>CM032630.1:5647109-6247109 GCA_019097785.1 Fraxinus excelsior
CAGCAAAATCCTATAAATATGATAATGTTATATGTACATCAAAACTTACATAATGCCTTGAGGTTGAGGGAAAAAAAAAAGCAAGTTGATTGCAAGAATAGAAATAAGCAATCGACGATGATTAGGGCGGTTGAGATAAAAGATGCAATTCTGAGTAGGGCGATCGATGTGGAATTTAGAGTGTTCCCTGCGAAAAATCGAAATGGAATAGAGGTTTTTATTTTATACGTTTGTACCGTATATTGATTCATCAAATTAGAGGTTGCATAGTTTAATTCGACTTTGTTTCAAGATATCACACTAAATTGAGTATAACATGGATGAAGTGATTTTGTGAGTGGACATTATTGACAAGACCTCCATATTGATGATTTATGGTAGGAATCACTTAACAAGACCTCCATATTGTGTGTGTGATATATCAGTTTGTTCTTTGACTAGTATGATTAATTAATTGAATTGAATGGAATGGAATTAATAATTGAATCAAGTAGGTGTTCAGTGAAGGAATCACATGCTCAATAGGTCTTCATAGTTATTATTAAATCATTCTCAACTTGGACTTTAGAAACAATTAGGGTCTATTTGATATGACTTTTTAAGTATCGAAAACTATTTATGCGACTAATATTCTACTATTGAACTTGTTTGGATAAATTTCTAGAAGATTCTATTTTAATCTTCTACTCTTGTAGAAAATGTTAAGATTTTAGTTTTGATTCCTTATGGACCTTCTCGTCATGGGCGAATGTAGGAGACTAGGGTCGGGTTGTAACCCAATCCAGTCCTCAATCCATTTAGTTTTTCACTTGTAAAAAAATTTTTATGCAATTTTTTTAAGCCCGGTTTGAGATCTTTTTAGTCGGATCTTGAATTCTCCCCTACTTCTCACACATTCATTTTGAGAAACCAATTTTTTCTTGGTCTCTACTTTAAAGTAGCGCTCTTAGGATATAAGCTTGTCTGGTACAGCTCAAAATTCAATTAAAATTGAAAATATAGCCGTTATTTGGTCATACTCGTCTAATAAAAGCTAACAATAACAACTAATTTTTCAATTTCAATCTCTATCGAGCACGTCCAAGATATCATTTCTTTGTACAAGGTTTCGCAAAAATCTTTCATTCAAACCAATTGCTTTCTTTGCCTTTATGTGTGAGGGAAAGAGCGAAAAATAGTTCTCATGTTGAATTAAAAAAACGATATTTTCATCTACTAAGGACATACATGCATCAAAGATGAAATGTGAGGTACTTAAATGTCATAAAAATTTCGTTAGAGATTACATTAATTAAAGGTAATTTCAATCTAATTTAAAACAGGAAACAAGTCGTTAACGGCACGTAACGGGGGCAAACGGCGTAAATTTGCAGAGAAAGCGGGGGCATGAACGAGAACGGTGGGACCTGTAAATTCTTTTTAAGAGGCCCATATGTTCCTCGTGCTCTTTTCTATTTTTATCTAAACCTCTTTAAATCCTCCATTTGCATTTGATTTAATTTCAACTACTTGTTCACACATATAGAGAGAGATATCCGTTGAATTTATTGATTATTTTTGAAGTGCAAGTTGCAGTCTAAAAGAACATATGGGTTTATCGGAAATTGTGGATTCCGGCAAGTTTTCCAGTCAGAGGTCCAACTTTTCCCAGAAATGTAGTTTGTTGAGTCAGTACTTGAAAGAGAAGGGTAGCTTTGGAGATCTTACTCTTGGACTCGCTCACAATTTTGATCCAAAAGGTTAGAATTAAGCCCATAAACTCCACCCACTTCCATGAAGAACAAGCAATCAAATCTATAATCTATGAGCTCCTAGATCTGTTTTTATTTCTTTCTTTTTCTAGGTTTTTTGATTGAGTGAATTTCCTATAACTTTCTCCTTGTTTTTTTTTTTTCCAAAAAAGGATCTCCAGCAGCAACTGGTACCATGAATTTCTTCCCAGTAATGGAGAAATCCGGGGCCTCGACCCATAATTTATCTACTACAGAACTCAACACGGCCGCTATCCCCCAGAAGGAGACCCATCTCAGGTATAATTTGTTGCATATTGAATTTATGGCTTTAATTTATGCTAAATTTTCATCTTATAATCGTTTGATTTGATTTTATGTGACAGTGGGACAAAATCTGAGCCAGAAGCTGCACAAATGACCATATTCTACGGCGGCCAAGTCATAGTTTTCAATGATTTTCCGGCTGAAAAGGCAAAGGAAATCATGCTTTTGGCCAGCAAGTCAAGTGCAGAAAACCACCCTGCCGCCGCCGCCTTTGCTCCGCCGAGCATGGTCCAAAGTCCTGCTGAATCCGCCACCAATATCCCAGCTGCCGTCCCTGTTTCAAAGGGTGTTCCCAGTTTGGTCCACAACCCTCCTCAACCATCCCTTGCCTCTGGTAATTAAAATCTCGTTCTAATTTCTCAATATTTTGTGTTCTTGAAGGGGATTTGTCTAATTTCTTTCCATTTGCAGATTTACCCATTGCAAGGAAAAATTCTCTAGCCCGGTTCCTGGAGAAGAGAAAAGATAGGTAGGTAGTCGAAATTAAACACGTTTGTTTAAACAAATTCATACAGTCGACTCTATCGTTTTCGCATTTTGATGGCTAAAATTGATTTCAGGATCACATCAAAAGCACCATACCAAGCAATGGCACCTCCAAAGGCAGTTAAAACTGAAGAATGGCTTGGATTGGCTCCTCAATACCCAACTTCAAATTGAGTTTTAATCTGTATTTTAGGTCTATTAATCATTCTATATTAGGTTTACTTGTCTCTTGATTAAAAGCCAGCTTGGTTTCATTATTGGTAAATTTCTAACTAATTAATCTGTGCAAGTATTTTATTTTAAGAAAATAGAGAATATTATTTCCCTTTCAGCCTACAGTTTTAGAATATATTCTTTTTATCTCTAATATATTGTTATCCTATTCTCTTTGAATGGATGTTTGCGGTGTCTATTTTTTATTACATCATTATTGATGATTTTGCTTTTTGGCTCGTGTCAAAAGAAAAATAAATGGACGACATCATGTGCGTTGAAATAGAATTTCGAAATTCAGAATTTAATCAGTTTAAATGAAAGCTCGAAGAACCAGTTAAATTTTAAAAGTTACGTCTTCGGGTGAATTACTATGCATTGAGGTACATTAAAGATAAAAAAATTTATTGTTTCAAACATGAAATAATACTAACAAATAAATGTTTAGATTATTAATTGATAAAAAAGTAAGAAAAAAAAGGAAAAAGCAAAAAGAGAGAAGGAATTTTTTTTTTCTCTTTTTGTTTATTTAACGATGATAAAAAAAAAAAAAAATTGTCATTTTTACGTAGAGATAATAGAAAGACATAATTTGTAATTAAATTAAAGATTGAAAATGTCTCACGCTAGAAGAAAATGATTATAAATTAAAGGTGTGTTTGAGTCACATTATTTTGAAATAGTAGATTGATGGAGAATGTATGGTTGAAAAAGAAGAAAAAATTATTGATGTGACGAAAAATATTACTTTATCAAAAAATATGGGGTTAAAAATGAATAGAAAACTGAGAATAAAATTTTTAATGTATACCAAACAAGAACTAATAACAAATTACGAAGGTCTAGGACGAAAGGTGGAATCCAATCAATATTTTTTCCTTATTAAGAGTGTGTTTGAGCCAAGTTATTTTTGAAGATTGTATTCTGGAATAGTAGATTGATGGAAAATGTGTGGTTGAAAAACAATGAAAAGTCATTGACGTGACAAAAAATATTATTTTATAAAAAAATATGTGGTTGAAAATGAGTAGAAGAACGAGAATGAAAATTTTAATGTATAACAAACGGGGGTTTATCATCACATCAATAATTTTTCCTTTTTTCAACCATATCAATCTACCATTTCAGAATACAATTTTTCTAAATAATGTGGCTTAAACACACCTTAATAATTAAAAAGTTTTTGAGTATTTTAAAAAGTTATATTTCAAAATAAAATAATAATCAAGGCAAGTGGGTAGGAAAAAGTTTGGTGGCCACTCACAATCTCATCCATTGTATTAAAGAATATTTTATATAGTCACATTGTTCACGTCTTGTCTTTTGGTCATTGTCAATTGATGGAACAATATTATGGGGGTGGGGTAGGGTGGATGGGTGAATATTTTTATTTTTTTGGTAATCACATGGTGTGTTTGAATTTTCGAGAAGATAGTTTCAAAAGTACTTTCTAGCGGGTAAGGGTCACCTTCATTGACCCATTCTCCCTTCACTAATTTTTTTTTTTTTTTTTGGTTGATATAATTTATATAGGTGAAGGTGATATTTGACAATTTTTAGTTAAAAGATGACAACAAAACAAAAACATAAAAATGAACAACACAAATGCTGCCACGTGTAAAAATTCCATCAAGAAAATTCGTGTACAATTAGAATTATTCTACTCTTTCTCGTTAATTTTATACATGCAACTATCGCGCTCTTTCTACGCCTACACCAAAATTTAGTGCAAACATGCTGCTCTCGATCAAAATCTTCTAACCTTTCCTTATTTATTAACGATATGGGCTCGAATGGCTGAGTGGATTGGTTCGGTTGTTGAGTCATAGGTTCTCTTCACCTCCACAAACTAAATATTCTCGTGTCGTGCTTCCCTCGTCAATTTGATCATCATCCTTCATTACAAGAGCCTCAATGGAGCTCCAAACTCCGGCACGGATTAATTAGCTCTCCTCTTGAATGAAGTGAACTATGGGAAAGATTCGCTCATATATCGAGTTAGAGTAGAAAGAGTGAAGCATGTTATGTGATATCCATTTGTACAATTAGTCCTTATGGACGAAATTATCCAAATCTCTATTAAATCGCCATGTTATGTGATATCCATGTTTGAAATTAGACGCATGTTTACTTTTTTATGAGAATTAAGCCCTTGTTTGAAACACATTTTTAGGTGAAAAGAAATTTTAGAATAGTGATTAGGGGTGGGCGCGGGTCGGTTCGGTTCGGTTCGGTTCGGTTTTTTCGATTCCAGAAATTTTCGGGTATTTAGTAAATGGAACCGTCGGTTCCAGATATAATTCTGGAACCGTTCGGGTTCGGGTTCGGTTCGGTTTCATTCGGTTCTGTTCGGTTCCTATTATAATTAATTTTTTTAACATTTATAATAACACTATATAAATATATTTAGAAAACTTTGTCAGTGCGTCTTGAATAATTAATCCATAATATATTAGAAAGTTTTCACAAAATGCTAACACTTTAGTATTAGACAATATAGATCACAATTTTTTTTTTGTTCCTTCCCTCAAACAGTTACTACTCCACTGCTTACCTACCAAAAGGTAACATATAAAAGCATCTAACTATGTTCTCCATTTTGAGAAGTGGTACCAAAATCATTCCTATTTTCTGAAAACATTGTGAGAAGTGAGGCAATCCCAACGTGCTCAGTACTTTCACCGAGTGAATCTGCGTGTGAATATTGACCGGGTTCAATCTTAGCTTTTACAAATGAACGTAATATTTTAAAGTATTAAAAATACTTACCAACTATGTAATGTAATCATCGATTGCTTGACTTGTCATGTACCATTAAAATGTTAACAATTTCTTGAGTACCATCTAAAGAAAAAGAATTCAGTAACTAGAGCTGGAAATCTCTGTGCAAAGCTCTTGGAAGGCTTAAAAAATTTGTCATTGTAAACACGATAAAAGAACGAAAGCACTGTTAGCATTAAGAGGGTAAAATCTCACGTCTCTTAAATATGAAAAGAATAATTACGAGAGTACTCCAGCTTAGTGTGGGAACTAGAAGGAAGGACTTCTTCAAGTTGAGAGAAAATGACTAATGACTGGACGAGAAACATGTTGTGCGGCAGGAATGGATTGGAGAGAGAAGAAGAAGAGAAGACCGAAAATTCTAGGGCTCTTTCCCTTTTATATTTAGTGGCTTTTTTTGCAATTTTTTTAATGTTGGTCGGTTTGGGTTATATTCAATATACTTAAAGCCCAAATGCTCAATTGTAAAAAAAAAAAAAAAAAAAATTCGGTTCTTATTCGGTTCTTCGGTTCTTGGTCTAGAACCGAGAACCGAACCAAACCCGTCGGTTCTCGATTCGGATACCCGTTCGGGTTTTTAATTTAAGAAAACCCGTTCGGTTCGGTTCGGTTCAGTTCGGTTCCGGTTCGGTTCGGTTCGGTTCGGACATTTTGCCCAGCCCTAATAGTGATTGATGTAAAAGTGTGTGGTGGAAAAGTGATGAAATTTTTTTGATTTGTGTGTAATATTATTTTATTTGGAGAATGTGTGGTTGAAATGAAGAATGAGAATGAGAAAGAGAAAGAGAAATAGAAATTAAAGGGTGTCAAACGGGGGCTAATTGACCGTTTGACGAAGATTTAGATGATTTATGTGAACTTATTAATCAACTGCAATGAAACATCAAGGACCAAGTTGGTCATTTTTAAAAGATAGAGATTAGACTTGTATAGATTGCCCATGGTTTATAGAGGAAAACTAAAAGGTTGGATTTAAGTGGGATCCACACTACCCTTATAGACATCCAAATCTTTCAATTTTTTATATTTTATTCTTGAAAATTTATGGTAAGGGCACAAATATTTGTGAACTTATTTGTCATTGATTTAACTTAATTTGGGCGGGTCAAGTTGATAGTTTAAATTTTTTAAAGTAAATTATTCAACATAATTCCTAAATATAGAATATACTAAACTCTTATCACATCAATTCGACTAAGCTCGAAATGTTTATTCAATGTAGCACTTTTATCCTATTTTTCAAGTGAACAACTTCATTCCGAAAATTTTGTTGTTTCAGTTACTAGGCTCGTTCTTCTTATATCTTTTCACGCATTTCATTACTAGAAAACAAATGCGGTTTTTAAGCAAACTAATGTAATGTGTTTATAGAAGTTTATAGTTAAATAACTCGACTAAGACAAATAAAATCATTCAACGTAGAGTAGATTCCATCAAATGACAACTGGATCGAGGTTGAGGAAAACTAACATAAAATCTTGGATGAACCCATAAAATATTAAAAAGTTCGATTAAAGATTTTCAGTTTGTCAATCCAAATAATACTATTTTTCTTGAATTTTAATGGAATATCTATCTTAAATTTAAGTAACTTAATTCATAATTTTTCAATGGTTATTGCGTGTACTCTTTGTTAGATAGAAATCGTTATCAAGCCAGAGACATCTGTCCGCAAAAGCGTGAGTGACAATTCAGTTCATAGAGAGATTGCAATAGAATTACGTGTTTAGCAATTTTAACATTTTTTTTTTGGGACTTTCTGGCCGACACTTGTATGAACAAAATTTCATTATATACAACAAACTTTCACTAAAACATTAAATTATCACAGGTACCTAAAACTGTGTAGATTGAGACTCTGAGGCTCCACTCTATGTTTATGATTCAGGCAATAATTTTTTTAACAGGTTTTTTTATTTTATTTTATTTATTTAAAATTTTTAATCGATTTCAAATCCGGGTTGAGATTTGTAACACCAACTCTATATTTATTTGTTATATTTAATTTCTTTATCGTAATCAAGGTTTTTGTCCTTCAGAAATGTTGTCCTATCTACAATGAAATTTTTTATCTTGCTCACTTAAAAATAATTTTACTTATGGTTCTCACATTTGAAGAGAAAATGATAAGTTAGAATCATATCAGTAACTGGGTAGTCTCATCGTGTCCATTGTGGATATGAGAATAATTCCGTTTGTCTTGGTTTGATGTTTTTCTTTTACATGTTTTGCATAACATAGTTGAGATTTTCTTTTTTCTTTTTTTCAATTGTAACCTTAATCGAGTCAAATCAATGTAATTATGATTGTTAGAAATCCTTATCATGCAATAGATATCCGGCCATAAATAATGGGAAAAATTGCAGCAGCGGTCCCATTTTTTTTTTTTTCAAACTTTATCTCAACTTAAACTTTGTGTCACCATAGATCTCAAACTTTTCAAAAATATGCAGATCATCCATTTGACCGTTAGTCAATCAAATGAGTCGATTTTAACCAAATTTAAAATGGGTAAATTGGTAATTTTTCTATTTACCGTATTAAATAAACAAATAAAAAAATAAAAATAAAAAAACTGTTCATTCTCTCTCTTCTTTACCCCACCCGCCACCTCGACTCGCTGAGAAAATGAAGGGAAATTCTAACAGAGATAATGAAGGGAAAATCCGTTGCCCAACTGCGTTGAAGCCTTACAGGACTTTCGAGAAGGAGCAAAAGCTGAAGGATAATGACTTTACATGAGCTATTTTTGAAGGGAAATTTTATGGGCCGGATGAGTTTAAGGCATTGGAAAATGGGAAATTATAAAAAATCAAAGGTTTAAATATTGACTTTTAAAAATCAGGTCTACAATTTCTTTATTAAAAAATCAGGTATTTTATTTTAAATATTAAAGCATTAATCTATCAAAACCCTAACCTAATTCATTTCTCTTCACTCTCTCCTTCCCAATCTATTCCTCTCTCCAATCCACCGCCCGCCACCTCCACGACCGCCGACGATGGAGCTTCTCCGGCCAACACTACGCCACAAGGCTCGTCGTCTCCGACGTTGCAGATCGAGTAGGAGAAGGGGTGGTGGTGCTGGTTCACGGCAGAGGCAGAGCAAATCAATTTTTTTTTCTTAATTTGATTTCTTCGCACAGATCTGTGGAGTTGTATTTGATTTGTGATGATCGATTTGGTGTGGTTCGTTGGTTGAGTAGTGGGGCAGTGTACTGTGCAGTCGGGTGGTGATTTTAATGTTCTGGCAAGGCACACATTCCGACGAGTTGCACGGTGCGTGGTACGAAGAAGGTGTGCAGTACAGTGCGGTGCTGCGGTGTGATGGTGGTTCTGTGTTTTGGTTGTGTTGGGGATTTTGGTGGTCTTGTTGGTAGTGGTAGTGCTGAGACTGGGATTGATGCTGTGAGAGGGTGGGGTGGCTGGCTGCGATGGGTGCAGTGCGGTGGCGCTGTGTTTTGGTTGTGTTGGGGATTTTGGTGGTTCTAGTTGGTAGTGGGAAGTGCTGAGACTGGGATCGATGCTGTAAGAGGGTGGGGTGGCTGGATGCGGTGGTGGTAGGTGTGTGTATTGTGGGTGCGGTGGTGATGGTGGCGGCTCTGTTGGTGTGTCGTGCCTTTGGCAGTGGGTGGGTTTGACATTGTTTTTGTGTACATGCGGCGGCGATGACACTTGTGGTTGTGATGATTTTTATTGGCAGTGTATTGTGTGGTGGGTTGATAATGGAGGTAGCAGCGACGGTGGTGCAGGTGGAGGATCTGGTGATTGGTTTTGTGACTAAAAATATGATATGTGGTCTTAAAATTAGGTAATCTGTGACCAACCATTTTTTTATCTGTGACCTAGAAATTATATAATCTGTGACTGTAAACAAATCTGTGACTAATTAATTTGGAAATATGTAACTATGTGACCTGTAAAATTTGATCTGTGACCAACCGTAAAAAATTTGTGACCAATTAATTTGGAAATCTGTGACTGCGTAACCTATAAATTTTGATCTGTGACTAACTAATTTTGAAATCTGTGACCAACGAATCAATTGTGACATATAAAATTTTTGAACTGTGACCGCTATAATAATTGTTGGAATCGGAGCGATCGTCGGAGAAAGGTGGTGAATGAAACGGTCGTCAGAATAATCCCCGAAACGTTAGGTGGAGGTGAAGGTGGAGGTGAGGTGAGTTAATTATATTATTTAATAATTAATTAATAAAAATAGGTTTAATTAATAAATAAATACCTGAATTTTGCATTTTGAAACTTGACACCTGAAAAATGAATTGTGTCAAAGTTAACACCTGACTTTTGAATTTTTTCCTTGAAAAATTGACTACAAGGACCGAGATTTATGCCAAGCTTTTGGGGGGTTTGAAGGGCCCTGCTTATGTTGTTGTTGACACTATTCAAACCCCTGTTAGAGACTTGGTTATGGTGCTTAAGGGCTAAGGCCCACTGCAAGAAGCTTGAGGAGAGTGGTGTTGGGCAACAACTGTTTGTTTGATTTGTGGGCATTAATGGTATGTAAGCCCCTGTTTACTACACATTATTTTTTTTTCTCATTCTTCTACTCGTTTTCAACCACACATTCTTCAATAAAATAATATTTTACATCATATCAATAATTTTTCCTTCATTTTTAACCACACATTATTTATTAATCTACTATTCCATAATGTGGTTAAAACACACCCTAAGTATATGTTGATATAAGTTCAAATTGATTTAGGGATTCAATTTGGAGAGAGCAGTGATACTGATGGCTTGTTGTCTAGTGGTTGGGGTAAAGAAGAGAGAGAATGGACTTTTTTTTTTGTTTATTTAATATGGTAAAATAGTTATATTACTGTTTCACCGATTTTAAATTTGACCAAAATCAACTCATTTGGTTGACTAACGATCAAAAAGATGGTTTCCATTCATTTTGATATCTGTTGCATATTTTTGAAAGGTTTGAGACATGTGGTAGCATAAAGTGAAAGTTAAGGTAAATTATACAAAAAATAAAAAGACTTGGGATCGTTGCTGCAATTTTTCCTAAATAATGTAGAATTGTACAAGTATTCATTCAAAGAAACGTCTGCCCGGCGAAAGCGTGTTGACAATTCAGTTCAAATTTTGGTATTCAGCGATTTTAGCCTTTCTTTTTTCAAAGACTTGCTGGCCGACACGTTTGTTTGAGGGAAAACGTTATATCGTTACACAACTACCTTAATGTGTGTAGGATGAGATTTTGATTTTTGAAGCTAATATTTTTCATCTTCATTTCTATATATTACTCCATTAGGGTTCGTATCCCAAATCTTATCCCAAGTTCTTGCTCTAGTTTGAAAATTTTATTATACATTTTTAACACCTTAGATTTAGTTTTATGGACACTTGTCAGTGTTTGGAACCATAACCTCGACCACGAGTTAATTTTCATTGACTCAGTCCTATTTATTAGACGAGCGAAACTCAATAACTTTTGAAGTTGTAACTTAGAAGTGTAATAACTTTTGAAGTTGCTACTAATGACCCATTTTATTTTTGAGGATCCATTGTGTCCCTTGGTTCAAAACTATCGTATAAAAAGAGGGAACCAAAGATATTTCTCTCACCCCACCCTCGTTTTCTCTCGATTTCTTTCTCTCGGCCTCTCTTTTTGTCTCTCGATTTCTTATTGTCATTGGGTTGTGCTATAGCCCGTCTCCCCGACCCAATTCACCTATATAAAAAAAATTATTTTATGTGTAATTTTCTCTTTTGGCATATTAGCCCGTCTTAACATTTTTCTTGGACCCGTTCCTACTTACTGCGATTCTTTGTATGATCTTCTTTGTTCTTCAACCATTCTTTGTGGATGATATTCTCGCTCTCTTCACGGTTCCAAGGGTCGTTCTTCATGTTGGGAGGGAAACTTGGCAGTATGGTTGAGACTTGAGATCAATTGTTGGGTAAAATGTGAGCAAAACTCATCCCTGAACCTGGTGGATCCGTGCTTGATGTTGAAAATAATCCTTATGTACAAATTGTAGTCATTTTCGCTTGGTTGAGAACTTTTTTTTTTTTTAGTTAAATTATTACACGGGGACAGCAGCAGTTTTGTAAAAATGTAAATATCGTGACATCTTTTTATTTATTTATTTATTTTTTAATACCAGACACTCACCTTAGCAATTGCAAGGTAAATATTATACTTGTGAAGTCTAATTATTGTCGATCCCACTTTTTATAACTTTACGGAGCTGGTCGCGAATCGACCTTCATAGTGAGGTCGGTGTGGAAACGAGGGAGTTCCAATCCAACTTCCCTCGTTGTCATCTCTGGTTATAAAAAGTGATAGTTATTACCTACATTAAGAGATAAAAACTTAACTTGTTTTAAATTCTTAATCCGATAAAATATATATTAAAATAATTGTGTCGTGATAATATTATTATAGTATTACATCTAATAGATTCTATAGTACATTAAAATAAATGTTAATTATTAAAGAAACAATTATGAGATATATAAAAAATAATTAATATTTAGTCGAATAGACGTGTAGTTTACATAAAAGTTTTTTTAAAATTCATGTTGTTAAACATACATTTAGCCCTGTATGGTGGCCCATTGTTTAAAAAAAAAAAAAAAAAAATTGCTATAAGATCATTTTCAGTCACATTCAAATAATAAAATATTTTGCATGTAAACCTAAATTTTTTTCTTACTTTTTAACTACACATTCTCCTAAAAATACTATTCAAAACTCGTTTTTTTATACAATGGGCACCAAACAGGGCTTAATGTTAACAATACTTCTCGAATGGATAACTAAATAGTTACAACTTTTTATTAACAATCAACAGTTCCTTTTGTGAAAAATTCATAACTCAGGCTTCATCTATCCCAAAATAAAAAATTAGGTCTTAAATTTTAGAATTGTAAAAATCAAGTTTTTCCATTAATTAATTAATTATATTTTACAATTATGTTAAATTAAATATTTAATTGTAATATAATATAATTAACACACCCCACCCTTACCACCCCCACTATTCCGACGACCGGTGACTCTCTGGCCACAACGACTACTCCCGCGACCATTCATGTGCCACTTAATTCCGACGACCAATCCAATTCCGACGAGTATATGTCACAGATTTTTAAAATTTTTCGATTACAAATTTCTGCATGTTATTGATTAAAAAAAAAGCATAGATCACAGATTTTTAATTTGGTCACAAGTTAAAAAAAATTTAGATAACAGATGTCACATATTTCCAAATTTGTTGGTCACATATCATATGTTTGTTGGTCACGGATCATATTTATGAGTCACAATCGACTTTAATGGTCACTAATAAACAAAATTATATGTCACATATTTTGAATTGGTCACAAGTTAAAAAAATCATAGATAACAGAAATCGCGTATTTCCAAATTAGTTGGTCACATATTATCAAATTTTAAGTTCACGGTTTAATAGTTGATCACAGAGAACCGTATAATTGGTCACAGACGTCCAAACACCTGCCCCCCAATCCCAGCACCCCACCAATACTTGGTCACAGATCGATCAAATAGTTGGTCACATAAATTCTGTCACGAAAAAAAAAAAAAAAGAGAAAGAAAATTATGCAGCCTATATTTGATTCCATATTGAATAAGCAATGCTGAACCTTCATTCTGAATGATAGCAAGGAACAAATAGTATAATGGTAGAAGGTCTCTCCCTACTACCCAGTTTCAATATAAAATTTCGTTGATAATAATTTCAGATGCATTATGATACTTGGAATAATAGGTCGTAAGAATTTCTTATTTAAGAACTGCAACCCAAAAGAAAAGATTGCAAATAGATCATGGTACCAACAATTTCACTTAGAAATACTTAATATTTACCGACAAAAAGAGAGCAAAATCATGCTACTAACAATTTCACTTAGAAACGGATAATTTCTATTGACGAGTCAATCAGGACCATATAATTATGCTAACAGATTTTGTGAACACTGAATCCAGGTACTCCCTATCATGATATCAGCAGAGGAAAACATAAAGAAAAGATTAACTATAATAGAATCATTACCATGGTTTTTAATCCACACTAAAAAGTTTAATTAAAGCATACCCTCCAACAATGGCCCAAATATTTAAACATCCAAAACCCAATCCTCATCATGAATCACCAGCGTCAACATTTGAGCTATTTACTGTAAATATTTACGGACTTTGATTTATGAACTAAAACAAAAATGAAAGAACGACATCATGTTCCACTCCAACTTCATCTGCCGTTCCAAAGTTGCGTCGCACGACGCTGCTGCGGACGTTGCCGGCACAGAGAGACGAGGGAGAGAGCTGGAGTTGGAGTGAGAGGGGGAGCGAGAGAGAGAGAGAGAGAGAGAGAAATGTACTTTAGGTTGGATAAATTTAGAATTTTATATGTAAAATAAAATACCTAATTTTTGAATAATTAAACTTTGAATCTGATTTTTTAAAATCAATTTTTAAACTCTTGATATTTTATAATTTCCCAAGATTCTACTGCTAAAGGCCAAAAGAAAACTTTGAAATCAGTGCTATTTGTAAAATTTTCATTTGACGAAACAAAAAGCCCAAAAGCGAAAGCCCTAACTACCAAAATAGCACTATCCAAAATGTTCTAGAACCATCTTATCCTTTGCATAAGCAATTCAGAAGATTCTAGGGTTTTGTAACTTCTGTTATCTCTTTACACTCACCAAACAAATTTTCTCACGCTATACTCATTTGAACTAAAAGGTACTTTCTACATTCTCCCATTTCAGGTACCCTATTTGGCAGTGTATATTTCGGATTAATTGATTAATTTGATTGAATTGTTTTTCTCGATTTTTGAAAGAAATGGCAGCAACACAGTTGACAGCATCCACAGTTTCAGTGAAAGGGTTTGCATCATTTGAAGGGCTGAGGCAAAATTCTGTAAAAATCTCATCCTTTTCACCTCTTAAACAAAATGGTCTCTCTCTCGGGTCATTCCGCGGACTTGTTGTTAAGGCTGCCACCGTTGTTGCCCCTAAGGTTTGTATTCAATTCATAGTTGAATTTCCCTTTCTCTAATTCATGAAAATCGTTTTTTCCTTAATTTTTAGTTCATGTTTCCAGCTAGTCAAGTTCTTACTGATTCTAGGAAATAGTTCTTTTCGTTTGTTAATTTTGTAATAGATATATACCAATACTATTAGATGACCGCTTTCAATCACAGAAGTTGTAATTTTTAAAAAGAAAACTGCATTATTGTGTTGATAATGAATCGATATGAAATTAAAGTGTATGATTTTATCCGCTTACTATAATTATATTACTTCCCTACTTGGTCTTCCATTGCTTCTTACTTTTCTGTTCTTTCCTCTCTCTACAGCTTCATTAACCTTACGACTGTGTTGCATTAAATGAGATAAGAGGTGTTGGTGTGTGCAAGCAATTTATAGCACTGAAATTACTAGGCCGCGACTATGCTAATTATTATAGCTGACCCTTATGGATGTTCACTCAGTTTAATTGTTGGTTGAGATGAACCATCATCTGGAACTGGAGCATGTGAATTAATATCAACACTCTTTTCTTTGAGCAAAGTTCAATTCAGATTTGTTGTATATGTGATTCTCTTCTTTCTTGTTTACTATATTTTCTTTCCAATCCCTCAGTACACTGCACTCAAACCCTTGGGTGATAGAGTTTTAGTGAAGATTAAGACTGCAGAGGAGAAGACAACAGGTGGAATCTTGCTACCAACAGCAGCACAAACCAAACCACAGGGAGGTGAAATAGTTGCCATTGGAGAGGGTCGTACAATTGGAAAGAACACCGTAAACATTAGTGTGAAGGTAATAGCAGGCTTAATGCTTTCCAGGTTGTGTTATCTCCTTAAAATGATTTCATTTACTAACCATTGATATCTTCTCTAGACTGGCACCCAAGTGGTGTACTCCAAGTATGCGGGGACAGAAGTAGAGTTCAATGGATCAAATCATCTCATTTTGAAGGAGGACGATATTGTTGGAATCCTTGATACTGATGACGTCAAGGATATGAAGCCCCTGAATGACAGAGTTCTTATTAAGGTTTGTTGATGGATTAGTTACTTATGATTCAGCTTTGTGCATTGTATTGGGGACTCTGAACTTCAGACTTGTCCTCATATACAGTGTGCATTTTTATTTTTTTTAAAGCTTTGATGAGTAAGAATTTGCTGTAACTGAACTTGGAGAGGCCATATTTTTCCTGGATAGGTGATATAAATATATACTTAGCCCCTATTTGAGCCACATTAAAATTTTCATTCTCATTTTTTCACTCATTTTAAACCACACATTCTTCAATAACATAATATTTTCCATCACATCAATAACTTTTCCTTCTTTTTTATCCACACATTCTCCACCAATCTATTATTCCAAAATACATTTTTTCTAAATAATGTGGCTCAAACACACCCTTAATGTGTCATTGGTGGCAATATCAGTGAAGTTGTGCAGAACCTTTCTGGTTATGAACTTGTCCGCGAACAACACTTCAGCAAACATTCTTTTCAAAATAGCTGATAACTTCTGTGCTTTGCCATTTTTTCCTTTCATTTATGCCTTTTTTATTTTGTTTTTCTCCCATTATTTTTGATGTCTAAAGGGCCTAAATATATAAAAGCTGTCTTATGCAACTATTCTTATTCAGGTGGCTGAGGCTGAAGAGGTTACTGCTGGTGGGTTGTTGCTAACAGAGGCAAGCAAGGAGAAACCCTCAATTGGCACGGTAAGTAATATCTCTAGTTAACGAGTGTTTCTGATCGGAGAATGTTAGCATGCGAACTTTTGCAGTGTCTTGCCCTCTTTTCAATTATCCCTCCAGAATGCTCAGTATTTCCCATCTTCAATTACAGGTGATTGCGGTCGGGCCTGGTCCCCTTGATGAGGAAGGAAACAGGAAGCCATTGTCAGTTATCCCCGGCAACTCAGTTTTATACTCCAAATACGCAGGAAATGATTTCAAGGGCAGTGACGGTTCTAACTACATAGCACTAAGGGCTTCAGATGTCATGGCTATCCTTTCTTAGTTGTTTCAACCAAAGTGAAACTTGAGAAATTTGTTGTAATCCGGATCAATATTACAACTTTTCGCGGCATAATGAGCGAATTGTGATTTTTGAATTTGACGACCATTTGGTCTTTGTAGTTGTTCAAAGAGCTGCTTATCTGCGTCCCTGTTTTCCAATTTCTGATATCTTATTGAATAATTCTGTTGAACGTTCTCTTGCACTGTCAGTTTAGAAGCAAGCATCTTCAATTCAGTCGTGTTCGGAATGATAATGAATCAAAATTTCGACGGGGGGTGTTGTTGAACTGTGACCCGAAGGGAGGGAATAAAAGCAAGCATTTTCAATTCAGTCGAGTACATAATGATGCTGAATCAAAATTTGTTTATAAAGAGAAACCTGAAAGCAAGCCGATGTTGACAACAATAACGCACTCAATTTTCTAGTCGATAAAATGTTTCGTTTAGTATAAATGGTTTTCTTGATTTTTCTCTTCAAGATTGCATAAACACATCAAAAAATTTCAGATGATCTTTTTGACCTTCGATGATACGAGAAATTTTACATCTACCTTCTTGCATTTCATGCTAATAAAAGGTTAATCTTTACATGAGCCTATTATAGTATCTTCGTGAAAGTAGCTCCAAACGTCCAATGTATCTGACTTCTGCCAGAGCTATCTCAAATTGCTCAGTCCAACTCGAACATTTCAGCTCAAATTTGCACTATCAGTGCCTGTGCCCAACAAGGCCTTCTCAAAGGATCTTTGTAACCTATCTTTGCTTCTTCAGAGGTGCTCAGCATTTGTAAGTAGCCTATCAGAGCATTTTATGCTGAACTAGTTTCTGAATGCTTACTTTCACCGATTAAAAGAGGTGGCAGAATTATCATCATACTGTCCTTTCCAAGCATTACCACTGTCTGTTCCACTGAATGCTTGGTTTGGGGCAGGAAGCTGAGGTAAATCTCCATCTAAACTCATTTGCTGTACCTCAGCAGAGGACAGTATCTTAATACTCTGAACGCAGCTCACAAACTCCCTGAGAAAAATTTTCAAAGTTATTTGTGTTCTTTCAACGACAAACTAAGATAACAAGGACAGTTGCTAAACACTTACTCCCAAGGGTCATCGCCAACAAGTAACATGTCATTTTCATGGTCTACGTAGACAAGTTTCCATTCTGATCTTTGTGGATCTTCAAGTAATCCCTTGATACCAAACATACGGGCCAAATCATGCCTAAGTTCATCGTACCCCTTGTAACGAGTGACATCAATAGTTCTGCCCACAGAGCCACGTTTTTGAACCTGCATAATTTCTAGCAATCAGGCAATTTGTGTCGACAGTTCTTGTTCTTAAATAGATTATATATGGACACCATTATGTTGTAATTTTTTTTTTGGCGGGGGGATTAGGCAGGGGACTGGTTTGAAGGGTGTCTGTGTTTCAGAGAGAGAGAAAGAGAGTGAGTGATACCTTTGTGTATGTTCGCATGCGCTGAGTCTGGTTTGGCCACAACCCACTATTTAAAACACCAGCCTCATTGATCGCAACATCATTTGAACAACCGGCATTAAATGACATGTTTGGGAACCCAAATGTTTGAGAATTGATTCCAGCAGAGGAAAAATCTGTTTCATTATCCCTTGGATTACCACTGTAATTAGAGAGCAACTTTTGGATATCCTTTCCGGAATCACAACCCCTTGACATCAAAGCATCAGGTGTCAATCCATCAATATTGCTTGTGAAAGGAAGACTGCTCCGGGGATGTGATTGAATATCACCATCCAAGCCAGTAAGTGAAAAGTTCTGCTGTCCACTAGCATCCAAGCAATATGATGTTGCAGATGAAGCTGCATCCAAGTGATCATTAGCCATATTTCTGTATTTAGGCTGCTCAGGTCCTTTATAACTCGGTAATTCACTTTTTTCTAGGATATCAACCTTGCTATGAGTCTCTGGAGCTAAATTAGGAACAGGATGAATAACCGAATTATCCAGTATTGTGGCTGATCCCGATTGATTTCTGTTTAGGAAGTTCAACGGTGAAACTTGCATATTATTTGTACAAGGTGAGGTTGAACATGATAGGCCAGCCCCATCAGCAGGTTCGGAATGTGACTTGACTGTGAACACAGACTTTTGCTGGCCGGAGAGTTGGTTGACGGGAAATTGTGGTGATTGCACGAGTGTTGATGCTGAAAAGCCAGTGCTGCTGAAATGCTGAGCTTGCTGGTTTTGTTGAAGAGCTTGCTGTTGTTGGGAAAACGGAGGCTCCAAAAAAGAACTTACAGGGGACGACAGCTGTTGCTGTTGCTGCTGCTGAAGTTTCTGCAGAATCTGCATTTGCAGCTGATGTTCGGAAATACTCTGTTGTGACGTCTGTTGCCCTTGTGGCTTCTGTATTGAGATCGGCTGCAGAAATTGCGGCTGAGTTTGTTGCATTTGTGTCTGCTGTTGCTGTGGCCTCTGCATAAGGCTAGATGGTTGTTCAATATGTTGCTGAAACTGTGTGTCCTGAGGTAGAGATGTCATGGGAACTGTATTTTTGTTAGCTGATGGAACATTGTGCTGCATTTGTGTATTGCCTGTTAGTAACTGCTGTTGCTGAAGTTGTTGGGAGTACATTGCTGTTTGCTGTGAATTTTGACACGGAATATGGTTAGGGGCTACACCATTATTTACAGGGTTTATAGAAGATGGTAACATTTGCTGCGGCGGCTGCTGTTGGGGCCACACAGAAGACGGCTGCTGCTGGAGTTGTCCAACTTGTTGATTTTGTTGATTGATTTTGCTGAGTCGGAGATTTATTGAAGTGAAGGCTGGGGATTGGAAGTTCAACAGCTTGGAGCGGTCATCGGTTCCAAGGTTGCCTTGTAGGTTAGTTGAAGAAAGCATGTTTGGGAAATGTCCCGACTGATTAGCCATGAACTGCTGATTCTGCTGCATGTTCATCCACTGGACTAAACTCAGCCCGGGGAATATGGAGCTCGAGGTATCTTTTAAACCAAAGTCGTCTCCAATCCAGGGCATGCCTCTCTCGAAAATATTCTCTATATCTGAATCATCATCTGCAAAAACACGAGTTTGAGGAAAATGTGTAAACATTTGCAACAAATTATTGCAGTTTCAACAAATAGTTATGGATGCATTCAGTCTCCCACAAACACACCAAATAAAGCTCGTGGGCTTGTGGTACAAATTTTGTACCTTATAGCTGTTTTAACATCACAGAATAATAAAAGATAGCAAAGTGGTCGACTTGGATTACCTGGGAAACCTGGTTGTTTCGAAAACTTGGGTCTGAAAAATGGTGGCGGGCAAATATAGAACGGAGTCAAAACAGGTTCGATTTCCCAAATTGATACTCGACTAGGACGTTCCCCAGCAGTAGATTCATCCCATCCAACCTAACAAAAGTAATGATAATTGATTATGCGATCAAGAAACGGAATAAATTTTGAGGAAAAGACACTTGTAATAGAATATAACAAGGATAAATCTTTTGGATCCATCTAAACCATGATTAGAAGTCAATTGCAGCAGAGAACATAAAAATTGGAAAGATACGATGCACGTATTTGGATAAGAGGCAAAACCAAAAACGCAGCTTTTAGCACGGTAAACTAAGAGGAGCTAGCCTAAAACTGAATTATAGACTACATATTTACCAGCCGAGTTATATCCTAGGTGAGCAATGGAAGAATTTAGGGACTGTTCTCTTTGTGTTTCAGTTTTGTATTTTGAGTGTCCATTTTGTATTTGTTGAAAATGTGTTCTTTTGGTTATTTTGAAAAATGGTTTTCAAAATTAAAAAAACCCAAAACACGTTCTCTTCCCCTCCATTCTCTCTCTCTCTCTCTTTTCTCAACGAAGCCCAACTCTGGCTTGAAATCACCACCTTCACCTCAAATCACTCACCACTTTCACCTATGACCTTCCCGCTGGTTAAAGAAACCCCCAATTCAAACCCAATCACCACTACAATTGGCGCCACGACCTCAAATCATCCACAACCACCATCTCAAATTGGCATTGAGCCATTTGGGCAAGGTGTACCAGGTGGAGAGGAGGCTAACCCATGTGGTCCGCGATCATGGGACGGCCGGATGGCGCCAGAATTTGCAAAGTTCGAACCCTGTTGCGCGGACTTTGCTATTGTCTTATCTTTGGGATGAAATCCGAACATTAAAGAGTTGTTTGGGGTGGATTGGAGACATGGTTGGAGTCACCTGGGGATGAGCATTCGACCAGTGGTGTCGCACGACCTTGGGCGTTGCCGGATGTGATGTTTCCGACGGAAACAGGTCGCGCGGGAATGGTTTTTTGGCTTCCAATTTCTGTTGATTCTTGTTGTTTCGTGGCTGATGAATGATTGGAGGTGATAGGGAGTGAGGCGAGGTTGTTGTTGGTGGAATCCGGCGGTCTAGGTGCCCGAAAAGTGGCTGAGGTTGTTGTTTCGTGGCTAAGGTCTAGGTGGTTGTTTCTTGGCTGAGGTGGTGATTGTTTCCAGGAACCATTTTTTTGATTTGGGTGTTTTCCGCGTTTTCATCAGTTTTCAATTTTTTGCTTGAGTTTTCAGTTCAATTTTATTTATTTATTTATTTTTTTTCAAAAATTCATTTTCGAAAATGGGAAAAAGAATGCGTTTTCATTGTTTTTGGAAAATCGAAAACAGAAAACGACACGAAAACGTTAAAGAGAACAGCCCTTTAGTTTCCAAGATGGTAGAACAGCGATCAGATTCTTCCGAGTTCTAAATGATCATGAACATACATACCATAAGATAACTGTTGAAGAGTTTCAGGAAAATGAAGAGAAAACCAGTACCTGAAGGTTACACCACTGTGAATTTTTCCATCGCACTGGATCCAAATCACCAATGCCAGTAATGGTACCCATGTACCTGCGGACTCCGGATTCCTCAGTCTCAAACATCATCCTGAAACGCATACCTAATGAAACTTGGGTATACATTTCTTTGTTATACTTCGCGAGAGGAATAACAAATTCAGAAGGGCTAGCCCTGTAAAAATTGAAGTTTTATTAGGGGATCAAAAATTTTCAGAAAGTTTATCCAGGATACTTTAACAGTTGAAAAATGTATTAGTTCGACTACCTTGGGTTGTAGAATATTGTGAATGGGCTGTTGTTTGCAGCCGCATGAGCTGCAGCTGCAAGAATTCCTATGTGCATGCTATCACTAGAGATAACAGATGAGGAGATAGCAGGCTGCTGTCTAGTAGCATGTCTTATACCCAAGAGAAGCTGTGACTTTTCGTCTCTACATCACACTTTTGCAGTTCAGTGACCAGGATAATGCTAAGCACAAACAGAAAAAATGTTTGGCTAAGCTTAAAAACAAGTAAAAATCACTTTGTTTCCAAACATGTTCGGTTAAGCTTAACCAACTATGCCTTTAATTCAAATATTTCATACCTTATGAAAAGGACAGAATCACCTGCTGCAAGTCTTTTAGAACTAACAAATACACTCCATCCAGTTGTCAACAGGTGCCTTTTGGGTTGACCTGGAATCAAGCACAAGTAATCTCTAACTTTCTGTTCCAAACTACTATTGATGATCAAGAACGGGTCAGAATTACAACAACAACAAACCAAGCTTTATTTCCGGTAATTAAGATAAAATATTTCTGAGTAGCTTCATTATCCAACACAGGGTGTCTCCAAAGAGAGTGTATCCCTATAAGATATACCCGGCATCCTAGTCTTGTGTAAAGTGGGCAAAACGGAAAAAGGAACCAAATCTAGATATTGACATGCAGAAAGGGTACAAATCTAAGTATCTAACTGTAACCATCAAATTTTTGAAATATTTATGAAGTAATGTATATTTGCATATTGAATACTCGAAGGTAAAATCAAATTGTGGCCCCAGCTAGTATCCAAGATATTACTTTATAGTGTCTTTAATAGATAAAAATAATAATTTACATAAAAGGGAATAGCAAACCATTTCTCAGACTGACTCATAATTTCATGGCAAATTAACATTCAACAAATATATAATCAGAGGAGCATGTTTGATCCTAATTTTTTCCAAGATGTAAATACAATTTGCTGCGTAGTCTATCTAGAAGTAATATTCAGGAAGACAGGATTCTAATAAAGTAGAATTAATATCTTTTTTGTGATAAAGTACCAAAGGAGATACATTCTAGAAGAAAATACCCCTATATATATGTCTGAATGTCCATGATTGGTCATGCAAATCTTTAGCCACTAGCTCCTGAGCAGGAGGTTGCATCGAAAAATCCTGCAAGTAATCTTCCAGGTCAGTAGCAGAATGAACTGTATTCGAGCATGTTTGGCTGTACTTAAATCAGCTTTCAAGCTTCTTTTTATGAAAGTATGTTTATACTACATGTGTTGAAATCCCGAGATATGACCAAGATTATGATTGATTGAAGTTGATTTATCTTTCCATATGTGTAAATATTGTAATCTCTTAGATTGTAGAATTATTCCTTTATTAGTTCTTTCCTTTTATTTTTCCTTTCCTTGTACTATAAGTAGGAGAGTTGGATTGTAAATTAACAAGAAAGAAATATTCGATTCTCTCTTCATGGTATCAGAGCCTACCACAGGACTGATTGGGGCCCACACTACTTACCTCGTGACAAGGACCAGAAAAAAATTACTGGCCTGCACGTGAGGGAGGGTGTTGAGAATCAATCCCACATCGCCTGTGGACAATATCTTGGGCCAGCTTATAAACAATGTGGCAAACCTCTCTTGTATAACCGGTTTTATGAGATGAGTTAGGCCCATGAATTTCTACATAATTGCCGACAGAACCTTAGTGAGATATCTGGCAGCCCAAAATTGAAGAATAACTTCAACGAAGAAACCCAGGAGCAAGGAAAAAAAATTCAACCGCCGAGATGATTTTAAAAGAAATCGAAAGGAAATCTAAAGGGAGAGCTCTGATACCATGTCAAATGGTCTGAATACCTCTCAATGGAGGCTTCTTCTCATTAAATAGGCAGATGCATCCCTAATTACAGCCTATAATCATGTGGTAATGAAATCAAAATCTCCCTATACAAGGTAGCCTACAATCACTCGAGAGAATCATACTATACAAGGTAAATACAATATTTTCTATCTAGTAATGGACAGCTGTACAATATATGTTAACATCCCCCCTCAAATTGATGCTAACCGATCAGAAAGCATCAATTTGTTAATCATAAACTGATGTCGTTGACTAGATAGCGCCTTGGTAAACACATCAGCTGTCTGCAATTCTGTTGAAATATGAGGGAGAGTAATCACATGTTGATCAAATGCATCACGAATGGAATGACAATCTACTTCAATGTGTTTAGTGCGCTCATGAAAGACCGGATTGGCAGCAATATGAATAGCACTTGTGTTATCAGCGTGAAGTGGAGTCGGAGCAAGTTGAGGGAAACCAAGTTCGCCTAACAAGCCCCGCAACCACACAATCTCCGAACATGCTGAGGACATAGCACGATATTCAGATTCGGTAGAGGATTTTGAGACGCGATCTTGCTTCTTACTTTTCCAAGATATAAGAGCGTCCCCAAGAAACATGCACCAACCGGTAACAGAACGTCGAGTATCAGCACAACCAGCCCAATCAGCATCACTATAAGCCATCAATTGTAAAGAATTCCCATTAGAAAAGAATAACCCACGACCAGATGTACCTTTAAGATAACGAAGAATCCGTCGGACAGCAGTCAAATGAGGGTGGCGAGGTGCCTGCATAAACTGACTGACATGTTGTACAGCAAAGGAAATATCTGGTCGAGTAATTGTCAAATAATTTAAACTCCCGACTAGTTGTCTATATAAAGATGGATCAGGTAATAATTCACCCTCCTCTTGACGAAGCTTCAAATTAACCTCCAGTGGTGTCAGTACCGAGTTCCCATACTGAAGACCAGCCAATGTGAGAATCTCTTGGGTATATTTGTGCTGATGCAAGAGCATACCAGTTGAACAAGAATGTACCTCAAGACCAAGAAAATACTGAAGTGAATCGAGATCTTTCATATGAAAGACACTTTTTAGGTGAAGTTGGAGTTCTTCAATTGACTGAGAATCTGACCCTGTAATAACTATATCATCTACATATACCAAGAGTACAACAAGTCCAACGGCAGTCTTCTTAAGAAATAGAGAGGAATCATACTGACTCTGAGTAAAGCGAAAATCAAGAAGGGTGGTACGAAACTTTTCAAACCATGCACGTGGTGCCTGTTTTAACCCATACAAAGAGCGCTTCAACCGACAAACCTCAATGGTGGAATGAGTGAATAGACCAGGAGGAGGAGTCATATAGATATCTTCCTTCAGATCCCCATGTAAGAATGCATTTTTCACATCCATTTGTAGGAGAGACCAACCTTTAGAAGCAGCAATAGCCATAATAGTGCGTACTGAAGTCATTTTGGCGACGGGTGCAAAAGTCTCCTCGTAATCAAGACCATATTCCTGACAATTTCCAAGAGCTACCAAACGGGCTTTATACCGGTCTATAGTTCCATCAGATCGAAGCTTGATGGTATATACCCATTTACATCCAATAAGTTTCACCCCATTAGGACATGGGACGATGTCCCATGTATGATTATCCAATAGAGCCTGAAGTTCTTCTTGCATAGCTTGCCGCCAACATTCTTGAGTAGCAGCCTGTGAGTATGATTTGGGTACAATTGTAGTATCAAGAGTAGCTTGATGAGCAGTATAAGAGTGCACATACCTATGTGAGTGTGAAGTGGGGCCGCTTCTATAAGGATTGGAAAGGCTACATCCTTGAACAAACACTTGCAGAACCAGGCGACGTGTTCATGGCCAAAACGAACACAACATTGAGAACTACGCTGTGTCTAGAATGGTCCTGTGTGATGTCTATTGTCTTGGTTTACACAAATGGCAAAACAGTTCAAGACATCAGATCCACTGGTTTGCTAGTAATACTCGATAGATATTCACAAGGGAAGGTTCAAAGCTAAATGCTACCTATCCTATGCAGGATTGATTCGATTTACTCTCTCTCCTTCTCTCTTGAGTCTTTGGTTTTCGTGAATTTTCATTCATGTGGGGGATTGTTGGAATTGAATGAAAATAATGTTTCATATTCATTAGTTTATTGTTGGAATTGAATGAAAATATGTTTCATATTCATTAGTTTAATGGAAATCAATTTCACCTCTTCAATTCCATAACTAATGGAAATCAATTTCATAACTTCACATCTTCAATTCCATAACCCCTCTTCAATGTCTTAATGACCACACTCCTCATCTATGTGTATAAATAGAGGATCTCTTGGTTGGGACAAACACACAAAAAAGGAGAGAAACAAAAAATAGCAAACACAACAAAAGAAAAAAAAAAATAGAACCCGTTTCCTCCTCCTTCATTTAGCAACCTCTATATATTTTTTTTTTCTTGTTCTTCATTTGCTAAGTTCTTTGAGAGATAGACACGGCTAGTTCGTAGGTCGGTAACGTAGTGCAGCGTGGACCGACGACCGATTGTATCCTGGGAATCGAACACCGATCAAAACCTCGTGCACCCCGGTGAGGCGGCGAATTCGATTTAAGGAAACCGTGTGAACACGGGCCTTCGGTTTGATTGATATACTTTGATTCACCATCATTCTATCCAACAGGGCTCAAGCAGTCACCGAGGGCATGGTTTGACAGATTTGCTAAAGTGTTAAAAAACCAAGGGTATCGTCAGGGACAATCAGATCACACTATGTTTCTTCGACTATTTGAGGATGGCACTAAAACAATCCTAATTGTATATGTTGACAACATTATTCTAACAGGAGACAATACGGTAGAGATGGAAAGATTGAAGAAGAGTCTTGCCACTGAATTTGAAGTAAAGGATCTGGGATTAATGCGATACTTCTTAGGAATGGAAATCGCTAGATCGAAACGAGGCATCAGTATATCACAACGAAAATACATCCTTGATCTTCTCA
The DNA here is from genome assembly GCA_019097785.1 of Fraxinus excelsior. Lineage (NCBI taxonomy): Eukaryota > Viridiplantae > Streptophyta > Magnoliopsida > Lamiales > Oleaceae > Fraxinus > Fraxinus excelsior. The sequence continues at coordinate 5,673,682 of CM032630.1, forward strand.
CCGAGACCGGAATGCTAGGATGCAAACCAAGTGATACTCCCGTTGATGTGGGAAAGAAAATTGAAGATGAAGGCAACCCTGTGGAAATTGATGGATATCAAAGACTTGTTGGGAAATTGATCTACCTGTCGCATACTAGACCTGACATAGCATTTGCAGTTAGTCTAGCAAGTCAGCATATGCATTCTCCACAAGAAAGTCACCTAGAAGCTGTCTATAAGATACTCAGATATCTCAAGGGATCACCTGGAAAGGGGTTATTCTTCAAAAAAAGTGAAAGAAAAGAGATTGAAATTTTCACAGACGTAGATTGGGCAGGATCGATAAAAGATAGGAGGTCTACCACAGGTTACTGCACCTTTGTATGGGGAAACCTAGTAACTTGGAGAAGCAAGAAACAGAACGTAGTGGCCAGAAGTAGTGCTGAAGCTGAGTTCAGAGCAGTTGCACAAGGAATATGTGAAGGGCTGTGGTTGAAGAAACTTCTGGAAGAATTACACGTCACAATTAAGCTACCACTCAAACTTTATTGTGATAATAAAGCAGCAATTAGCATTTCTCTCAATCCTGTTCAGCATGACCGAACTAAACATGTGGAGGTGGACAGACACTTTATTAAAGAGAATGTTGAGAAAGGGACTATCTGCATGACATATATTCCCACACAAGCACAAACTGCAGATGTCTTCACCAAAGGACTACCGAGACAGAGATTTGATGATTTCATCTTCAAATTGGACATGATCAATATCTATGATCCAACTTGAGGGGGAGTGTTGAAATCCCGAGATATGACCAAGATTATGATTGATTGAAGTTGATTTATCTTTCCATATGTGTAAATATTGTAATCTCTTAGATTGTAGAATTATTCCTTTATTAGTTCTTTCCTTTTATTTTTCCTTTCCTTGTACTATAAGTAGGAGAGTTGGATTGTAAATTAACAAGAAAGAAATATTCGATTCTCTCTTCAACATGCTTCCATGAAAGTAAAAGCACAGATGTACATGCTATCAATTTTACCATCTCAATTTATGGCGGAAATGTAAAATGTTTAACACAAACCAGAGGCGGAAAGATCTTCTCTGCTGCTCGACGAGGTACTGAGAAACCGCCGTGTGTACTCGTATCACTTGCTGTAAGAGTTTTGCAGAAGAACTCAGAAGGTTGCCTGCTTTGCTTAAGTCCCATCTCAGATAAAAGTAATGCTTCCTGGTCGTACTGTAGGATAATAAATTCAATGCTTCTACAGATAAGTTACTGTGCTGAACCACATTACTTTCTATGAAGTAGTGTTATGTTAATAAATTCTCAAATGAAATACCTGACTTGCATTGCTTACAGGTTGAAGAGCCATCTGAGCATAGACTTCATCGGTTTCAGCATCAGCCTGATCAAATAAATAGATAAATAGAAGAACTTTAAGAAAATTAATTATAACATGTTGAGGTTTGGCTGGTATTCAAGCAAATAGTTACTTTTTCTCATCTTTGGCTTTGCTAAAAAATTTTAAAAGTTGCTTATTTGTTTAAGTAATTTTATTCCAAATACGCATGTTTGCTTAAAAGTAAACTAAACTTGCTTTTCAATTACATATTTTACTAAATAGGAATTTTCAAAGTTAATGTTTTTTTACTAACAAAACTTGCTTAACATACTTTATAGACGATTACAAGTACATTTTAAGCACAACCAAACATGCTCTGCAAATATTACTTTTAAGTAAAAATGTTACTTATTTTGGTAGAAACTCTTGCTTATTTTCAACAATGACCAAACAAAAAAATCATTTATTTTGAACTTAGTTATTTACGTATAAGTAAACCTTTAAAACTTGGCCAAACACGCTTTAGTTATACTTGCACCAATATTGCACACAACTTCATCAACGTCACTCACTCACTGATACTGATTTACAGTGTGGATAGAACAAATTGACTATCATCAAATACTTATCTGGTATAAAAGGCCAAGGAAAATGACATTGAGTGGCAACACCAAGATACAGGAAAATAAATTCAACACGTAATTATTCTGTTTTATCACAAAAAATAATGTTTAAAAGTTTTCTGTACAAATATGGAGGCGGTCGTACGTGTAAGGTGACATTATGCAGCATGCAAATCAACTTGGAAGGAAGGTTTGGATAACTTGGGATGCTCTTAGCCTCCTTTTGCATTGATGCTGCCACCTATCAATAGTAGATATATATATATATATATATATATCTATCAGATATCGAATGTTAAAAGTTGCATTAAGACTCGAAATGGAGAGAAAGGACATACTTGTTCGCTATGACCTTGAGGAAAATAGACCACGAGACTTCCAACAGGAGGCAAAGAAACCAATGGTCCGGCACAAGCATGCCATAACTCTGAATTAATCACATTTTTCCCTCCTGTTTCAATTAAACGAAACTGTATTACACGAATGTTGAAACTTTAAAAATGACATAAGATTATGAAACCTGCAATTTCAAATGGCTACAAAAGGAACTTCTATTATGTATTTCGAGATTTGCTATAAAAGGATTTTCATTGATTTTGAAAATACATTCTCTGATCTTTGAGCATTTACATACTGAGCCAACTGTTAAATGTATATTTTTAATATCGAGGCTGGTCCACTAATTTATTTTCTCTGTCAATCAATTTAGAAATAATCTTAAACTGAAAAATAGGAATGGAATAGAAGATTTTATGGTGGTTGAAAGTTACGCAGAGAATTAGCAGCGTAGCAACAGAAAAAACAGTCACATAATCAGAATTCCACAGCAGTAAAGACTGATACCAGACAAGAGGATAATGAAATTCGGACATTAGATATCAGCTGGTGGGTGATCATGATGAAGTTCATTAAAAGGTATGAAATGCCAGCAAGCTCACAGTTTAGTGCTGCAATTGATATAGTCAAAACATATGGATCCTAGTTCCCACTAGATCCCCGGATATTAAATTCTAGAATCCAATTTATCATTTTTCAAAGATGTCATTTAATCATCAGCAAATGGTATTACAAAGTGCTTCCAAAACACTCCACCCCACAACACAAAAAGAAAAAAGAAAGAAAGCCTGAAACTGAAAAAAGCAACATCAAAAGAAAAGGGAAGGTTTAGATAACCAATTCAAGGGGAAAAAAAATTGACACTGATTAGGGAACTGAATATCTTCAATCCACATTGAAAACTGATAAATTTGTATGATTAGAATATTATATGGATCTAAAGTTGGGGCAAAAAGGAGCATAAAAAAAAATCAAGAATGCCCAAGAGTAGGGTACACATCACTGACCAAAATGGTAAAGGACCATTCATTAAGAAAGCATTGAGTAGCAGGAGAAAATCACGTACAGAATTGAATATAAAGCAAGTACAATTTTCTGCCTTTAAGATCTCAAAGAAAGTCTGTTAATCTACGAACAATACCACCTATTACTAACTAGGGTAACAGCTTATAAATACAAAAAATCACAGAGAATAAAAGTTAGAACTCTACATACAGACTAAGAAAATGTATTAAACAAACGAAGAATCTAACAACTATATATTCACATTTTCCATCTTTATCATTCCTTTCCTGAATATGTAAAACGAATGGATGAGTATGCAAAGTTCATTCTCATATTGTATTGAGAATATCAAAACTTCAAGCTCTTGAATTTGCCCGAATTTATGAATTGGCAAAGAATAAAAGCTTTTCACTATGGTATAAACAGTTGAGAAATGGCATCTGAAATCAAATAAAAGCAAAGAACAAGAAATATAACTGGTCTGTTGAAAGTTAACAAACCTTCTCCCGTATTGGCCATGTATCCATTGGAAGGAACCTTCATTTTAGCAAAACTCATAGACTAATATCTTCACCAGAATTGAACTTCTTGTTTTGAATTTTCTTCCCTTGAAACTACATAAACTAATTTTTCACCAATCAAATATTTCCAGTTGCAAACTGTTCATCGTTAATGCCTCCACAAATTCCAGAAAAATTCCTTAATTTTCTCACAGAACCCAATTCATAAATATCATCTAAAGTCAAACCCCATAATTTATTCCTCAATGAAACTAAATAGGCAGTTTGTTTCATTACCATCCCACAAATTTTCCAACTTAGAAAACTCAAATAAATTATACAAAATCTTTATTCTGTAGACTTCACCTTAAAATCCTGGGAAAAATCTTTGCTCCATTTCTCTATCAAATTCTACTATTGAATCTTTTTCACATTATTTCGAAAAAAGAAACCAAATCCTCCATACCCAAAAGTTTCACAACTGCAACTACATATATCACAAGACTCTAATAAAAACACAGACCTATAATGCAAGCAGACCCCTCAAATCTCAGCTTCTTCAGGTAATGATCATACAATTGCACCGCCTATAAACTCTAAAACTGAATACTAAAAAAGAAAACCAGATTACTAAAAATGGAAGCTTATAGCGGCCTATAATAGAGAAAAGGGGTGGCAAGAAAATTCTCAAGCGCGGCGTAGAAGCGAAGATCAAGGTGGTGGGATGGAGTGCGGAAGGAATCTTAGAACTCGCCGGAAAATCTGATGCAAATGAAAGCGGAGCTTCTTTATAGTATATGTACGTACATTTTCAATTGCACCAATAACAAATCATTATTATAAGATATTGTAACAATAACAAAGCATTATTTAAAGAATTTACTCTGTATGGTAAGTTTTGAACAGTTGAAATGTTGTGGGTTTTTGTGTATAATGCAAGAGAAGAAGCCGACATAAGATGAACTGGAGGTGGTGGTTAGATAAATGAAGAAATGTTCAGGCGTGTTTGGCTCTTTGATTATTCTCTTGTTTAATTATCCTTAATTACACCCCTGTTTAATTCTTGATTAACTCGAATGAGGACTTGACCTCACTTATTAGACTTTTAGTTGATAGTTTACAAGTACTTGTCAATAAGGTAAAGGTCCAATCAATTTATTTTGAAGTGGATCGATTTATTTTTCACTCTTTCATTTATTCGATTCTTTAGTATAACTAGGTCAATTTTCGAACAAGTTCTCGAGTTTCGTCTAATCTGATTTCTAAAACTCCTAATCCCATTCCCACCATATGCTCGAGTTCTACTTTTCTTGATTTCGAATTTTTTTTTGTTGCGCATCCTCGCCCCACTCTCCTAGTTACGAGCAGGTACTCAAGTTTATGAGCACCATAACAACGTTAGACGAGATGCTATACAAATTTTATTATTCATGCAAAATATTCAAGATTTTCTTGCATGAAAAACATATGTTTAGGATTTTTTATTTAGTGGGATATATGATGTTCCTTCAAGTTTTAAAAATATTAAAACGTTATTTTCATTATCACATATTTTTGGTCCTATCATAAGATTAAGGAAAGATGAGGTTAAAGTGCTACAAGTCCTTTCACATCAATATTTTGGTAACATTCATCAGTCAGACTTCAAAATTGATTGATAGATACTTTTCAATAAATTAATTCTACTTCATATGGATATTTTATTAGCATTTGAAGACATGAAAAATTTGTTCACCAAGTTATTGTTTTTTTCATTGACGTACAAAGAAAATGTTTCGTTGCGAATGAACAAGATATAAGAAAATTGTCCATATCTAAAATCATAATTATAGATACGAGCTTTTCCACAACAAAGGTTGTCTAATATTGACTGTTATGGTGCTCAATCTTGCCTTAATCATCAATTTACAACTGTGATAAAAAAGTTATATGCTACAATAATAATGAGAAGATTGTGTCAAATCTATATATCCCGAATTTCTCATCATCAATACTATGCAACATTTGTGACGTATGACATATTTCTAGTTCATCCCTGTCGAGATACTTTGTACTATCTCAACAGTTTACCACGTTCAATCTATTCATTTACTCCATTTTTACATCAATCTATATCTCGACGGGAGTTTTTAGGCTCTTCTCTACACCTAGATGTTGGGTTTGATTTTGCCCATTGCTTTGTGATGTAGCATAAGTGTAAGAAGTGAAAAAGAGCGACAATCGTTGATTCTCTTGCACCTTCGTTGTATCTATATTATCTTGAATAATTCTATTTGTACAACCAAGGTTGACAACCTCGGTTGACAACCTCTCACATGCGTGTGAGGTCCGCATGTTTAAAAAATTCAAAAATAAAAAAACGGACCCCCTTATGTGAGAGGTTGTCAACCTCGATTGTACACATAGCATGACTCATATTATCTTCTTCACTTTAATTTTAATTCACATAACTTTGAAATCCTTGAAAGTGTTTCGTGAGCTTTCCAAATGTCTATTTACCTTAGTCTAGTCTAGTTTGCTTTTAGCCTTTTACTGTGAATATTAGAATAAGCAAGCTAACGTGCTAAGATTCTTGAAAGGGTACTTCTTTCGAACCTAAAGATGATCCCGGGCAAATGAATCCACCGCGAGTTACATTGCTAGATCGACATTGTTCGATTTACATGTAATTGTTTTCTTTGGGTGTAAAAGTAAATTGAATCCAGCTTATGTTTGACTAGAATCCATTAGAAATCTTTTAAGTAACACGCCAATCAAAGAGCAAGATTAATATGGCACCATCGAGCTTAGGTAAAGGAGACAAGACACGACTTATAATGCATAAGGGTCTGTTTGATAAGCCATTATTTTTCATGGAAAATGAAAAACAAATTTCAACTTCCACTTTTGTCTTATTTGTTTTATTTTTTTTCATGGAATTCATTTTTTTGGTTTAGCTTACATGCTCACATTTTCCTTGGTTATGTGGAAAACCAGTTTTTTCTATTTTTTTTACAATTGAAAAAAATTCTAGACATAATGGTAAAAAAAATATTATTTTTATTGACAATTTCCATGCAAAACAAAGTCAAACGAATGGTATTCGGTATGATTTTTTTTTTTTTTTACAATTCGGTATGATCCAATGGTAAAAAAATTATCATTTTAATGAACAATTTTCATGAAAAACGAAGCCAAACATACATCAAACTTTCAACATTTTTCAGGTGAAAAATTATATAAATCAAACACAATTAATTACAATCACCAACAAAACAAATTCTAGACAATTCAATTCCTTATAATTCATTTTCTTTCCACTCAAATTCCACATTTGCAATCAGACGGACTCTAAAATTATATGCTCTTGTAAGACTGCCTTTAATAAATTGCTCAAATATTAAGCTTGAAATTTTCATTAAGTATTTACAAATGTTTTGGAAAAAAAATGCAAAAATTATAAAAAAAATCTAAAAATACAGTCCGTTCTTCACTTCAAATTTAAGTAATAAAGAATTTAGGTTTTAAAGAAATTCAAAAGGCGAGTATATTATTAAAATTTCGTAAAAATTCAAAATTTATTCTTTCGTTTATTTTCATAATTCTTTTTTTAATTTTGTCGAGATGACGATTATACCTTAATGACTTATTTTGTAACGTAAACCTTAAAATTAAAATGAATTAAATATTCGTAAGATGTTGACGTGACCTAATTTTGTAAGATGGACTATGTTACTAGTTCTATTTTTCACCCAAAAAAAATTAAAAAAATAAAAAATAAAATCTTAAAAATTATATTTTCGTAATCGCAGATTCCCTTAAAAAATAAGAGTTATTACAATTCTCTCATAGGGGACAAAAAGAATGATTATGGTTAAACAAATGTTGCGAGACATGCACATGCTCATCAATATTATTATATTCTTTAATTAATATGATTTTGATGTGAGACCTCTTTCATAATTAACAAGCTAATCATAAAATTATTCCTTTCTTAACAACCTTAAATCGTGATTATGTTAGTAGTGAAAGTTGGTTGATGCCATTAGCTTGAATCCATTAGGGTTTTTTTTTTTCTTTTTTTGATACACTTGCACAATAATGAATATATATATATACGTCCCTCCACGTATGGGTTGAATTCATCTCAATGATAGAAATAGGCTATTTTCTGCCTCTTTTTATTTGATTTTTGTAAATCTATAGACATTTTTTAAAAAAAAAAAAAAAAGAAAAATGGTGGTAAGATCTAAATTCAAAAGTCTTATCAGTTCTGATATCATATTAAAAATTTCGGATCGCACGCGCGTATGGACACACTCGAAAAGAAAAGCGAGGTGATTTTGACAAGGGAACCACCAAGGTCAAGAACAACTCTTAGCGTGGGATGTAAAAAGTTATTGTGTGGTATCCACCAAGGAAAGATAACAAAGAAAAAAGCCCCATTGTGTTTGATATGTGGGTCTTCCATTTTATTGCACCAATATAAGGTGGGGTTGAGTTCAATCAATCATCTTTCACCCAGTCCTTCAACTTGAGGATTGAAAGAATGGCCTAGCCTAACTCTTATTTGATTCCCTTTGGGATTTGATTTGATTTGATTTTCTGCAAAATATCACTTGAAACTTGATTTGGGCTCCGTTCGATCGTGTTTAAAATCCAATTAGAATTAAAATTATAATCGTTATTAGGTCTCATTCGTCTAATAAAAGTTAATAATAACGGCTAGTTTTTCAATTTTAATCCGATTTTAATTTCTACTGAACACGCCCTTAATTATTCATGTCTTATCATCAAAAAACATAAACAAATTTATGAATTTGAGTGAGGAAATGTTCGATATAGATTATTTGAGAATATGTTTTGCAATTATTTTTTTATGAGAATATGTAATTAATAGCACGAAAAGTTATGAATCCACGTTCAAAATTATCTTATTATTAGAAGGTATTTGGTAGAGATTAAATCAGATTAAAATTGAAAATATAACCGTTATTGTTGACTTTTATTAGACGGATGAGATCCATAACGACCATATTTTCAATTTTAATTGAATTTTAAGCCGTACCAAACAGACTCTAAATAATATATGGTTAAAAATAAGTTTTAAAACATAAATTTTAAAGAATCTTTAACAAACACGGACGGAATAATCTCGATAATAAAAAAAAAAAAAGGACAAGTACAAAAACCTGTATATTTGAGATTTTTTGTTTTTATAAAATGACTTCATTGGATCGCAGTGGAATAACAAATATAATCGATAATATTGATAGTTTTTAAATAATATTTTATTCAAACTAAGCAAAACAAATAGTCTTAAAAAAAACAAAAAACTTCAACCTAAATTCTGCTTCTAATAGAACCACAAAATAGCCCTAAACTACTAAAAATAAGAAAGACCTTAATTTTACTAAAACAAAATAAAAATAAAAATGAAATAAAAGTTAAATAATTAATTTTAATATCTTTGCCCCTTGTTTTCAGGAAACAAGTGGAGATGATAACAAGAAAGCTCTAGAAGCGTGTCTGCTAAATTTCCCACACTTCAATTCAAGTTTTCCGTCTCATCTTAAAGTAGATGCTTTTCAAACTCACTACGCATTATTTCTACAATAATGTATGGTTGCGTTATCCATGATTGATTTGCTTAAAAATTGCTTTATTTTCCATATGTGTGGAAAAGCACGAACAAATAAATAAACGAAGGCTCGAATGGTACTATTCCTCCGTCATCCAAGAATGAAGAGGTGATCTATTAGTTCTTGGTATGTGACGATGCATTGTTAAGTACTCAATTTTCTTTTCCCATTGAGGTAGAACATAAACCTATGCTCGAGAGATAACTCAATACACCGATAAGGAATGTATAAATTCTTGAGAAGAGAGGAGTTGTGGTCCCCCGAACCACCTAAATCTCACGAGTGAATCGAAAGTTGGATCTCACCTGAATCGCTCCATTTATCCTCCTAATGAGAGATTTGGTTTCAAACCCTGATGCGAACACGATGAGTACGCCATGCTAACGTGCATTGAGAATGATTCTGATCTAATTCGAGGCTTATTAGAAGTAGAAGACGTTTTGATGGGATCTTTACTAATAAGAAAAGATTGCAATCGGTTTGATAATGATCAAGTAACATTATTTCTTCGGCTCGAACCGAGGAATCTCTTAAATATGATGCAAAATGGATTTTGTTTTATCTTTGATTTGAAATTCCTCTATAAGAAATAAGAATCGAAGTTTGAAGGATGAGAGGAAGGAGAAGTCCTTGACCTGCAACAGATAGAAGATGATACATATTCTCACTAATAAAACTCACCTTTTTAAGAACAACCAAATATACAAAAATAAAAAATAACAAAAAAATGAACACAAGCTATATCGACATGTTTGATAAAGTAAATTGATTGTGCAAATAATATTAAAGAAAAAAAATTATGCTTACCGTATTAAATAGTCTATTTCGTTCAACGCAACATTATAGACAACATACGAGTTTTCGGCACAAAAGAAGAGCCACCAAAGGAAACCGTACATTATTAGGGAGTCCCGACGGGGCTCTAAGGGAATCTAAATTATTAAGTTAGGAATTAATTATTTAGTACCAACTACCAACACAAAGGTGACAAAAGTTATTTTCTATCCTTAAAACTGTTTTTATGTCCGTAACCCAAGTTGGTTTTTCAAACAAATGTGTATTTTTGTGTGAGAAAGACAATTAAATATATGGCTTTGTGTGGGTGCTTGGTCCGTTACATTGAAGGCTGTACGGTCGAGAAAATAGAACATGTGAGGTAACACGTGGACACGTTGTATCTTTTGCTTGATTTTAACTAAAAATAGCCAAAACGATTTTTTTGACGTTTTTCATTCTCTTTGTAAATTTTAAACTCGTTTTTGAAAATTCGTTTATGAAAATAGGTAAGTAAACGTGTCTTCAGTATTGTATATCGAACTTATAGTCCATCTATTAAGCAAGAAATTCTTTTCCTAGACGTGTCAAATGAGTCAAAATTCCTTGGCTTAGTGAAAACTGTACGTAAACTTTGAACAGTGAACAGAATTAGAAGAAGTAACAAACAAATTATATTGGACAGGAAAAAATATTGCAGTTGACAGAAGATAAAATTGGTGTCTTTGAAGCCGGGGCCTGTGTCCAACACAGTGTCCTTAAAGCAATATTCGCCCCCTCACCGAAGTAATGCGAGCGCTTGCTTCCCAGGATACAGCAGCGTGAACTGCAGCTTGTACAGTCGAACTGAACGAGTGTGTCGGAACGGAATCACCAAGTGACTGTAAGACGACAGGAATTTGAACAGGAAGAAGAAGGATTTCGTGCTGTTGTGGTGTGTCTAAACTGAAGAGAATGTTCAGTATATATAGGCAAGGAAGAGCCTTTGTCTCTTAATGCAGTCATAACTCCAGTCATAACTCTGCCATTTGAATTCTTAACTCCAGTCATAACTCTGCCATTTGAATTCTCACGTTTTGGAGTTACAAAATAAATGAAAACAGTTTTCAAGTTATGTTTTAAATGGAAAACGTAAAAGAAAATTTTCAAAACGTGGCTTGCACTTGGTGGCCAATTTTTGACTCATTCGGTCCGACATTCGTGTACGCACACAAGTTCAAGGCTCGAAGGCCAAGTCGGTCCAAGATTTGCACCCCCCCTGCGGGCGCGTAGGCCACGGAGGAGTCTCTATGCAACAAATGGTTACACCTTGCAAATTGTTAACCATATATAAATTGGTCCAAAAACTTGTTCATATCCTATGTGGGATAACTATTTAAGTTTTCCCACTTGTCACTTTCTTTTTCCTTTTTCCAATGTGGGATGGTACTATTTATAGTCCCCATATATTCCCACTTTTCCATTTCTAACCAATGTGGGATTGTTAATCCCTTTTAAGGCTCCTCTTCAAAATCCCAACTTTCAATCAATGTGGGATTAATTTCACATACACAAGTGAAAATTCATTTGCCAAATAATATATTTTCCAACAACTAATTGGATTTGATTTTTATATACATTTCGACAGGTAAAGGGATAACATAGAATTTGAATTTGAAAACGAGGTATACCGAAAAGGCAGGCATAGAGGACACGAAGTGGGCCAAAACAGGAGCCCATGGCCTGCATATTAATAGACATGAGGCCCACAATTGGAATTACATTTGTCGTTATTGTGGGCCCATTCATGAACCCAAATTAGGATATTGCTAATTTCAGCCGACGTGTGTGAATATACACCTCAGCAATTTTCCATGGATGCCCAATCTTCAACGCGGAGGAGGACGTGAAGCCTGACCTCTCATATGAAAATTATGAAAGGACGACGCGGTCTAAATTGACTTCTAGCGATGGTTTTACGATGTGATTTCTTTGTTAGTACGGTTGGTGAGATGTTTTGAGTATTGAAAGGTTCGTACGTTAAAATCCCCATTAAGATTGTAAAATTTATGGAAGATCAGGGAATCGTCGTACAAATACTAGTGGAGTAAAACTTTCGAAGTTGGGCAAGAATTAGATTTTGATGTTGACCGGTCCTCGATGACATTTTTGGGTTGTTAGAAGTGGAAATTACACCAAACCTTACTTTTGAATTACCATTTTCATAAATCATAATTCAAGTTTCATATTACAATAATCAGGTTTTAATTAATAATTTTAAAAAAATATATATATAAAATTTGTTTACAATAACTTAATTGATATATACCCCCAAACCCTAAAATCATAACTTACATCCTCTCATCTTCCCTCATCTCCCGTCTCTTTACCGGCGCCTCCCTCGCTCCGCCTCCCTGCCTCCGCCGTCGCAGCTGCGTCTCCCCAAAATTCTTCCCATCATCTCCTCTCCCAGTTCGAATGGAGGACTGGCTTCCGCCCGTGATTTTCTCAAATGGGCAAAGTTGAGGTCTGATTTCCTCCATTTCACTCAAGCGACGAATATTTTTGCAGGTCTTCGACGCGCGACGGTGCGAGGGTAGGGAGGGGGATTGGGGTTTTCTTCTTTTCGATCTGAGGGGGAGGTGGTGAATCGTCGATGTGGGTGGTGCGGTGACGATGGACCTTGGGTTGCGGTTGCGGTGCAGTTCGGTGGTTGGGTAAGTTGTGGTATGGTGCAGTGGAGGTAGTACGATGGTGTTTAGGTTTTGCTCCGCCTGATCTGGTGTGGGACGTTGCGGTGTTGCTCCGCCCGATCTGGTTTGGGTGCGTTTCTTGTTGCGTGCGGTGGTGCGTTTCTGTGCAGTGGTTGTACTGCATTCCGTGCCATCGTTGCGGTGTTGCTGTGTGATGGTTGGATGTGCGGTGTGTGGCGGGTGTGGTGGTGAAGATGCTATGATGGTGGCGCCGCTGGTAGAGTCCGAGGCGAAGTGGTGGTCACAAATGATTGGATTGTTTGTGACTAATAAGTTGGTCGGTTTGTGACCAATAAACAATTTGTGACCATTGAATTTAATAAACTGTGACGAGTACAAGCTGTGTGACATGAAAATTATTCATTTGTGACCTAAAAATTGATATTTGTGACCATAAAATAAGTAACGTAACTTTTAAATGTTGTGATTGTGACCGATGAACAAATCTTGACTTTTAAATTTTTAAGTTGTGACCTATGAAAATTTTGAATTGTGACTTAAAAAGTGGCGGAACGGTCATCGAAATTCTCATCGGAATCGGAGCAGTCACCGGAATAGTTGTCGGAACGGTCGCCGAAGATGAGTGGTGATCGGAAAGTCGGTTGGGGTGGTGGAGGAGGTAAGGTGGGGTAATTATATTAAATTAGAAATAAATATTTAATAATAAATTGATTTACTAATTCATTAATTAAAAATTAAAAATTTTAAAAACCTAATTTGTGAATTTTCAAACTTGTTTTTGTATTTTTGAAAAGGTGTAAAGTAAACACCTTAGAAATGTATTGTTCCCTTGTTAGAATTGATTACCTAAGTTTATTTGAATACGAAAAATAAATGAAGATACAAAAATTAAATCTTTTATTAAAGTTGTGCACGTGTCATACATTTTAACTTTTTGAGTAGCCGTGACCTGTAATTCCTAGTATTTGTTTCTTTGATCCTCGTATAGTTGTATCATTTATGTAGCCTTAGTTGTGATCTTTTGTTCCTGCGATCATGATTATTTTTAAGTATTTGATGACGTTCGTCATTTCCGTTTTGAAGTATTTGAACACGTGCTTGTGATCGCCCATTATATTTTGTTTTTTGAATATGAGATTTGATAAATCGGCTTTTGTGACGCCAAATTGACTAGATAATGTCACAATCATCTTGCTTTAGATAGATTGTAGGTGAGCTTTATGTGACTATATTTACCCTTTATTTCATTCATCATTTTAGTAGTTAGTACTTTTCAATTAGTCGATAATATTTATGCATTTCATTTTTCTAGGTGGCATCAAAATATAATACACTTGAATTTTTGTTAGCTGCTGTGACCTTCGGTTTTGCGTATATTATCCTTAATTCGAATGTCATATTCGATTGCAAATGTCTTATTCGATTGCAAATGAAGTTATGGAAAAAGGGTCACAAACATTTTAAGTTGTTAAAGTAATTATGATTTTAATTCCTCGTGTGTGACCTTAGTCGTGAGCATTAGTTACACTTATGCGACCTTAGTTGTGGCCTTCAACGTTTCGCTTTTATTGCGAAAATCGAAGTGTACGTCTTGAATTATTTTTGAATAAATTGTGACTTTTAATGCACTGTTTAGAATGTGAGATTTTGCAATTACGTTATGTGTTGTTGTGTACTCGTTAACTTTAATTCTCCGAGAGCATGGAATTAGGGAAGTTAATGGAAATTGGTGATTTGTTTATTATTAATTGATAAGATTGTGGTGTTAATTTGGGAAAGAGTAGAGAAATGATAATTGCAATTAAGATCTTGCAGTATTATTTAACAGTTTACTTTTCTCTGCACAGAATTGAGGCCCAATGTGAGGCCCAAAGTTAATGGATCAATCAGACTATACTAACTGAAACCAGCAACACAAAATTGTGTCAATTAACACTGACATAGAGAGACTTTTAAAATGTACTTTCTTCATATAAGCTCTTCTATAGGTCAGACTAGATTCTACTAGTGAAAAGACTGAGCATGCTCTACTAGAATTAAATTCTACAAGCTGACAATAATGTTACTGTTCAATAAAAGGGAAGTGAATATTTTACGTATAAAGTGATACTTTTTATTTGAAGAGTATTTTTGTATCTTCTTCAAAGTCAAATGATGATATGAACTGGGTAATGCTGAATGATCGCTATCGTTTTGGGTTAATTTAAAAGATTAGACAAGTTACATGAAAGTTGATAGATGTTATATTCTTCCAAGTGTTTGCACACGTGCTGTGATGATGGAAGTAGTGATTGTCACCTTGTCTAAGTGGTCGAGTGAGTTCTATGTTGGTCGGTAGCCACCGTGCCTCACCTCAACGAACAAGTGCCGAGCTGAAAGAAGCCCGTTGAGGTTGGACCTTTCAAGAGTAGATAGTAATTAGTAGTTATGTTGTACCTCAATAATCAGACTAGTCTTAGCACATGTAGCTTCATGGTACGATTATTTCCAACATTCGAAGTAGTTAACGCTATTAAAATTAGAACCTCGAGGACCGGGATTTACCCTACAAGAACCAACTTGAACCTCAAGGAGAGGCTTCCAAGTGTCTGGCCTCGCTAATCCATGCAATAAAGCCATTCCCCCCCCCCCAACTACCACCATTATGATCAGCTCATTAAATTTAGATGCCAATACGATCAAAATTGACTAGCTAGTATGGCAGCAAGGCACTATTATTAAATGAATAGAATGACAAATCTTTGATTTTTATACCAATAATATCAATCATAAAGCCTCACCCACCGTATATACTTGAAGAGAAAAAGAAAAGAAGGGTGACTAGAGAGATTTTTTTCATTTAGAGAGACAAACGCACCTTTTTTTTATACATTTATCCGAAATTTAGGGGTTAATTTACGTTCAATATTAAAATTATTGCATTAGTAGTTATCTTTGTTAGTGTTGAATATTGATGCCAATTTTTGTGAATTTCTGAGCCCATTGTAATCTTCTATCATTCTTGGTGAATCTGAATTTATTGCTTCCTCGTGTTCTTGAGGCTCAAATCCCTTACATTTAGTTTTCGTCATTCCAAAATTTTATCTTCAATATTACCTCGATAGACTATACTTTCAAAATGCTTTAATAAGATCAACTAGAGTTCACATAATGATTCCTCGAGGTTTTATAGGAAGCCACAATGAGGCCAGCTTCCTCCCCGAAGACTCTTCCTTCGGATCTTAGAAGGTTCTTTTGACTTTTCAAAAGTCATGTCAGATCGATCCTTAGTAATTTTTTGATTCCAGGAATCTTGTTGTCTACTTTCTTAGTATTATCAAGAATCAATGTAACCTTAGAAAGATTGTTCAGGTTTGTTACTACATTGCACCCGACACGTTAAATTATACGTGTGTGTATTGTGAATGTCCCCACACCTTGTATTATTTTTCCAATTGAAAGCTCTTACAGCTGAAATAACAGGTATGCTGTGTAAAGGAAGGTCTTTGTCAGGTCTTCGTTGTATGATAGAAATTGGCTTACCAATTTTGATTTGTATATGCTCAAGATAAGTACTTTTGTCTCCAAAATTTTCCATTGTGTGTCGGTAGATAAACAAATCCATGGATTTTAAGCAACAACTCTATATATATAGGGATATAGCTAGCCTTTTGTAAAATGTGTGACAAATCTCCAACTGTGGTTTGTGTGTAGCTAGGTCTACCAATAC
Source organism: Fraxinus excelsior (assembly GCA_019097785.1). Taxonomy (NCBI): domain Eukaryota; kingdom Viridiplantae; phylum Streptophyta; class Magnoliopsida; order Lamiales; family Oleaceae; genus Fraxinus; species Fraxinus excelsior. Next base: position 5,690,270 of record CM032630.1, read on the forward strand.
TAGAAAATATGAATAATATGACAACATTGTTCCAATAAGAAAAGCGAGACGAACACGACAAGTGTCGACATTAAATTGTTTGACCGGAACATAGCTGAAATATCGAAGTGAAGATATATGTATGGTCAGTTTAAAATGAAGATAAGAAGTGTAAATAGACATTAACTGTTGAATGTCACATGGGATAATGATGTATAAGAGAATGAAGATTAGAGAAGTCCGGCATATGTCTTGGATAAATATAAAAAAATTCGATCACAAGGATGATGTGATGGAGAAAATGAGTCATAATGAATCAAATGATATCTCCACTCCCGTTTACAAAATCATACGAAGCTGCGAGTAGTTAATCCAACAAATTGAGTTGTCGGGACGATACTTTTCTTTGTGCAAGATAAACTAATATGGACAAGCTATATGTGATTGCATATATAATAGTTGCGAGAAACTTGGGGGAATGACGCCCATCCTGCTCCAACTCGTATTCTATATTTCGTGTTTAAATCTAAATCGCATTTTTTTTAGCGAAAAAGTAAGTACGGGGATGAAAATGAAGATATTTTGATCTCCATCTCGCCTCTCAAAACTTCCCAACCAGGAGCGCCGCTCTATGGTGTTACCATTCCTATTTTAAAGAACTATGTCCACAGTGAGATGGGGAATTTTTATTTCCCTTTTTAGGTTTTTTTTTTCATCTTCTTGAATCAAGATTTGATGCTTCCTTAATCATGTCATGAGAGCTTTATGACACTTTGGAAGAATTTCCATTCACTAAATCAAACTTCAACCCAGCCACGGATTTAATGTGGGGGCAGTGGGATGGGTGTGTTTGAACCACATTATTTTAAAAGAACGTATTCTGAAATAATAGATTGATGGAGAATGTGTTGTTGAAAAAGAAGGAAAAATTATTGATTTGATGGAAAATATTATTTTATCGAAAAATGTGTGGTTGAAAATGAGCAGAAGAATGAGAATGAGATTTTTAATGTGACTCAAACATGAACTAAATTTAAAATTTTGCCCAAAGTTTTCAAAATAAATTTTTATAGTCTTCAATTTTTGTCCCCACAATTAAAATTTTGTGAAAATTGCCTCCACAATTCTTTCATCCTAGTTTCGCCTCTACTTCAACCTACAAGGATATTGTGTAGACTTACGATAGATTATGATAAAATTATCTAACGACATATATCACTAGTCACTACTTTTAATAAGACTTAAAAATAATCACAATTAAAAGCCGGGGAAAACAAACAAATTTTGCTACAAAAAATCATTTAGTAAGGGTACTCTTACATATGTGAATAAGTAGTATAATTCAATATATGACTAAAACATTAAAATAAGTTAAATATAAGAAACAAACTACTTTTAATGTTGTAAAAACTACACAAGCACATGTAGCATATGTTTGGTTTAAATAAAAATTAAATTATTAATAAATTTTGATAAAAAATGATGAAATACGTTATTAAAAAGTATGAAATGTGATTAAATTAATTGTTGAATTTGACTTAATTTTAATTATTATTATTATTTTTTTAAAATAGGTGCCCAGTTACTAACATAAGATCGAGGAAGCAATCAAATGGATCAAAATGATTCCAAAGCGTGATTTCCACGCTTTTATAATTCGTCTATGCTGCCTCGTACGTGTTGGAACATAGGAGCAATGAATTAATGATACAGTCAACTTTTGCTTCATTTGAGGCCGGAAAAATGGATGAAACATTATTTCAGAGGATTGTGCTACAGGTACAAAATCGTATCCAAAATTGCTAAGTAGCAACCCTCTATTGGGGGACGCCTGTCTGGACCCCATTTTGTACACCAAGAATTATCCATTTCGAGCCTTCTGAGGAACCGTACGGAATATAGTGGTCCCACTCAACAGAATTTTATTTAACGCCATCGGTCCCCAGATTTCGTAATTTTAGAACCTTTTTTGGTTCAAAATACATTTTAAATATTATTTTAATGAAAAATACGTGATTAAAAAAAAATTAGGTTTGCATGTAATATTATTTTATTAAAAAATGTGTAATTAAAAATAAAAGAGAAAAATATATTTTAAAAATAATGTGAACCAAATAAGGGCTTAATATCTTAAGCTCTTCAGGCAAAAAGAGATTTTATCTAAAGTACGTATTTCGCATGTAAGTTAAAATTTGGATTTTGTTACTTATACTTCAAAATTGTAAATAAGTGGTTACATAATATGATGTGGAGGAAAAAATCGGATGACAAAGTCGATTGTATTTTAAACTGACAAATACTAAAGTATCGTGTTGTATTATGTGACTCCTAATGTACGTGTATCAAGATCTGTTAAATTTTATATTTTATTAAAGACTTGACTACGAGACAAAGACATTTTCATCTGGATTGAACTTACGATCTAATTAGAGTTGAATTGAACCGTCATTTCTATTTTTTTAGTTAAATACTTAAACTATACCGAATATAAATTATTATATTTAAGGTTATATATATTCACACCACATTTTTAAATATCTAAACTACATTTTAATTTTAATCACATGAAAAGTTCATAATATTTATACATTATCACATTTATGTTTTAAACATTTTTCCATTGTATTCTTATTCTCAAATTAACATAAATTGTTTATGACTATGGTTTCTCTCAAAAAAAAAAAAAAAAAAAAATTAAGATAAGAGTAAAAAGATTAATTTGCCTATTGTATTTTTAAATAAAGAAAATAAATAATAATATAAAATACGATTAAATATTTCTCTCTTATTTTAAAGCACATTAACAATATTTTTGGATGAAAGTATGATTAAGTGCAATATTTTCTGATTAGTCAAATGTTAAAAATAAGAACGTGATGAAAAAAAAGAAGTTAATGATATAAGTTTAATGGTAATGAATAGACGTTAATGATCTTTAATGCAATTAAAACGTGGAGTGAATTGAATACCACCCTAAATTAAAAAAAAGTTAATGATATAAGTTTAATGGTGTTTGATAGTTTCACGAGTTGCTTAAACTTCGATCGTCTTTCCATCATGACACCTAAATAAAAATAAGAAATCTATGAGATTTTTAGCTGAAGATATGTATGAATTTCAAAGTTTAATATTATTAAGTGATCAATGCAGTTTGGCGAATTTAAGGAGAATAAAATTATGGGTGTACGAGTATATAAAAAAAGACTAAAAAACATAAAGATTGATAAAAATATGGGTTAATTACCCAAATTATCACAGAACTTTTAAAATTTACCCCTTTAATCACCGAACGTTGTAATTCTTAATTTTATCTATCACTCGATTTTTTAAATTGTTAATGACGTGGGTGCCAAGTGAAAAATAGATTGCCACGTACGCTATTCCTTTAGTCACGTCAGCAAATTCGTCAATTTCTAACCGTTCAATGAGTGAGTGATGAATGTGATTATATTTTGCAAAATTCAGTAACTAACAATAAACTTTTGAAGTTCGGTGACTCACTAAAACTTTTCGCAAAACTCAGTGACCAATCAGGTAATTAACCTTCACAAATGCACAATTTTATTAAATTAACATCAATTAGATTTAACTTATATATTTAGTTTTTAATATGGACTAGAATGATGTGTCCTGGTTGGTGTTTACTATTTTTGAATTCCTTTTATCCAATACATGTTAGGTATTGCTTAATATGTGTATCGAAAATCTTCCCCGTTATAGGGATCAAATTTCGACTAACGTTAAAATCTATATAAACTAAAAGCATGTATTTACGTATAAAGCTATTTATTATTTTAAACATTGAAGTCAGTATAAGCAAATCAACGTTGAAATCTTCCCCGTTGATTTGTAGACAAAGTGACCATATCTGCAAGCAAATTAATATTAGGTGAGTTGATTGCATTAAATTGAAAAGGAGTGTCTAAATCTATAAGCAAATCAATGTTGAATGATCTGATTGCACTAAATTGAAAGCAAGTGACTTAGACCCACCTGTACTCAAAGTTGAATAACGCACAATTCATGACGACCCCTAATGCAATTATTGCATCATCGTTTATGTCCATTGAATGCCAGAATTTAAAGCAATAAATTAGCCCATCATTCAAACAAAACTCATTTTTTCTTTTTTATTTCAAACTTATTTTCAACTATACACTCTTATAATAAAATACTTTATATTTAAATCCAAACATTTTCTTACTTTTTAACGACCTATCATTTTCTAAGATCCATAATTTTTATCAAAATCTACTACAAATATAATTTTAATCAAAACTAAACCACATCAATTTTTCGTTTTCGCTCGAACAAATCCGATAGTATGGTCTAATGGATAGATTTGTTCGTATGGAGGTTAAAAATCGTAATTGTTGCTTACAAAATTTTAAACTTTTTGTCGAATAGTCATTTTATTTTCAACATTTTTCCATTCGTCCATCAATTTTCTTCAGTTTGACAATTAACGATTTTGACGACGTGACAAATGTAACTATTAATTTCTCAAAATTATTTGGAGTGGAAGAATGGGAAATTACAGTTGACTTTATTTTTCATGAAAAATGTCATTTTCTCACAAAAATTCATAATTTTGGAGTGTTTGATTGAATTTTTTTATAATTTTTTTTTTTCAAAAGTTAATCACGTGATTATATTTTTCTCAAAAATAAGAAAAACTTTTTTCTTTAAAGAGGAGTAACTTTTTTTATTTTTCTGGCAATTTCATTCACTCTCTCTCATCTACCCACCAATAAAGAGATGGATAAAAATAACATTTTTTAGGATGAAAATTAAACCACACAAATTCGTTTAATTAAATTGTTTAGAACTTATTTGCAAGGTATGAGGACTTAGTACAAAAGATGAAGGATGATATTGGAATATAAAAAAATTCAAATAAAATTACGAACTAAAGTAAAAGTTGAGGGACCAAACATACAGATCTCTCGTGGGTTGGGGTTGGGTGGGTTAGGTGAGTGACTGTGGATTCAGACTCAGATTTTCTGCTTAAGCAAATATAAAAACAAAAAACTTGGCGTCATAATCGCACAAAAATCCAAAGATACGACACCAATTTGATTCTTTCGATTCAATTAGCCCACAAAAATGGCCATCTCGTTGATTTCACAACATTTGCGTATTTCGATTCTCCAGTCTCCATAGCCACTCTGCAGTTTGTTGTTCCTCAATGCTACAGTAATACAAAAAATATACAGATACACATATATACATTTTTTGAGCAGTAGTGTTGTGGGGATTGGGAATGGCTTCATCGCTAGTTTGTTCATGGTTAACGGCGGCATGCATGTCAATTTCTTGTGAGGACTCTTCAATTTCCATGCTCAGCCACAGCTCTACGACGGCGTCGTCGAGCAGCCGCCGGAAAAGGGCTTTTGTGAAATGTGCTTCGTCGGAATTATCCAGTATTCGGAACCTTGTGAACTCTTGCTTAGCATTCGAGCCTTGCGATCGGTTTTATAAATCATCTTCTAATGGAGTTTTCTCTTCTGAAGTTTTATTTGGAGACGGATCCGGGAATATTTGTTTGCATCACAGGCGGAAGAAAGTCCCTCGCGCAGCCCGTTCAGGTAATTTTTCCCTCTGTTTCGTCATTTATTGTGTGACTGAACTGTTGGTCTTGTTACATTTACATTAATAGTAGATTGAATCACGATCGGTTTAATGAAATAAATTTTGTTGGTTTTGGTATCTTAATTTATTATGCGAGGTGTCGAACGCAAGATTTTTAGCCTCAGATTTCGATATAGTCGACTCCATTTACTGAAACGAAAGCTCATGTCACTTTTGAATGGGTGATGAATGAGCGATGTATTGTTCATTGTTTATGCATGAAACACGTTTTTATTGGTTCTGTTGAACTGGAGCGTAAGTTTGGAAAAATAGCACTGACAATCTTCAAACAAGCTGTGCCCGTCTTATCGCTGTAATGTGAGTATGTTTGTGAGAGCGAGGAGTGCAATGACCTTTTAAATCTATGTTTCTGGGTGGATTAGGTTAGCTTTATTGATCTTTAATGGTAGTTGCCAATTTTCTTTCTTTTCACAACAACCTCTGCAAAAGAGAGTCTTGTAACAAATGGGAGTCTACCTCTTTGTGACATGCTTAGCTGACGACATGGGAAATTTACAATAATTTGATATGGACACATGGTTACATGCCTTTGGAACCATGAGATTTGACCAAGTATTATTAATATGTTAAATTGGATTTTGATTTGCTTTGGGAATTCTGGACATGCTTTATAATGGTTTCTTGTTAATCTGTTGTTATCAATGCCCTTGGCTCCCATCTAAATTATAGGTGAAGCAATGTCCACAGCGGTGCAACCTTCCATGGAAGCTGCAGTGAAAAAGAAACCTCCAACCAAGCAAAGACGAGTGGTTGTCACAGGTATGGGTGTGGAGACGCCAATTGGTCATGATCCAGATGTGTTTTACAGTAACCTGCTTGAAGGTGTTAGTGGCATTACTGAGATAGAGGCGTTTGATTGTTCCCAGTATCCAACAGTATGTCATTACAGTCTCCCCTTTTATTGTTTTGGAGCAATTGATTTTAGTTTTGACTACAGGGGATTTGAATTGCAGAGAATTGCTGGAGAGATCAAGTCATTCTTGACGGATGGTTGGGTTGCTCCCAAACTTTCTAAAAGAATGGACAGATTCATGCTTTACATGCTGACAGCGGGAAAGAAGGCCTTGGCCAATAGTGGAATTACAGAGGAAGTGATGAATGAATTAGATAAAACTAGATGTGGAGTCCTGATTGGCTCAGCCATGGGCGGGATGAAGGTAACTCCAGAACATTTAAAGATTAGATGTGCTTTAGCGAACAAAAACAAAATTTTTAAAAGGAAAATATTGATGTATAGAACAACGGAAATAATATGAATCTGACTAGAGGTTCCTCTAGCTGACGTGATTTTGGATTTTCACTTTTGAAGTCCTAAATGAAAAGTGCCACGTTTTCTGAAATTTGGTCTGCACGTGTTTTGGAATGTAATTATGTAAACGTGGGGTATAGAAGCTGGATAGGCACTTTTTGTTTCAGGATCACATGTTGCATAACACCAAAATATGGTATACTTTGCCCTGAAATGGATATTTTTATTTTAATCACAACATGATAGATCTTCTTATACGTTTTTGGATTACATTTGTGGGTTAAAGCGTCCCCCTTACAAGAGTTTAAATACCTGCAAATGGAAAAGGGAAAAGATCTTTCTAATTGTTTACAGTTATTTTTGTGCTTGTTATATCAACTTATGGATAGACATATTTGTTCTCTTCCCCATTTCTACTTTCCCACTCTCAGTTGCTTCATGACTTGAACAGGTCTTCAATGATGCCATAGAAGCGTTACGGATATCATACAGGAAGATGAATCCATTTTGCGTACCTTTTGCGACTACCAACATGGGTTCTGCTATGCTCGCCATGGATCTGGTTAAATAAATTATATGTTCTGAGCTTAGCAACTTGTGATCTCAATAACCTATCAACCTCTTGTAAGATATAACTAATTTTGTACTCCAGGGATGGATGGGCCCGAACTATTCAATATCTACTGCTTGTGCAACTAGCAACTTCTGTATACTGAATGCCGCTAACCACATTATCAGAGGTGAAGCTGTAAGTGGTTTCAGTTTCTTTTAAGCTCTAGAGTGGAGCTTCCCACTGTATGCTGGTTTTTGTTTCACGTTCTTTGAAGAATCAACTGGCAGTTGCCTAAATGTAAACCACCTTCTAGTTTACTGCCATTTTTAGTGATACTAGTTGGGAATTTGCAGGACATGATGCTTTGTGGTGGCTCAGATGCAGCAATCATTCCAATTGGTATCCGTTTAATTCTTAGTTTCCGTACTTTTTAAAACCCACTATTCTCGGTTTCCTGATCGTACCTCTTGCTTGCAGGATTGGGTGGCTTTGTTGCATGCAGAGCACTTTCACAGAGAAATAGTGATCCTACTAAAGCTTCACGTCCATGGGATACTGTAATGTTCTACATCTTTCCATTGATAATTACTAGGTTCAAGGAAACATTAAAACAGGGATGATAGACATTTTATCTGAAAATATGATGAGAATCAGAATGCTAATTCTAAAATGATATGTAATTCCAGTTCACATTGTAGACATATCTTGTCCTTGCCAGAGATCTTTAATCAACTGAATGGATCTTCAATGTCTAATTGCCGTGTTTCTATCTTCTAAAGTAAATTTTCAGTGAGCGAAGTGGTCTTCATATTCATACTGGTGAAATCTAGATTCGCATGTCTGGATAATTGAAGTATTTGGTGTTGAACTCAGTAAATAATTTTCTTATATAGTTTAGAATTAAGAATCTAGCACTTGAAAAACCTATAGTTTTATGGTTGATAATGATGCAAGTAATTCCTTGATTCAGAGTAGCAATATCCCTTTACTTAAATTTTTTGATCTTCGACAGAACCGTGATGGGTTTGTTATGGGAGAAGGAGCTGGAGTATTGCTTCTGGAAGAACTTGAACACGCGAAGGTAGTCTAAAAGCACTATCAGTATAAGAACATTCTTTTCTTCTGTATTAAATTATTTCCCAATGGCTACTAGGTTTGCATTTTCCTTCTGTATTGAATAAATGTTCTGGTGACTAATCCATTCTTCAATTGTATTTCCAATCATATTTTGGATGAGCAGAAAAGGGGGGCAAATATATATGCTGAATTTCTTGGTGGAAGCTTCACTTGTGATGCTTATCACATGACAGAGCCTCATCCAGAAGGTGATATACCTTAGTTTTCTTACGCATTAGGAATTCAAGTATTAGGTGAAGAAAAGTTCAGTTAGTTGAGTTCCTGTTTTTGAGTTCATAGCTCTCGAGTATCTATGTCATCTATTTATTTTTCCCCATGGTTCTGTTGGAGGTTTCAAGTCTCTAGTTATTGATATTCTAATTTCTATAAATCTTTCTGAGGGCCAATGCCTGGTTAAAGTTCACAATATTGACATTTTAGATAAAATATGACATCCTAGATTAAGTAGATACTTCACCCGACTTAGTTTCTTGATTAAATTAATGACCCCTTTAATCTGGTGAGATTTTCAAACTTATGTGAATTGTGATCAGTCATATAGATAGTTCAAAACAAGTATATTGATGGACCAAACCTCCAGACGACGGTTGACCTAGATACACATACTTCGTGTATGAATATCTGACTTAGAGCTTATGACTTGTATGAAACATTTTGTGAGTATGGAATTAATTTCCTTCTCTAATGAGTTGGGCAGAATGTGTCAGTTCAGTTGGACTGAGTTTTTGTTTTAGCATTGAAACATCTGAGATGCAGAAGTACTTACACTTAAACCAAGAAGGGAATATAGCCACCCCCCCACAAAAAAATAAAAATAAAAATGAATAAAAAAAAGGGAAAACGTACCATAGAAAAGAATATGTACTTCAGAAGTTATTCATATTAATCATAAATCCATTGGAAGAGGTTGACATAAAATTACGTGGAACCAGGTAATTAGAAAGGATTTAATTGTGCTTTAACTAAGAAAGAGCCTTGGAAGAAAAAATAAATCCATGTAGCCAATCCCTAGTAAAAGAAGGAGACAAGGCTTTATCAAGTTCAGCTGTATAAATTGTTTATAATTTTCGAAGTAAACATGATAACAACTTCTAATAATAACTTTAAGGTGGATATATTAACCTGTCAGTGATGTTTGTCAGAATATAGATCAGTATTTTTGCAATTTAACTATCATAATGAATAGATAGACCATATCAACAGAAACTTTCCTGTAAAATTTCAGTGAACATTTATGGTTCACTACAACAGCCATGATCTGTTTCTTAACTTTTTCATTTTAGTTGTGCCTATCAACTAAGTCCTTGTTTTTTAGTGCTTATAAGTTTATTAAATATCATTTTTAACCACACATTCCTTAGGACACAAAACTTTTATCTACTTTTTAACCACACATTCCTTGGGATCCACTGCTTATAAGCACTTAAAAGCTTAACCCAGCAAGCACTAAGAAAAGTGTTTTCATTTACTGTCTTTTGTTATTAAGTGGGGCCACTACCATAATGATTATGACAATTAATGATGCAATATCTTCTTTTGATGCATGCAATCAGGGGCGGAGCCAGCCCATTGGATTAGGGGGGTCCCAGAGGTGAAAGGGTGGGGAGGCCACGGGGGTTGCCCCCGAAATTTTTTTTTTTAGATGCGTTATTAACAAAAAAAATAAATCAAGAAACGTATAAAAGAAAGTACCAATCTTTAATTTAGCAAAATCATACCTTATTACAAGCGTTCCTTCGAAGTTCTCACACTTTAATAACGTTGTATAACAACATTGTTGTATAACTTTGTTAATTTATCAATTATTTTCACTAGATATTCTGCTCTATAATTAGGATTAATGTAGCATGATTAGTGGGGTTCTAATCCAACACCATAAAAAATGGAGAATACAAAAAAAAAAAAAAAAAAAGTTAAAAATTAATTTTTTTTAAAAAAATGGGGGGGTCCAGGTCCCCCCTGGGACCCCCCCCAACTCCGCCCCTGCATGCAATGCATTCCTTGAGTGTAGGGCGACTAATCAACTCCATGAAAATAGTGCAACAAAGAACCCGTGAATAAGTGTTTACTCACTTGACTCAAATGAAACTTTTAACTCATTCATGCCTAAAAGCAGGAACTGGCATCATTCTATGCATTGAGAAAGCTCTAGCTCAGTCAGGAGTACCCAAGGAAGATGTGAACTATATAAATGCTCATGCAACATCTACTCCAGCTGGTGATCTTAAGGAGTATCAAGCTCTTGTTCATTGTTTTGGACAGAATTCAGAGGTTTCTTAGTAAATACAAGTTTTGTATTTCTTCTTTATTTCCTGTAGTTGCTTGCTATCATTAATTACTTATTCTTCTTGTTTGCAGTTACGAGTGAACTCCACTAAATCTATGATCGGTCACCTGTTAGGAGCAGCTGGTGCTGTGGAGGCTGTTGCTACTGTGCAGGTTCCTTGCATCTTATTTAGTTTGCAGAAGTCTCTTAGAAATCATAGCACATCTTCAACTTAGTCAGCCTCATTTCTCTCTTCATGGCACTAGCTAATATGGCAGATATGTGTGCATTGCATCATGATGCTGTTGAGTACCATAAGTTGAATGAAAATTTTAGTGTGCTATATTTATTTGATGTCGGAAAACTTGGCTTGCTCCTGCTGAGGCTGGTAGGCTTACATTACAATATGCATAAGAGAATCAGCAGTCTTTTTCCTTTGATGCACATTTTCATCTGTACTCATTGTGGCTACTCTTAGGTCTGGTTCATTTGTCTCCATTCATGATTGGAATACGAGAAATTCCAGTACTGGAAAGAGGAATGTAACTTTTAGTGAACAACCCAGAAGCCTATAAAAGCTCAGAGCTTCAGACCAAGGGAAAGTGGAGTAAAAATGGTAGTGTAGAACTATATCACCTTGTTTAGGAGGGGAGGGAGGTACCCTACCCCTCCTCGCTCACTTTTTCTTTCCTTCCAAATTTGAGGTTTTGGTGAGGTAAAGCATTGAAAAATAATATTGATAAATAAGATGAAAAGAATATTAAGTATAAAAGAAATAATTTCTTCGTCCTGTCAATCTCAAACCTTTTTACCCTACCCTACCTTGTACAAAACTAGGTGTAGAAACTAGAAAAGCATGTGTACTCCCCTGGGGAAAGTATTTCAATCTCTTACCTGTATCTTTCTTGAACCAACTAATTTCATAGAGAACTCATCCAGTAATGGGCTATTACCATTTTAGTCAAGAATCATTCTGCTTATTGGAGGGCTTTGTACTTAGGTCCAATCTGCTAAAGCTTATCTTGTTGTCCCAGGTACTCCAGAATCCTAAGAATACCATGTACAAGTGTATAATTATAATGTCAAACAAGGTTAGATAATGATGCAGGTTTTCAGGATTGATTGTCATAGAATATAGGCCTCAATTACCTTCCAGGTGGCTTAATTTTGCTGGTTCCACTCGTTAATCCATGCTTACGCTTGACACATTCATTTGGAGTCCTTTAATGCTTAATAATCCTGAAGACCAGGCTAACAATTTATTTTAGGTGAATACATATTTTGTTATTCTCTCGTAATCTCCTTCTTTCTTTTTCTCACTTATGGATGCCCTTCGCCATCCATTTTACTGGAATCAGTCAAGTGTTGTTTGTAACTCAAAACATGGGTCCTTCATTAATTGTTTAAGCTCATTCTCTTTGTTCACTAATGATACATATTTCTCACATCTTCGATTTATTATATTTAAAGGTAATATAGATTTTTCAGTCTCACTGCAAATGAGGTCTCTCTGTTACTCTTTTTGTATGTTTTCCTTATCTGTGAAATTTATCACCAACTTAGAACTGTGTTCTTGATTGTTGACATGGACTTAGTCTCCTTGCAGGCAATACGAACAGGCTGGGTTCATCCAAATATCAATCTTGAAAATCCAGACAATGGTGTGGTATGTTCTTTTGTGCCATTATTCCGTTGTTTCATCTGCAAAAGGTGTAGCGTTACAGCATAATGTAATGCTTTGTCATCAATTGTCAAAAAATAAATGAGAGATGTTTGCTAATCGAGGTTCATGTGTAGTTTTTAGATCATGAAACATTAGGAAACTGTAATGTTTTCTGTTTGTATAACTAGTTGTCAAATCAGCCTCCATTTTCAATGCCATTTTTTCACTTTCAATTGGAGCAACCAATAATTGCAATCAGACTAGATTGTGCGATTCAGTTTTGAACCTTTATTGGCCTCGTAGTTTAGCTATTGTACGTATAGTTAGTATACTTGAACTGTCTACATAGCATAAATTATGTCAAAAATCAATTCAGGATATAAACATGCTGGTTGGACCAAAGAAAGAAAAACTGGATATCAAGGTGGCATTGTCCAACTCATTTGGATTTGGTGGTCACAACTCATCAATCTTATTCGCTCCATACAAGTAGATCACTTTTGTGCACTTGAGTTGGCAAAGAATTTCTGCCGAAGGTATGAAGTATTGTTCATGTTGATTTAAAGTGTAATATATCGCAGTCATATTTTATCATGTATCATCTTGTGATCTTGTATTGTGGGGACAAAAGCAAAAACTGAACCTTTTATGTACTCAATTTGGTTTTTTTTGGCTAATATAAATGCCTTTTTACATCACTGTTGATTTCGCAATTCTTCTCCGACCTTGGATTGGTTGTGCTTTGTGAAAATTATAGTTACCTCCGACGACACATAATCCAATAAATTTCTTGCCTCTGCAGTTCCCTTGGGCATTTCACGATGTTAAATCTTGTGCTCAATGAGATGATTGCTTAAGCCAAGAGGAAAGGTGCCTTGTAATGAAGTGGGACGACTCGGTATTTCCTCTTGGATTGTTGTTATATCTTTCTGCCTCCCCTTGACCATGCATTGTCGTAATCAAATGTGATCTCTTGAAACAACTAACCCTTCAGTTTCCAGTTAGCTGTATCTAATGTACAATGTACTATTAAAGTGATGATTCTTATTCTCTGATACTGAATTTTGACATGTATTTTACCTTACATGAATTGCATTTATATCCCAACTCTCCTATTAAATTGCTCATTCAATATTTTCAATATTATGCCTTGAGGAGGACTCGCATTTTCACATTTCATTTTTCTATTTTAGTAGCTGGAAAATTCTAGCCGACGTTCTAATCTATCCTTTTTGTACTCTTCTCTTCTACTTTTCTTGCAATATTGTCCTCCACCACTCGGTTTTCGATGCTCGTGGTTTAGTGACTGCAGTTAATAATTTAACCGTGTGAGTTGCACATGTCATAATTTAAAGTGATAACTAGGACTCACACATTTTTTTTCGAAGTTTCATTAATACTAAATTAAGAGGGTGTTTGAGCCCCATTAATTTTTAAGAATGTATTTTGGAATACTAGATTGTTGGAGAATGTGTGATTAAAAAATAAGATTTTTTTTGATTTGCGTGTAATATTATTTTAATGAAGAATGTGCAATTGAAAAATAGAGAGAAAAATATTTAGAAAAAAATAAAAATAGGAATCAATTTTTTCACCTTTTTTCTTCAAAGTCTTCAATAACCATCTCGCACGTTAAAGTTCTAACACGTGTTAATATCCATAAATGATATGCTAATAAAAGTCGAATTTAAAATGTAATTTTCATTATAATAGATATAAGACTTTACCCTTATCATGTGTTCATAAGAACATACATTATAGAATTCGATTGTCATTTTGAGCTTTCAGATGAATCGATTTGCTCCTTGGAGCATTGTAAGTTATCATACCAAATCGAGTCTTGAGTTTTTTCTTAAAAGGTTTCATTTTTGTCTTTAGTTGATGTGACAATTTACAATTAACACTCCGATAATGTCAAATTAAAACTTCAGATAACTATAGATACATAAATTTATATATTTTAAATTTTCTTTAACGAGATATGGGTTGTAAAATGTGTGATGAAAGAGTACAAAGAATAAGGGCGGTTGAACGTTGGATTTAGCAAATGAGACTTCACGTCACGTCTCTTGGTCGTGTGCTTTTTGGGCATTTTCAATTTTATGCAATTTTTGTGAAGCAAGTCTTTGTGTAAACATCACAATAAAATTGTACAAAATTTGTAGAGATTTGACGTTTCATCTCAAAATATTAACCTATTAGATGGAATACTAAATTCATTCATAAATTAATTATTTAAAAAAAAAATTCACATCATCTCGACATCTTTGAAGCGTTAATCTATCTATTCATTCTTCTCGGAAAATGAATCTATCAAGACTTAAGCTCTTCTATCGCATTAGGGGCCACTGCTTGAATGATCACAATTCACAACCACCTTGAAATTCCACTAAAGATTTTTTGGTGCCATCGCGATGAACTAAGATTCACACCTACGACTCTGATACCATTTGTAAAAAAATTATTGTTCCATGCATCCAAAAAAATTATCTTGTTATGTGTGAAAATGCAAGTTTGCTAGTATGACCCACCTCTCTTAGTTCTGAGCATGCATCATTCTGCATCCAATAGGGATGTCTTTTCTTTAACATTCATCTAATGATGTCAAAACGTTTTCTCACTTGTAATCCAATGAATGTGACCTACATTTGTGCAAATTACAAAGGGGATTGGGGTCACTTTCAAATTCTTTATAGTTTTCATGTGGCTTTGATTTTAAATTTTTTTTTTTTTTTGACCAATTTGAGATGATGCTTTAATCGAGCAAGTGGTTCTTTTGTTTACAAGGTTATGTGCCCATTGGTTTCTCTAAATATATTGTGGGCCTACTAACATGCTTAAATTTATATATTTTTAATTTTTTTCCCTTTTGTAGCCTTCTATTTTTTGGTCCTATTGCCATGATCTACTGTCGATCTCCTCAAATTTACCTTTTTCACATTATTGTTGTTTCGACTTCAAGAAGTTAGGGAAGCAAAATTCAACAAGTTGAAGAGGCGGAGGTTAGAGAAGAGAGATAATGGTTGGCCTAGAAGCCTAGACGGAGAAGTTATGGTATAAGCAGGGGCAGACCCACATGGGGTCATGTGGGGGTCAAATGACCCCACAAATATTTTGGGGGGGATTTTTTTTTTTTTTTTTTTGAGAGAGTCCATTAAGTGAAATTTGAGAATATTATATTATTTAATCAATTAAGTGGTGTGTGTAAAAATTATATAAATTCAAATTTTGTTCAACAATTTGGTCTTATAAACTATGTCATTTGTCCTAATATTGTTTTATATTTTTATCATCATTAAATTTATGGTCGAACTTTTTTTGAGATTGAATATTTCGTTTTACTTATTGGTTTATTGAGCTTTAAGCTCATAAATTAGCTAGTTAAGAAAAATATGAATATTGCATACTTTAATTTAATGACCCAAATTTAATGGAAGTTTCAAGCCCCTAAAAACTCCGACCTTGATTAAATTTCATCTGCACTGAACAATATTCCTGGCTCCACCCCTAAATATTTTCTTGTAGCATTCATTAGATATCACACATTTGAGATTATCGTTGATGACAATATTCTTCTTTCACTTGAAAAATCCAATCGACTTGTTGCAATGGCTAACATGTTCGTTGTTGTTCATGTATTGAAAATTATCAGATAAATCTTTTTTTTCGAAAATTTCCTGCTTTGATTTATTTTACGAGATATATTTTATCGTGTTTATTCATCTTTAGTTTTTGAAAACTCGTGTATATGTTATGCCGGTGTTTGATATAATAGAAACTTGGGGTGTAAGGCAAGGCACAATCGAGCCCCAATGGCTGAAGTCTACCGTCCTTGGAACGCCCGAGTTTCACTCGAGCGTCCTTAATTTTTGACCCACAGTAAAAATGGTCGGGTCCGCCCCTGAGTATAAGTCTAGTGGTTGGAGTTCGATCAAGAAACTGTAGACTCAGCCTAAAGAGAACTACCTAAGAAGGATAGACTCAAAATTGGAGAAGTTAGCACAATCTAGCAGTTAACTCGTTAAAGTCACATCGCTCTTGTAGGTGCTAAGATCAACAAATGTTAACAATATTAGCGGCGCTTTAGACTCCAATACGATAAGATGAGCACCACATATCTACGTATGAAATAATGGAGCATTTCTATTAATCGGGAGATGTAATTGCTAACTCAAAATATTATATTCACACCTATATATACTCCAATTTGATCAATCTATTCCAAGTTTGCTATTATCTCTACTAATTTGATTTCATGGTGAAATTGATTACTATATCTATTTCTCTACTTCTTATTGTTACGCAGATTGTAAATTTCGTAGTACTATCAACTTCACAAAGTGGAATGATTTTCCATGCCTATCATATCTTATCTACACTTGTACATCGATCTACAAATCCCACCACATGGTTGATGGTTTGATGGTCCCACTCAACAAAACCCTAATGACCAAATGAAAGAAATTTCGATATTCATGATCAAAGTTGAGACTGAGAGCTTTGATCGGTCATAGCATCTGTTTGGTTGTTGAGTGACATGAAAATCGGAAAAAAATCAATGACAAAAAGTGAAAATCACACAAGGCACCATGCATGCAACTTGTTGAAGGGACCATTCTTAAAGCGAAAGAAGTTGGATGTTTTGGTCCTACTTACATGTGGGCTCGTCTACAAATCCTACGTCTGATTTCATAAATGTCGCGTTTTTTTCTAGTAAGGTAGACATCCTTTCTCATTGACCACTACATGTAGGATCCAAATTATCTTTTAACCTTGTTTACATAGGCTCGTGTACAAATTTACGTTCAATAACTTTAGGGACTTTCAATTCCACACATCTTCGCTCATAAGCACTTCCCAACGTGTCGATACATGCCCTAGCATAGCCTTTCCCGTAGGAACATCCACAATAGATCCGGTGCACATTTGAACAATTTTCATCACTTTGGACATTGTAAAGGCAAAGTTGAAGGTGGTCAAGTCTCTCATAATTGAGACAAGTGACTAGAGATTCTCACTGACATTTGCTAGGTTTAAAAATAGGGAAAAAAAAAAAAAAGGTAACATTTTTGTTTCGATTGCAACTTACCTCTCGATGGTAAAATATTAAAATGGGAACATGTCACGTTAAAAAATAAGACAGTGCATGGTGGGTGGTTTCCAATTTGACTTATTGTCCAAGCACTAAAAGATATATCATTATTCTTAACCAAATTTGTGTTGGTGCCAACTATTAGGAATATAATTTATTTTTCAAGATTTTCTAATTAAACATTCCCATCTACCTTACCATAAATCATGGTAGAGTGGAGTTCGAGAAAATTCCCAACAAAACCCACGGTCTGCCCCTCGAACATTGTTTAGGCCGAGTTGAGTAAAGTTCGACTACGTATTCTCGACAACAATTTCCACACGTAAAAATGTTTCGGTACCATCGACCGCTCAATACTAAACTTCACCTACAATTCAGGAAGAAAAGAAATGTTCTTGACGATCGATAATCGGGCACCAAACACTTTTAATTAATAATGTCTTCTTCTTGGCAACATTGATATAAATTATAAATTTCAAAAAGTGTCACTTAACAACCTAATCATTAGTATTAGCAACTTCACCAAATATATATACTTAATTAACGTGGGTGTTTGGTGGGATTAAATTAGTTTTTTAGTGGAGAAAAGTTGTGGGATCCATGAAAGATGTAGTTAATATTGATTGTTTGTCTTTGACTGAAATTAAAAACTGATTTTTTAATCCTAAACAAACACGGATATGCATTGGAAATGTCTATACATAGTGTTCATGCAAATTATTTTTGACTTCTTGGTAATTAGATATAGTCAATGAGGAATATTTAATTATAATTTCATATTAATTTTATAAACATCTTTATTACGTTATGTTGGACTGAATTAAGAACCAAAGAAATGAAATATTTATTATTTATCATATTTTAATGGGTAATTGGAGCAAAACGTCCATACCTTTGCATTTTCTGGCGCAAAACGTCATTATAACCAATTTTTAACATAAAATGACAATTATATCCTTCTATATAAAAAAAGAAAAGAAAAATAAATTGTAATATGCTCCTCAACTTTTTTTAAATGCAAATCAGTCCAAGATAATTGTAAGAAAATAGCTCACTTTATCATAATTGCACCCAAGCACGCTTCTCCACCATTTCGAACCAACAGAACCTTCCCATCTCTGATCTCCCTCCTCAAAATCAACCACAATCACCACCACCACCAATCGTCATAAGCCACATTATCGACGCCCATATCCACCACCAATAGACAACAAATTCAAATTTCAACAGAAGAAAAAAAGGGCAGATTTTATGTTAAATGGCTAAAAATTGGGCAGATTTTGATTCAAAAAATTGGAGCAAGTAATATATCAAACGATTCAATTGAGGAATTACCCAATATCTTATTGACCTGCTGAAGGTTTTACTGGGTTCAATTTGTAGAAATAACATCACTTTGCCCGTCAATTGGAGGTAGATTCACTGAACTTATACACGTGCGTAAGGGGCTGGAATTTGAGCCTGAAGATTTTGAATTGCAGCACTATTTGATGATATGAAATCATGGTTGGATGTGCTTTGGAGTGTAGAAGAGGCCGATATGTGTTGGGCATGATGAGTGTGATCGGAAGAGTGGTTGTCGCCAAATTTTTTGGCTACGAATGGTGACCAATTTTGTGGCTATGGGGGTGCATTTGGGGGCGGCGTGAGGTGGGGATGGTGGTCGGATTTGTTGGGCGGGTGAGGCCGATACCGGTGGTGATGATATTCGGCGGGATGGTGGTTTTTTGGAGGTGGAAGTCGGCGGTGACAGAGATGAGAAGATTCTGTCGGTTGGAGACGGGAGCTTGGTGCAATTATGATAAAGTGAACCATTTTCTTGTAATTATCTCGGATTGATTTGCATTTAAAAAAAGTTGAGGAGTATATTGCAATTTATTCTTTTTTTTTTCTCTTTTTTTTTAAAAATTTATATATTAGGGTATAATTGTCATTTTATATTAAAAATTGGTAAAAATAATGTTTTGCGCAAGAAAATGCAAATGTAGGAACGTTTTGTACCAAAAAATCAAACGTATGGACGTTTTCTACAAACCCCGTCATAGATAGGGACGTTTTGCGCTAATTACCATATTTTAATCTTACGTAGCTATCAAATATATCTGAAATGTACTCATATTGTTTCGCCATGTGCGTTATGATGAATTCTTTTATTGTAATTTATTTTACTGAGGCCAAGCTTCATTTCTCCAACACTAGGGTCCATTTGACAAGAATTTTAAAAAATCAAAATTGCTTAAATTAAGAAGCGATTTTTTAACTTGTTTGAATAATATTTTGGAAGTGTTGTATTCGACTACTAGAATTTTTAGAGAAAATTGATCTAAAATAATTTTTTCAGGAAGCTTTCTTAAAAGAAAGAAAAATCGTGCCAAACCAACTCTTTAAATATGATGCACTTTCATTTTAATTTTATTTTTGAAAATCTAATAGGAGACCACTCTAAACACCATCCCAAACTAAAAAAAAAATCCTTTGGTAGTTATTATCAATTGCTAGTAATTGATATTTTTCATATTATAGAAATAAAATAATATTTTTTATTGCGACATCTTCCATATCATACCTTGTTTTGTTTGTTAAATATTGATGAGAGTTATTAAATATTTAATAAATTTTATGAATTTCAAGATGTATATAATTATATTAATAGTTCACTCTGATTTAAATTTTTATTATTTTTTTAGCTAAATCAAACATGGACGTAATTTAGCATTCCTTTTCTTCCATAAAATGATATTATGCCCCTGTTTGGTTTAGTTGATTTTAATAAAAATTAATTAGATGTGTAATTGAAAAGATAATAAAAGTTGTGAATCCAAAAAAAAAAAAAAACGAGTATTTGTTTGTCCAAAAATAAATTTTAAGAAACGATGGCCAAACAGGGACTAAGAGTGACATACGACATAAACCATTGTAATGAAGAAAAAAAGAGTATAAAACTATTTTTGAAGTAATTATTTTTTATCATCAAGAATATTTAGGTAATACACTCTTTTCTTAGTCTTAAGCGGAACAAATTACTTTTTTTCCAAAATAATTATAAGTTCAATGTCAAAATAAATTAACTCCCTTGTACAAATCCTTCTAATCAATCTTTTACATACATATACATACATAAAATCCTTATGAACATCACAAGTAAATAAAACTAAGCCGGGTAAAATGGGTTAATCAACACTCACAAGTCACAATTCAATGGGAATTCTTCTACACCGCTAATCACTCAGTGAAAAGGAAAATTTTACAGCAAATATATTTCACCATGCAGTAAGTTTTTCAGCATGCATAGAACTCCACCAACTCCTCCAATGACTCCGGCTGAGGATCACCATTTTCAAGCATCCACAGCAAGTGTTCAAACATCACAACTTCACATCCAACGGTGATCGTGTCCTCTCCGTCTCCGGAATATTCCACGAGTTCCCGGAACAGAGGATTGTCCAACACGTCGGAAGTGATCATATAGCGCCGCCGTGACTTGCCGACGTAGACAGGGTGGAGATTTTTGGCGTAGGAGTAGTCATCGTCAGAGAAGTTGTTGGTGGCAACAATAGAGCTGCTGCTGGCACGGTTAAGCTTGAAAGACTGCATTTTCCTTAGCACCGATTTCAGTTTCGTGAGTTTGCCTCCCTTTGTCATTTTTTTTTTTTTGTGGGATTGAGAGGAGAATATGTATATAGAAAAAGAGGATTTTGGGTTTTCGGGAAGGTTGGGAAAGAAGAAGGAAGGTTCTCTATTTAAAGAGAGTTGGGGTGGGTGGGGATTGGGTGTGTAAGTCTGAGTGTGACTGTGACTGTGAAATTGGACAGTGTTATATTGAAATGCACTGAACGGTTATACAGTTGTAAAGAGGTGGAAGATAAGAGCCATTTGATTAGGACAAAACCATTTGCGGTTCAGTGCAATTTGTATGCAAGTATATTGACGAGTTTGTCCTTGTCACTTGTAGACAGATTATAGACAATTGATTTCACTTGAGGGCAAACATGTATATCTTCCTGTCCAATAATTGCACGTTTATTATCATATCGAGGTCGATTACAATATTCGTCGTTGCAGTTATTTTCTTACGGTAACTCACTCGGTTAACGATAAATCCTACGTGGTGCTGTTAAATAACTAACGTGTCACCAAACTACGTTATTTATTATGTCAAGTCAACAAAATTAGGGAGTTAGAATTGAGAATTAAGTACGTTTATGAAAAAAAAAGTAACGGGCTTGAATTTTAGATAGATTTTTAGACTTAAACAGTATGATAAACTCACTCGTTTTTTTTCTAAGAATAATTTTTGCTTATTTGGATTAATAAATAATGTTGCTTGGTAACGTATTGACACTTATTGGCACCAGAATTTAACATCAATATTTATTATCAAGTGACCATCAGCGTGTAACACGTAAGAACTTAAGTGACTTACAATAAAAAAAATAACTTCAATGATCATCGGCTCGAGTACTCAAAACTTCATTGGTCATTAGCGTAATTAACTCGTAAAAGGGAGTTATATTCATACCATATTTTAATAAATGCACTACATTATAATTGCATTAAATGACATTTTAGTGCATTTTTTCCTTTTCATAAATGTAAATTGTCCATCCACAAGGAAAAAAAAAAGGGACAAAATTCACAAGACATAAACAAGAGGTCCAGTTTTACACAATTTACATATTATTTAAAAAAAAAAAAAAAAAGGAATGAAATCTACTACAAAAGGTATTATTTTGCTTTTTTTTTAAAAAAAATTAACTTTCTTCTAGCTCAATTCTTCACATCATGTCCCAAAATTTCTTAACTAATACTATGGTTTTTAGCATTATAAAAATTATCGAAACCTAATTGTTTTTCGATATGTCTTTCACATGCATACCATTTTTTAGTAAGTCGAGGCGAGAGTTAAATATTTAAATACGATAGTTTTACATGAAAATGAAGACAACAATTCTTCCTTAAATCCACTATTTACCAACATACATCAATGTTATAAGAATCGAACTGAACTTGTTGGTTCGGTCGGTCGGATAAAGAAAAAAATCATTTAGATTACATGTAAAAAAAAAAATCAAAAAATGTAAAATTTGTTTTTAAAAAAAAATTGGAACAGGCTGTTCGCCTGGGGATCGGTTGAACCAAGACAAGCTTTACAGATTTAATTTTTGAAAAAGAGAAAAAAAAATAATTATTTATGATTGTTTGGATTATAAGTTCAACCTTTTCAATTAATAAACAATAGCTCGAGTTCTCTAAACTTGCCACGTTAATATGAGACTGCAATTTGAGACATTAATTAAATTAGCAGCATTTGACCTAATTGCGATTAATTAAAAATTGATTGATTTATTAGTAAGTCTAATCCAAATTGTAACAATCAATTTCGGTGCTTGGGACCCATTTCCAGCTCTAATGGCACTCAACCTTTTTTTATTTATTTATTTCAAAATAATTAGAAAAATAAACTTAATTTAATTTAATTAAATTAACAATGTCAATGTCTTCGTTCATTAGCCACTCCAGAATCAATCAACTACAAATAAAATAAAATAAAAAAGGTTGAACCTCGACCTTTAGGGGTCCCCATCGCTTCGCCTCTAGAGCATGTGGAGGAGGTAAATCGCGGAATATACCTCGACAGATTAAGGTACAAGAGCTGCCGTACTGGTTAAAATTTTTCTTTCTTTTCTCAAAGAATTTTGTTTTGAAAGCGACAAGACATGTGCAAGGAAGTTTGTCGTTATTTGAACATTCATATTTTAATCAAGGATTAGGAATTACAAATAATAAAATAATATTCACTTTTTGTTTGGCATATAGCAATTAACATACGTGTGGCATCATTTGTTAGTTCGAAGATGGCCAAGATTTTCAATCATTCATCAAATTCAATCATTTAGATTAGTCGAGGTTAAGCGGAAGAGCTATATGATAATATTTTTTAAGCCGAGTTTGTATGATGAAATTCAACTACTTTTTTGTGGTCGACTTTATAACAAGTGTGTTTTCATGGTCATAATCATTTGTCGTAATAGGTACAAGTAAATGTTCTAGTCGGGCGGGTCACCTGTCCCAACACGTATGTGTATTTGTTTTCTATCTGAAAAATTAAGAATATGGAGTAGATGGTATGTTTAGCGATGAGTATATATCATTATGATGTAGGAGAGGCTTGGGTCCACTTTATATCAATTGCTTAGAGAATTGAATCTCCCTAATACTCAAGAGCTTCCTTGAATAGGACAAGGTAATTAGAATATTGGATTAATGACGTCGATTTTCACATAAATTTTTGAATAATTTCGTTAATAGTCACTAAAGTTTTTTTCATATCTAAATAGTCCAAACATACATATAAGTAAAAATTATGAGCACACACAACTACGTCAATATATAGAGGTGAAATATGTGCATCAACAAATTGAGATGTTGAAATAGCAAATCAGTTAACTTGATGTAGGGAGAATCAATTCGGGGGTATTTTGGTAATTTGTCGCGACGTTGTCGGAATGGGCTGAAATTTGACAGGCGGCTTGGAAACGGCCCGAAAAGTTGGACTCGAGGCCGAGGTCTCGTGATTTTAGGCAAATTCCAACGTTTAGGCCTCCGAATTGTTATTTTTAGTATGATTCGATTTGATTTTTCGCTAATTTTGGCACTTTTTGATATTTTCCGCTTTTACGGTTCCTTGTAACGCCTATATAAAGACTTTTTACTGCTTTTCGTATCATTCAATGAATATTATTGTTTGATTCAGAAATTATTGTGTTCTTTTCGTCTTTAGAACGATATCTAGATTTAATTTTCATCTTCCCCCGCGTCATAACTACTACTCAGAATGCGGTAGTTGTGGTAATGGCGACGGAGGATGGCTCTGATAGCAGTGATAATCTTCTCACCTTTCTCAATTAATGCGGATAAATTCATGATTAAAGGTAATCTTGTTACTAATGGGAGTTGTGAATCAAACATAAATTCTAATGTTGGATTAAGATTGATATAACCTTAATTCCTTGGAAGCTTTCCAACAACTAGCCAATGAACAAATGGTTGGTGCTTGTGATCAATTGCAAACTGCTGTTAGAATGATGTTTCTTCCAATGAATGATGATGATGATGGGTAAGAACAAGTCCAAACAATTATTTTCAATAAACTTCAACAAGTGGCCATTTGGCGCGAATGGAACGATATTTGACACGAATAGTTATAGAAGAAAATATCGTTGACGAGTTTGTTGATGTACAAATTGAATAATCATCATTAAGAGATATAAGATCAAGATTTGAGGGTAAATCTTTCCCAACTTGAAGAGAATGCTTGATATCCTGAATTTATGTATTTTATTTATCTAATTATGTCATTTTAATTATTTAGGACTTGAATTACTGATGGTGCAATTTTTATTATGTTTGAATTATGATTTTATATTTCATTGGCAAACAATAGTTTTTTGGTGTATTTTGTTTGATGAATTTTTTTTAATAGAATTTGGGGATATTTTGGATTCTTTTTTGATCCAAAATTAGTATTTGTAGGAATCAACGAATATTTGATTCTTACATTCATTTCATTTTTATGATCAACACATTTTAGACTCGTTATTCGTTCATATTTACTTCACGCTTCTGATGCATCGATATGCAGATGGTGGTCGACTGCCCATAACATTTGTCAACTGTCGATGGGCATTTGTCAACAAACATTTCTTACTTTTTATTATTAAATCAAATGTACAGTTAAGATCATCTGAATTTCTTTTAAATTATTGAAAATACAGTTTGACTCAAAGGATCAGCAGGGATTAATTAATAATTAACATTCTAATTAAGGAATTCTTGAATAATGGGAAAATGAAAATAGCACTTATTAGATTTTTTTTTTTATATTTTTCCAAGTCATATTGTCTTCAAGAGATTGACTATTTAGGCAAGTAGTCGACTCTACTATTTATGGTAAGATGGAAGCACTGTTAACGGATCCAAGTCTTACCATAATTCCACTAGAAACATTAGTCATTAGTCATTACCTACTGAAGAAAAGTATTTCCAACTCATCATCATCACTTGGGTTGGTATATATTGTAGATGTTAAAAAAACACGGGTCGTGGGTCGTTCATGTGGGATGACTCGACCTACAAGTTATTAAAATGGTTGGAGGGAGTGGTTTGAATTTGAAGTTCAAACATGCAACTCTATATAACCACATTTAACTCCCTATAACCTCCAATGATTGTGCATTGAAAAATAAAGGGAAAAAGATTGCATAAAAAATGAAGAGAAAATTCGTATGAAAATTTACACAAAATTGTAAAGTCCTTATAACCATATTTTGGACATGAAATCTCACAAAAATTGACACTTAGATTGTGGATAATAATCCACTTCCATTGTGATCGGGATTAAGACAATTGGAGAACAAGAAATGCGGATGGTTGGAGTTTTGGAATGCAGGTGATTCAATTATCAAAAGATCTTGAAATTCATCATTTCAAGTAAGTTTCTTGATCCGAAATTGATGTTAAAGAATGCTGTGAATTCTTACAGTTGAAAACAATAACTTTAAGCAATAATGACAACGAGTTGGAACTATTTTTGAAATGAATAATGCGATTTAGCATTATTGACGTTACAACACCAATTTATATGATACTAAATATCATTAAATGAATAACATAATTTCATCTTTATATAAGCACAGAACAACATGTGCAATAGTTTACTAGGAAAAAAAACCATGTGCGCAATGCATGAGAAATGTGAACAAAACAAAAACTCAACTATTCACGTGAATTTTTACATCCCGTACTCATGTTTATCATTCGAGCAAAACCTAATGGGGAACATTATGCACGCATTGCATGAGAAATGTGAATAAAACAAGAATTCGACCATTCACGTGAAGCTTTACATCTCATATTCGTGTTTATCATTCACGCGAAACCTATTTCAATCTCATAATGGCCCCAAACATAATATTTTCATATTTAAAAAAGAAAAATCTAATGTTGAAGCCATGGACTTCGACTTGCAAAATTCCCTCTTGCTTCTTCTTGCTTGAACTCAAGAAATCTGCTAGCTATTCTTCAAGATTCAATTTGAGTGTTTTTGTCTCCCAAGGTGTGTTTTTAATTGTCCAGGGTCCATGATTTCAGGGCTTCAACAGAATCATAAATAGGCCTAGGCTTTGATGGTCCAATGGGTCGAACGAGGCCAACTACCCGGGCTAAGCCGTACGGCCAATCATTTGTAAAAGGTTCAGCATTGAAGGCCCTGATTACTTCTAAAATCTATATACCCCTAACCAATTTTAATTATCAGAATCCATCATCAACCTTCCGAAAATCCAATTTGACTCTCGAGGTCGCTTAAAAAGACAATTGTACCCTTTACCAACATGCTTTGATCTCTTTTCTTCGAGCTTTCTCCTACGCTCATCTTGTTTCTTGTTTTTGATTGAGCACAATATTCTTGATTTTGCTTCTTTCCTCAATCTTTATTTTTTCAATTATGCTATTACAAAAGCGTGTTGACAAAATGACGTGGCAAGATCTAGATCATTGATTTCAAAAACTATTTTTTAAATCATTGGTCAAGATGTTGTCAACAGGTATTTTATAAACTAATTTTGTAACCTAACTTTGTACAAGTAGCACAACTTTTATTTTTTCTAAGTTTGTTGAAACTTTACTCGTATTATCCATTTCATATCAATTCTAAAACGGAGTCAATTTTTCGTTCAATCATATGTCGAAATGACATCTTTTGAATTGGTCAAAGAAATAAAAAAAAAAAAAATAGAATTCACCCAATATAAAATAACAAATTCAACAACAAAGATAAACGATACAATTCAATAACATAATACACCTCTTTCTTGGCCCACACAAATTTTAAGCTAAGCAAGTATAATGTATGACGAAAATGTACATAATAGTAAAAAGGGTTTTGTTCATCATACACAAACGGGCATCGCTCAAATTTCACTTGAATAGACGTAAGAAATACTGGAATCCAAAAATCGTCTAGCATCTCACAACAGTAAGTTGAAATTCAAGAACTTGAAATTAATTGCCAACGCAAGAAGCACAAAGCAGATGTACAAGAATCGATACAAAACACAAAGAGACAAGACCATTAATTTCAAATTAATAAAGTTACGAAGGAGATACAAATTGAAAGTTCCTAAACACCTTTAATGGACAAACATCAATATGTCAGTGAATGTCATGAATCTAACAAACATTTTATCTTACTAATTGAGAAAAAACAAAAGCAAATTTCACTGCAGAGTCCAAAGTCCCTGTAACTCAATATTATGAAAAAAAATTAGGGTTTAGGCTAAACTTTCTCATAGCAAAATCATGCCAAATTGTTTGATATTGTAATTAACGTACGGCTTTAAAATTTGAAAATATAGAAAAGTTTTCTTACCCAAACACAAACACAAACACAAACACAAACTCATAATATAAAATAAATCCTTAACTTTCTGCAATGGCAAGATTGAGGATTGAAGAATTGTAAAAGGCATGTACAAAATTTAAACTAAGATTGATGAATTTGGACAATTTTGAGAATTGGTGACTCTCTAAAATGAGTGAATTGCCTATTTGGTCACTGAACTTTCAGCTATGCTTTCAAGGGGTCACTGAACTTTCAAAATCATCTAAATTATCACTGAACTTTGCAAAATATTTCCACGAGGTCACTGAACTTTTAAAATCATCTTATTCATCACTGAACTTTGCAAAATGTTTTCACGGGATCACTAAGGGATTGTTCTCTTTGTATTTCAGTTTCAAGTTTTGAATTTATTTTGTATTTTGTATTTTGAGTGTATGTTTTGAAATTACTGAAAACGTGTTCTTTTTGTCATTTTGAAAAATTGTTTCTTAAAACAAAAAAAATAGAAAACGCGTTTACTTTGAAATTTTTAGAATATTTTATTCAATAAATTTTAATAGTTTAATGTTAATATAGTATTAAATAACATATAAATTTTGAAATTGATTAATCTTAAAATATTTTTTTTTTCAGATATAAAAAACAAAACCTATTAAACTTGGCAAAACCTTGTTTTTGTCCTTGTACGTAACTTGTGACAAAAATTAACTAGAATCAAGTTGCAAAGAAGGAAGAGCATTAATCTCATGTTGAGATGGTAATAAATACAATTTCGATCGTCAAAACATGATGTAACAAAAAAATTCGTCGTGACGATATAGCCCGCCTTAAATTGAACTATTTTTATAATATATGTTCTTCACCAACTGTGATAGTGTGCCCTAAGAAAAAATTCCATGCTCCATCACCGCCAACAACATTATAAATCTTATTACACAAGTCCACTCAAAAGATTTCAAAACGTTTATTTGGAAAATAAATTCAATTGACAAAGGTAAAGAATAATGGAATACTTAAGTGACATTGGAGGACAAATATTAGAAATGAGAGATCAATTAAAGGAAATAATATAGAAAGATACGGTAATAATGTAATACAACGTTAGATAAATCAAATACTATCCATTTTAACTGACACTGGAGGACGAATATTAGAAATGAGAGATCAATTAAAGGAAATAATATAAAAAGATACGGTAATAATGTAATACAACATCAGATAATCAAATACTATCCCTTTAAACTATAAAGCTGAAATAGAGAAGGAGGCCAAAATGCATAGCAATACAATTATAAGAACACTCTATTTTGTGGTCTCAAATATTGTCATTTCCTCTACTCCAGGAATGTGAGTGGGGGATGCACTAAATGCTTGCTTCATCAAACTATCCAGGACACCTAAGAATAGGGTCGATTGCATCCACGAGATTGGTAGCAGCCAAAACAAGTACACCCTAAAAATAGCAAGAGGAAGATATCGTTAACATATCTCCAATTGTTGTGTTCATTGTTTGTGGATAGTGTTATAACTTACTTTGGACTCCTCTAAGCCATCCATTTCAGTTAGCAATGTAGATAATATTTTGTCCCCAACTCTTGAGTTGCCACTTGAACTTCCTCCTCTAGCATTGAAACAAAATTTGCAATAGAATTCAGGAAGCATTTATGCAAAGACCTCAATGGCAAGATCAATATAACTGAATTTGTACTTGAGACAGTTCCAATCAAACAGAGTGAAAGAAGCAAGCTTTCTTTAACCATGAAAACAGTTACAATTCTTAAACTATAAATAAAACTATAGAAAATGTGTGTGTGTGGTGAGAATGGTGAAACCATTCATGGAAGATGCCATATGACTACCTATATTCACATGGATATAGCCTAACTTGGCCAAACCAGTTGAAATATCAACTGTCAAAGAGCAAAAAGGAAAACTCCTGGATGAGCATATGATCAGACAAATCAATTTGTACCCAAAAAAATCAAAGAACGGACCATTTCTAGAAAATAACCCAAAATAATAGGAAGTTTACACTGAAACTATAATTAAAGGTGCAAACAAAACTCCCTTGAGGTGCATATTTGTGATTCCAAAGTGAACTAAAAAACCAAGTGTGTCTGAAGCATTCTGCCAGCAACTATAGCCATTAATGTGTTATGGAGGCACCAAATGATAACACAAGCAAAAAATCAGTGCATATATCTGCTTGGACATGTTGTGAAATATTTAAAAGGAATAAAGAAGATAAAATTGATAGCTGATCAGCTTCTACGAGGACTAGGAGCCAACCGAACGGGAAAAGCTGAACAAATACACATAACCTGATGTTTCACTAACCTTATACACAAAATATTACATTATCCACATTTTCATGGAAAAATATGTCCTAGTCATGTCATCAAAGCTCTGAAACAATAGTCTCTTTGAAACTTCACTGTACCAAAAATTTAATGTTAATGAAATAGTTGAAGACCCAATTTTGGGTCACCCAATATATGCCTTACCAAATTTCTCTCACAGCAAGTTACATTACCATTGCCTCACCAATAGATTCAAATAAGAAACCATTGATTAGATTTGTTATTTTAAAGAAGAAAATACTAATAAAAGATCCTCCAAATGATTGCCAAAATTGGGGGGTTTTTTGCATCAAAACGACTTCAACAATAATCATGCCATGTTCTTCCGATCCATTAGTTCAAGGTAAAATTAATTAGATTATGGAAGCACATAATAATGCTCTCAATTTGATCCCTAGTCATATTAGATTCAAATGTGAAACCATGTTTGCCACATGAAAATGTTATAATGAATCACTCGATTAAATTCTTCAGTACCTTACAAACAATTATGCATGACTGCAATTACTAGTCACAGTATGATAATCATAATTAAACCCCAAATTCTCCAGATTAAAAAGTTATACTTGTATATTAAATTTGATAACCATTAATATATATAAACATTATAGAAAACTGAAAACCTATGCATTTACGGTGCAGAACATGCATAGCAATTTCAAAGGATTACGTTTCCTTGATTACTGTCTCATTGATATTGCAAGCAAAGAAATTCCAGCTATTCCTTCTGGCCCAAAATACAACCACCCAATAATTCAAATTCCCAAAATACACAAAAAAATCACAAAATTAATTGCAGATCAATCGATTGAATATATGAAAATCAACTGCACCTGTGAATATTTAAATATTGACTCTAATTTGAAGACATTAATCAAAAAGATATGTTCTTTTCTAATATACCCAAATAGAAAATAAAAACCAAGCAATCAAAGTGAGTTTCTTCGGAAATCAAAATCTAACGCATAAGCAAAACCCAACTCTTAATCAGACCGCACTAGCAAATATAAAACACCAAATATTTAGTTCAATTAAACAAATCTTTAATCTATTCTAATTCAGACCCAAAAGCCCACAATTCAAAGCAACATGAAAACAAGAACTAAATCTAAAACAAGATTAAAAAACAGAGAAAGAAAATCAAAATTACCCCATTTGAAGTGCATTGGCCAACCCATTCTTAATCTGCAAAATGCCATACTTTGAAGTATCAAAAATATTGCCGATGGGCTTCTCATTGCTCTGCAAATAGGGGTGAACAAACAGCGATTTCGGTGTTTTCCATTTTTTGGGATTGGAAGAAGAGAGAAGAAAGGACGATTTTGAGTTTTCAGCGTTTCCCGTGTTTTTCATTTGTTGGGCTGTTTTGTGTTGAAAATGTCTGAAACGTAGAAAATGTCGTTTTGTGTTTTCTGTACAATTTTTTTTTTCGTTTTAAAAAATGCGTTTTCGAAAACAGGGAAGAGAACACGTTTTCACTGTTTTGAAAAATCGAAAACAGAAAACGGCTTGAAAACGATAAAGAGAACATGCTCTAAACTTTACAAAATGTTTCTTAGGATATCATTGAATTAGTGACCACTGGGAAACATTTTGCAAAGTTCAGTGATGAATGAGATGATTTTTAAAGTTCAGTGACCTTGTGAAAACCTTTTGTAAAGTTCGGTGATGATTTGAGTGATTTTGAAAGTTCAGTGACCTAATGAAAGCATGACTGAAAGTTCAATGACCAAATAGACAATTCACTCCTCTAAAATAGAATGCATATTGTATTTAGAGAGTTCTGTAAATGCTCTAAAGTTTAGATTACTTGTCTTAACAATATTAACATTTTAAGATGAAATCTTAAATTTTAATATCATATCGTTTGTCGGAGCCCAAAAAGGCTCCCATGAGCAATATTTTTTGTCGAAAGCTCAAACTAGGAATGAGATTCCAAGATTGTTGTTTTAAACCAATTATCATTTTGTGGGGTATGTTAAGTGATAAATTTCATACCTATTATACATGTTGTAAATAACAAAAATATAAAGATTTTGATTACTTCTTTTGACAAGATTGAAAGATTGACCTTTTAAGATTGTTGGTATTATATTTGCCAAATACTATGCACAACCTCAATTTTACACCCAAGAATGCACACAGCATAATGTAAATAACACATAAAATTGTTCATCCAGTTCGATCAAGCCTAATCTGGGAGACTCAAAGGTAAATAGAATCTGTCACTATGCAAGAACCATTAAGAGAGAGCGGTAAGAGTTCATAGAACCAAGAAATCAGATTCAGACTATCACTAAAGATCATCGATCCACAAACGGATCTCCCAAATCACTTATTCAACCTAAGAAACAACACCTCACAACCTTACTTAGTGCAGATTTACCGATTTCATTTGGACTCAAATGAAACCCCTAAAACACCGAACACTACACTAACAATAACAATACTACAGACTCAGCAAAGTGGAATTACAACAATATATGAAAACACCAGTAAACGGCTCAAATAAAAAATAAAACCTTGAAGAATATTGCACAATCGCCTCAGCCAAAGAGAATAAGAGCATGAAACCAATAGAGACAAAAGTCGTGAAAATAATGACGGTAAAATAGCCCAATCCTTAGCCATAGATGTGATCCAACGGTCCAAGCGAGTCCAAAGAAAAACAGATCCAAATGAAAACTAATGGACCAATAAAAATGTGTCAAGTGGACTAGCCAACCAAAAATGCACTTCTACTTATAAAGGCGTGTTTTAAGGACAACAATTCAAGAAGATGAAGTTTCAAGTTCCAAAAGACTTGCAAGTTGCACGCATATAAACAGATTTTGATGTAAATATGAAGAAAATCGAGCATAAAAATACGGATATTTCAATTTTTGTTCTCTTTTTCTTTAGGCCAGAGCTGTGAATTCCCAAAACAGATTGGTTCTAGTATATATATCAATTCTATTAGGAAGAAACAAGTTTAAATTACTTTGGTCCGTGAAACCTAGAAGATAGGGAACTCACTATATCCACACATATCTTTCAAAATGACAAATGGAGAGACTCATTTGGTTGTCAAATGTCTTCTTATGCTCCAATATCTTTAATTCTATCTTTCTCCATGTGGTCTTGGACCACACGCTGAGATATTTCTGAAAATCTACATAAACCCTAATCATACTTCAAATTTCTATAAACTTTTCTAATTTCTTGTGTAAACTGCATTTAATGAGTCGTGGTAAAGATAAGATAACGAAACATGCTCATAATCTTTTTGTTTTTATGTAGAGAAATTTATGTCTCTTCCAACGGGAGAAAACTGCCCGGTTACATAATTGCGTTGATTGCGGAAGAACGTTAGCTCCTATTTGGTCTTCATTTTTCTAAAACTCATTTTTCTCAACTTTATTTTCAAGCATACAATTTATAGGATCTGCAATTTTTATCAACTTTAATCCAATCATACTTCCATCAACTTTTATTAAAATCTGCTAAAAATTGATTTTTAGTTAAACCAAATAGGGCTTATATGTGATAGTAAATAGTATTTTTATATCTCATTTTTAGGTAAATCTTCTCACAACTGTTAGGTAAATCTTCTCATAACTTGTATGCGAATGTGGATAATAAAGCTTCCAAATTTCATCTAATGGCTAGCAACTAAGTTTATGTTTGGTTCAACTATAAAGTTAGATTAAAAATCTAAATTAAAATCAACAATTAATTTTAACAACACATTTTATTGAATCCACAAATTAATTCGCAATTAATGAATGTGTTGTTTACGTGTTTCAAAAAGCTATTTTACTTGTAGATATCGAACTAATGGCAACTCACATTTCTAATATTAAGTTGGAGCAACGATATAATCTCGCATTAAAACCGGCATTTTCCATTTCTTTCACAACTGGTATTCTATTTCATTCGAAGAATATGCTTCTTAATTCACTTTTTTCAAAGAAAAAGAGAGTTCTTGTTTTTTTCTAAGAAAAGATCATCAGTCATGTGCAGCACAGCACACAGAATCTGTCGTTTTCTCCCTCAGTATGCAAATCACTAAACAATTATCAAAAATATCTTTGCTATAGTAGTCTACGTACAACTGTTCAATAAATTTGAAGTCAATTAGGTGAATATTTTTTTCTCCACTGGGTTAAATTCACCGCTAGATGTACTGGCTATAACAGTCTATATAAATGGATAGAACCATATCAAAATTATACACATTGGCAAATATTTTTTCACTCTTTACACTTCATATCAAAATGTTTATCCCTTCGCTATTCATCTTTTCACTTCTCTTTGCCTCCTCTCAGGCTTCAGTGGTCGACTTCTGCGTTGCAGACCTATCGTTGCCCAATGGACCTGCAGGGTATTCTTGCAAGAAACCTTCTACTGTC
Organism: Fraxinus excelsior; assembly: GCA_019097785.1. NCBI lineage: Eukaryota > Viridiplantae > Streptophyta > Magnoliopsida > Lamiales > Oleaceae > Fraxinus > Fraxinus excelsior. Next base: position 5,725,014 of record CM032630.1, read on the forward strand.
ACAGAGAAAGATTTCGCATACTCAGGCCTAGTTCCCGGAAACACATCCAATATCATCAAAGGTGCGGTGACCCCGGCTTTTGATGCCCAATTTCCCGGTGTTAACGGCCTTGGCATTTCCATTGCGCGGATAGACCTGGCCGTAGATGGTGTAATACCAATGCACACACACCCCGGGGCATCAGAAATCCTCGTTGTCATCGAGGGAACAATCTGCGCAGGCTTCATATCGTCTTTTGACAACGTTATCTACCTCAAAACCCTTAACAAGGGAGATGTTATGGTATTCCCACAAGGATTATTGCACTTCCAAATCAATTCTGGCACCACCATTGCTCTAGCATATGCTAGCTTTGGCAGTGCTAATCCAGGTCTTCAAATCACAGACTTTGCTTTCTTTAAGAATAATTTGCCAACTGAATTGTTGGCCAAGACAACTTTCCTTGATATTGCTCAAATCAAGAAACTTAAGGCTGTTCTTGGTGGCACTAACTGATAATAATCTGTCACTTGTTGGGACAACAATGTTTCATTTTTAGTCTTGTGTCAATCTTGATCATTATTGTATTGTAGCAGTGTGAAATTGTGTTTGGTGTTTCTAGAGTCTGTCAAAGTTTCTGCTTCGTAATTTGATTTTAGCTGCCAAATGTAAGATTGTTGAACATTATATATGTGGTTTTGGTTCAATTGGAATTTGTGTAGACTAAATGAATATTACGTGATAAGTGATAACATCTTCGACAAAATTACAGGATAAATATCTTGTAGAATATTTTTAGAACAAAACATTGATATTTACTGCATTAAGAAATCTATTGAAATTAATTTTACATTCAAACTAGTTAAGCCCCCGTTTGACATTATTAAAATTTTAAAAACAATGTTTTGAATCATATCTTTTGGATGATGTATGGTTAAAAAGTAGAGAAAATTTTTGAGTTTACGTGTAGAATATTTTATTGTGTGAATGTGTGATTAAAAATAGTACGAGAAATAGATTAAACCCTATTTGTTGGCCTTTAATTTGAAAAAAATATGCTTTGAATAGTATTTTTTGGAAAATGCGTAGTTAAAAAATAGAAAAAAGGTTTTAGGTTTACGTGTAGAATATTTTATTGTGTGATTAAAAATGAGTACGAAAAATAAATTAAACTGTTTGTTGGCCTTTAATTTGAAAAAAAATCATGCATTGAATAATATTTTTTTGGAGAATGTGTGGTTAAAAAATAGGAAAAAATTTAGGTTTGCGTGTAAAATATTTTATTGTGTGAATGTGTGGTTGAAAATGAGTATGCAAAACAAATTAAAGTAAAGACCACCAAACAAGGGCTAAATTAAAATAAAAAAAATGTGTAAACCGTGCTAGATGAACACGACCAATCATCCCGCCCTGCTACAGGGGGGCATCGGCGACATCGTCCCCCCGTTTGAATAGGGCGTGGCCCTGGTGCTTTACTGAAGAATGTCTAATAGGGGCTAAATTATAAATTTAGATACTAGAGTAAAAGACCTACAATGTTGGATAATTTCAAGGGAACCTAAAATCGACAATAATAAACTCTTTCGAACAATTTTTTAGTCAAACCACTAAAGATTCAATGCTACACTATAGAGTTACATGTTTAAATGAAGACATTTAGAACTAGGTAACAAGATCGAGAAGCTCAACCATCTATTTCAATTTAAATATCTACAATAGTCGGACATAAAACAACCTTTTCACGACTCTATTTATATCTTCATTCTCACGTCATAATTTTCTCAATTGAAATAAATAATTAGTCCAATCTCAAAAATATTAACTAATTAATAAACTATTTACCGAATTACAAAACATTATATTTGTAAAATTGTTAAGCTCTCCGTAGATGAGTCTTTTTAACTCAAGGAAGCAGCGTTTATTTCTAGAAAAAAGGATAAGGGATAATTTGTAGCCCCACAATTTGTAATATATATATATATATATATATATATTTTAATAAAATACCTTCTTTTCTTTTAAAATAAATTTCTCGTCCTTTTCATTTTAATTTAGGACTTCATTATTTTTAATTTCAAAACAACATTTTAACACGGGGTAACATATTGTGTTATAATATGTTAATTTTTGTTAAAACGTGCTATTTTTTACTGGTAACGTGTTGTGTTACCATTTTACTTTTATTAAAAATAGATAAAATGTTGTGTTATCATACGTTATTTTATATTGAAAAACCTCACATTTTAGGCAGGTAAAATATTGTGTTACCCTTACATTTTTTTTTTCTCTAATTTCACACAGGTCATATATTGTGTGGGTTACCATATATTACTTATGTTACTCTTATTTTTGGTTAAACCAACATCATCTACGAAACACTACAATTGCCGCCATTGCACCATCTATATCACTATCTCCAAACCACTGTCTACCACTGCCGTCGCCACCACCACCACAAAACATGGGTAACAAATTAAGTTACATATGTAAAACTACTCTACCACCATCACAAAACTTGAGTAACACATTATGTTACTCATCTAAAATCATTCCCATCATCACCACAAAACACAAATTTCCCACCACAACCACCACTAAACACGAATAACACATTATGGTACACATCCGAAACCATTTCATCATTAGCAAATTGTATTATGCAACGTATAGAAAAATCCAGCCCAAGTCATATTCTAACTGAACTTGATCATTTAGCTAAGGACATCTCCAAGAGGTTCTTTTTAAATTGCCATTTTAATTTAGAGAGTGACTTTGACTTTCCAAATTTGAAGAGTCTAACACACTCTTTAAAATTTAAAACATTCAAAGTATTTCAATTTTTAATGGAGGAAGATATTATGAGAATTTGGAGGAAAGCTTAGGGGTGGGCATGGGTTTGGTTGGGTCGGTTTTTGCTTCAACCCATACCCAACCCAACGTGATCAGTTTGATCAAAATTTAACTCAACCCAACCCGTGTAAATGTTGAAACATAACCCAACTCAATCCAATCAAGTATCGATTGGGTTGGGTTGGGTTGGGTTGGGTTGGTCGGTTTGTGACGACTTGTCAATAAAAATTAAAGTCATCCAATTTTTTATTATACTAAATTCGGATAGACAAGATTAAATAGTAAATAAATAAAATTATCTATTATCTTATTTAATTCTTATTAACCAAGCTTACAAAGAACAAAGTGCATTTAAAATAACATGAAAAACTTATACTACATTTATTGTGGGAATGATAGCAAGTTCATCCTCTAAAATGCACTAAGGTAATTAAGTTACACTACGTTTGAGTACAAAAAACATAATTTACGTTTGAGCCCAACTTTTTCCTAAACGTACTATAATTCTCGGACAGTCGTTCAATGGCATGTGACGGGTTATAGATTTAATGCCACTCACCATTAGAGAATTCCAGAAAGAATCAAGCATCCATGTGTAGCAAAATGAACTAAACACACACTGTTTAGATTGATTCCCCATTTCCAAACGTACTATAATAAACTGTTTATTTCTTGTATAAGATCTAAACTGAAAGTTAACAGGCAAGCACAATTACAAAAAGTATCTCATTACCAAATGAAGCAATCTATTTGACCAATTAAATCATAGCCATGTTTCAAACATGCATGATTTAGCCATAGATAATAATCAGATCACGATCCTAATCAATTTAAATTCTAGGAAGCATGAACAAGTGAAATGCCAAAAAGTTTGTATTTTTTGGGAATAGTAAAATGCTCACTATCCAATCATACTTTTAGGTTCTTTTTACTTTTTATTTATTTATATATTTTTTAAAGTAGGCGAGTCGGGTTGGATAAATTTATTCGATTTTTATGAGTTAACCCATAACCTGAAACAACCCAACCCGCCTAGACAGTCAACCCATATAAAAACAACAAAAAACCAACCCAAACCGGTCGGGTTGGTTCGATTTGGACGGGTTCCGACGGATTTTGCCCACCCCTAGAAAAGCTAGTAAAAATAAAAGAGAAGGAAAAACTATAAAAATCTTTTGAGAATATTAAAATTCAGTATTAAATATAAAGTCTATTAGAGTATTTAAAAAATTTTACCCTCTAAATTTATAGGTACTCTCTAAATTGTAGATGTAGAAATTACACCCATTTCTAGTTTTAAACCATACAATTCAAAATTCAAATTTAAAAGTTTTCTTTTTTAAAAATCATATATAAATCAAAATTTAAATATTAATAATAATATTATAAAAATTAAATTATTCTACATATTCAACCTACCATTTTCTACCCTAACCAAACCCTAATTATTTCTCTCTCTCTATACCTATTTACTCTCTCTCTACGACTCTATTGGAGGCCAATCTCTGCGAAGAGATCTCTCTCTCCCTAGCCTCTTTCTTTCTCTTCCCACTCGGACCTTTGTGCGAAGAGGTGTGTTGGAGTGCCACACGAGGTGTTACAAACTTACAATGGTAGTTTACTAGTGTTGCAACGGTAAAAAGATTACAATGTTGCTTTCTTGGCGGTATATAACACTAAAGAAATTGATGTGGAGATTATAACACTAGATTTGTTGAGGTCGTGGCAGTGACAACGATGATTTGGGAATTTTTGGTGGAGGTGGTGTTGTGGAGATGGAGATAGAGGAGGTGATCATTGTGATTTTTGGCGAGCCGTGATGGTGATATGGTGGTGGCGATTGCCATGGTTGTGGATTGGATGGTGCGGTGGTGGTGGTTTGGTGGTGATTGTGATAATTTTGAATTTGATTTTTAGTGGTGTTTGGATGGTGGTTGTAATTGGGTGGTGGTGGCATCGATGTTGGCTACGGTGTTTAAGATGATGATTTTACTGACGAGAGGTGGTGGTGGTCTTGGCAGTGAAGGTTTCGACAACAATGTGGCTAGTGATAGTGGTGAGGTGGTGGTCACAAGTGTTAATGGTGGTCACAAATGATTTGATTGTTTGTGAACAATAAATTGGTTAATGTTTGACTAATAAATAATATGTAACCAATAAAATAGATAAATTGTGATCAATAAATAATGTGGGATGTAAAAATTTGTTAATTGTGACGAATAATTTAATACTATGTGACTGAAAATTAATTTTTGATTAATTGATTAGATATTTTATGACCACAAAATAAGTTGTGACTTATAAAATTTGTAATTTGTAATCAATGAATAATATATGACTTATTAATTTGATAAACTTTTGATCGATGAATAAATTGTTATGATATTTTTGATTTGGGATTGTAAAATGATTTGTGACCAACAATTTTTTTTTATTGTAATCGAGGAATAATTTGTGACAAATTGTATAAAATTGTGATCTTAATATATTTAATTAATAAAATATATGTTTAATTAATTAGTTTATAAATAATTTTTTTAAAAAAATATGATTTTTGAAATTATAAATCCTGTTTTTTAATTTTGAAATTTGTCATGCTTAATCTCTGACAGGAGGTGAGCATGTGTTGGGTTGAAGCAGTTGAGTTGGGTCGATTTTTGCCGCAACACAAACCCAACCCAAAATGATCGATTTGATCAAAATTTAACCAAATCCAACTAGTGTAAAGATTGAAACTCAACCCAACCCAACCCAATTAAGTATCGGTTGGGTTGGGTTGGATTGAGTTGGTTGGTTTGGGACAACTTATTAACAAAAATTAGAATCATCCAATTTTCTATTATACTAAATTCGAATAGACAAAATTAAATAGTAAATAAATAAATAAAATTATTTATTATCTTATTCAATCCTCGTTAATCGAGTCTACAAAGAATAAAGTGCGCAAATATAATTACGGTTAGACTATTTACTGTACTTTTTAGGTTCGTTTTCAACGAAAACTCATCTCAAATATTTCTTCACTACTATATATTTTCGAGGAATACATGCTGCTGTGCATATAATAAATGAAAGATTAGGAGTAAAAAATAAGGCCAAGTTTTAAGGCCATGTGTATCGTTGCTATTTATGCACTTCGACTGTTCATATAATTTCATTTTCTTCGGAGCATCAATTGCATGAGAAAACTTACTTTCTCCTCTTATTAGAACTATATCATAATCCATCAAACTTGTGAGGTAACAATTCAGAAAAAGATACAAGGTTTATAACATGGTTGAGTATTTAAAAATAAAAAAGGGAAAAAAACCCAAAAACTTATTCTTTTTCTTTTTTTAAAGTAGACGGGTCGGGCTAGACGGGTTTATTCAATTTTTTATGGATTAACCTATAACATGACTCTACTCAATTCGTTTACACAGTCAACCCACTCAATTCATGCAAAAACAATAAAAAAAAAAATCGACCCAATTCGGTCGAATTGGTTCGAGTTGGATTGTTCGGTTGGACTCGATCGAGTTTTGCCCACCGTTAATCTCTTATATAAATTGTCGAATACGCTCCTCAAAAGATCTCTTGGTTTCGGGGTTGTTGAGGCCTACCGTACTTACATAAACAGATACTCAGGGGTCGGGCGTATTTACAAAAGCCAGCCAAAGTCCATTTAAATTAATCAGGGTTAATGCAGAGCGGCAATACGGTTAGGGTTTGAACAAGGGCATCTTCAGTTACCTAAGTTTGTCAGACGCTAGCACCTTTTAACCGAAACCTAGAGGGAGAAAGAATCAGTTCAGCTCTTTTTCGCACATACATGTATGTATATGAATTCATATGCATGCAATTTCGAATATTTTACTGTTTATAATTTTGTTATGTAAGCATCTCATTGTCAATAGTCTATATTAATTTGCTTGTTAATTTGCCTAATAATTTGCTTCAGACCTGCTGTAGTAAGCTGGTGGACTGTAAAAAAGACGAATGGGACTAGAATTGACACCTGAGCAAGTACACGTGTTGCCTAGTATGGAGGAGCTTAGTTTCACTGATTCAGAGTTGGAATATCATGTTAGGAATGCCCTTAAAGCTGCTGTTCAGGTTAAATTGGATTGAAGTATCTAATTTCGGCTTTCTTGAAATTGTTAATTATGCTTAAGTATTCAGATACATTTATGGTGGAGTAATGAGAGTAGAGTTTACTGTTATAGGGCGACCATGACTTCTATAATCAGCTTGTAGCAGTGATGCATTACAAAGAACGGCTAGTCCCTGAGGAGGTGGCCCTTCTTGTGGTATGTTATAATTTGTTGATAATTTCAAGTGATACGTCTCGTTTTATCTTAGCAATTTGCTTCATAAATCTTATCATTGTCATTTTGTGGCAGACATGCTTGAAAGCTCTGACTGGAGCAGTTTCTTGTATAAGCATTGTTCACCATCAGCGGCTTCTCGCTGCCGTGAGTTACTAAAAATGTATAAGATTACATGTTCATGCGTGAGTAGAGTTTCCATCCGCGAATACTATCAATTTAAACCATTAAATTCAAATCCGTAGATTGATGAGATACCAAGTACCAAGAGTTTGCTGATTGCATAATTTAATTTTGTCAAATCCTATTTCAGGACACATGAATATATCCACCTTAAAAAGAGAGAGCTCAAAATCAATTAAATACTTCTTCCATAGGTTTATTTTCAGGGTTGTGGAGCTCTTTTGGATGAGAAGGTTAGTTGAGGGAATACGAGAACTATGTTGACCTACTAAGCTAACAAGCATGTGCATATCAGAATAGATGGAGAACAACATTTGCACTGGTTATTTTCATAGAGGGACATAGTAAAATCAAAAATAAAAATTAATGAGGGCAAGCCGGCAAGGTGGTTCTTAATGGAGCTTAAGTTGTTTTGTTATAGCTTCCAAAGCTAGTCCCCTTGCAAGTTAGCAGATCAAGCTTGGCACTGCATAGAGTAGCAGCTGGCTCTACTGACAAGAGAAATTGGAATTATTGAGTTAGCTGTTGGTGTCTACAAAGCTGTAAATAATAAGGGTCACAGGAGAATGTATTGCTTACGAAGGAGAGAAAAAACAAGAGTCATTTCACGTGCTAATTAATTGGAGTTTGTATTACAATCTTTGGAGATATCATTTAAGAGGTTATCAATAAAATAGTTTATGTTTACGAAAAATATGCACTCTAGTTTCTGGCATCTCATCAACTGTTGGAATTATATTTAATGGTTCAGATTGAAAGTGACCATGGATGTCTATGGTGGAAAGTAATCGTCACACACTACTTTATTCTCTAGCATACACAATACTCTCTCCTGTTCATTTTGTAACCTGATTAATTTTTGTAAATTTCTCATGAGTGGTTTAAACTTCAGATATTTGGAATGAGCTTGTGGAATTATGGGACTAATGCGATGGATGCGTTGGTGGAATTGCTAATCTCCTTGGTATGTTAGTCATATGTCATAACTTCAATTAGTTTTGGTTACCATTTATATCGTTAGTGATTGATCATGTACCCATTGTTCTGCTCAGGCTGCATCAAGTGGAGATTATGTTGATTTATGCTTGGGAACGCTCGTAGGCAATTTCATGCCACCCTCTAGTTCCTCTTCATATTTCATTGAAATGCTGAAGCAACCACGGGGGCTTGCTAAGAAGGGCCAAGTTCTCGTTCGTGTGCATTCAACTTTGAAACATATTGCCAACTTAGTTCCTCTTTCCCCTTTGAGACTGGAGAAGATGGTCAGGGATAGAATGCCAAATATATACACGAAAGAACCAGTAAGATCAAAATTTGCATCTCCCTTATGCAGTCTTGATGGTGTTAGCTGAAGTAAATTTCTAGATCTTATTGAGTTCGAACATACTATCATAAAGGAACATGAATGAGGGTTTTGTTTTTTTAGAATCATCATCCTGTCATTTCCATGATTTATGCTGATGATGGTAGTTGTTAGAGAACAACTTTAGCTTCTTATTTTCCCCCTACATAGGGTGGGAAGAATTGGATTCAATACAGGTTTCTGCATAGGGTAGATGCTTTTTATTTTTTATTTTTCCTGACATGTATTCAAGTAAGTTGCATCAATTTTATCATATGAAGCGAGGGTGATTGTTAAGGCATCCTTATGAGAGGTATAGCATTCTGTTATGGACTCTACACACTTGTGCTTGATGTATGGAAAGCTTGGCTTTGGGCGCATATTATCATTAATTACTATAACTGGGAGAAGCACATCATATTTTGAAGTTGCATTAGAATTGGTTGTTTTAGCAATGTTGAATTTTACTCTTTTGTTAGAAACTTCTTTGACATTTTGCTCATTTCTTCATGCAGTTCATTGTGATTTATGTGGAGAACATGTTAAAATTGGAGAGTGGTGCAATGCATGAACTTGTTGGGAACACAATGCTTTTGGCAATAATGGATAGGCTAATAGATTTGGATGTAAGCTTTTAGAAATCTGACTTTAAGTTAGTAATTGAATAGAAACTTTCAGTGAATGGTCTAAATTTCTTTAACTTGGTCTCCTTGTAGGTGGAAATTGCGTGGGATGACATTTTGCAGGATGATTTCTGTACAGGTATCTTTGACATGGAACTGGAAGATCTTGAGAAGCCTGACTATTATGTTCAACAATATGGTGATGAGGTACTTTTCATGAATCTACTGTACTTCATACAACCTCTTAACTTGAACTGAATGCCAACATTTTTTTATTGCTCTCTTCTCCCTTTCTGTTATTGAAATCATGCAAACTTCGGTTGTGTTCATAAATGAGCAAGAAGCTTAAGGTGGCTGGAATGTATCTCCAGATATGGCTCAGCATAGTTGTATCTAATGATTTCTATTTGGTTGCGATTGGCTCCATTTCAATTTGATCAAGTACTGTCATCTAACTGCCTGAGGCTGGGGGATAGTATCTTGAAAAAAATGAAAACTACTTTTTGAGAACTCAAGTAACTTTAAAAATATTAGCTTTCACCTTGTATATTTGATGAAGGGTCTGTCACGGTCATCTGCGCTAGCTTTGAATAACTGATTTGCCATATAGCCTTAACATTGTCGTTTACACTCTTGGTTAGTTTGATACTTTCGTCTTGCTAGTTTGGCACAATTGACTTGCAGACCTCTGGTATATGCGATTTCATTACAAAGTACATGCTTTTATACAGTGGTATAGCAATGGTTCTGGCCAAGAGTCAATAGTGCAATGATTTCATTACAATATATGAAAGGTTGTTACAAAAATATACGAAAGGTTGTTACAAATTACAATATAGTAAGGGTTCTATACTCTTGATTTTATTTTGATATTAATAAATTAGAATGGGAGAAAGATTGAACATTCACTTCTATGTGCATAACTAGTAGATTGACAGACTATAGGTAACAGTAAGCTATGGGGTATGTATCTCATAATGAAAATCCAAAATTATGAGCTTATTAGATAGTTTTTGTATTACAATGCTGATTTACTATTAAAGCTATACACGCAGCATAACCATTAAATTTTGTGCCTCTGTGCATTGCAGTTATAAATAAATGTACCTCACCTTTGAATTTAAATTAATTTTAAGTAGGCTTTACTCATTTAAGTGATAACCTTGAACTATTCAAGGAATTAAGTACTTCATCAATTCAGTATTAGTGCTGAAATGAAGAACTTCAATTTTAATGTTAACTGCTGTATTTTGATTTAACACTTAAAGGAATGACTCATTTTAATCTAACTAAAATGGAATCTAGGAAGCATGGATTCAAATACGAGTATAATTTCCCATGGGAACTGAAAAATGAATCTTAGTACTTGAAGTTGGGTCGATGTTGTTGGTGAAAGTTTATTTGAGATCGGTTTGTTAGTTAACTTTTGAATTTGAATATACTTTAGAGGCTGTCAACAAGTTGGCCTCAGCTCAACTTGAACTCAATTTTAAAGCCTGTTAAGCGATCAGACAAAGCTTGAACAAACTGTTGATAAACACTTCCTAAACATAGTTTTTGTAGTTTGAAGAAATCGACTTAACTTTCAGATTGCTAAAATTTCAGAAGCAAGACAATCTTTAAGTTTTGCCAGGACATGAAACTAAGTTACAGAGTGGTTCTCCGATTTTCATTTGATTATGCCACTGTTGATATCTTCTAGAAACTCTTTTGTTATATTTCATATCATCCTTCTTCTGATAGAAAAATATGTGTTTTCAGCTCAATAGGGAGTCTTTCATACAGAGGTTTCTTGGTGGAAACTTAATTGCTGAAAAGTTGGATAGCTTGATGGTGCTAATGTTCGAACACCTTTTATCCTGTAATGAGAGTGGCAGTCTGATTCACGTAACATTCTCATTGATGGTTTCTTAATTTGTTCCTTTGATGTCCTGACTTTCTTCTTAATCAAGATGAATGGTGCTTCAGGTGTTTGAAACCCTCCTCCAGTCATTTCAGAAAACTGTTTTGACTGCATATAAATCAAAATTTGCCCAGGTATATACTCCATAAATGGCACGTTGATAGCATCATGTAAAAATATGAACGTGCTGACACCATTTATTTATGCATTTCATTTTTTCTTCTTCTATTCATTATGTTATTTATAGACACTACATACTTATCTGTTTGCGTCATCTCATCATTTAATAACTAACACTTGTTCTCATCTTTTGTAGTTTGTGATGTTCTATGCTTGCTCGCTAGATCCTGAAAATTGTGGAAAGATTTTTGCTAGCACGCTGTTGGAAATTTTTGTGAATAGCATCTATCTTGAAAGGAGGTAAAGATCAAGTTTCCTTCTTAATTAAAATATAGTACATACTTTTTTTTTAATTATTTTTTTTCGTATTGTGTCATTGTGCTTGAATTATGCGGTAGTTTTCATTCTCTTAAACTAAATGGCCAGAATCATTTTATGCATTATATTATCAATGCTGCATCAATTTCGTGTGGAGCTTATTTAGTTGCTTCTTTACTATATTTGGCTACTTGTGAAAAGTGCCGAGCTCATTGGCTTTATCGTGTGTAACTGTAAAACTGAAGTTAATAATTTTTTATTTCTATTTTGAATTGAAGACGATTCTGCATTTACCAATTACCCACTAAAACGAGATAAGAATCTCTTCTGGTGATAAGTGAAGCCACGAAAAGTCGTGGAGCCTCATCAATCAGTTTATTACTCCTGATATAATATAGTAAATGAAGATGGGTTCGTGTATGTGATTGTGATACATTATAGTGGTACCTTGCTGGGAAACTTTCTTGTATGTTTGCCCTTAAACATGGTGAAAATGTGTTGAATTTTTTTGGTATTTCCATTTCTTCAACGAGATTATAGGGGTTGTGTTTTAGATGATTCAAGAATAATTATGTGTCTGAATAAGGAGACTTGTATCTTCAGTCTGCACTGTAAAAAGTAGACCGAACAAGTTCCAGAAAATGTTGTTTGAATAGTAAATACATTCTTACTTATAATGTTAATATGGAATATGCCCTTGATGTTTTTCCTGCATATATGACCAAATATGGGGATGAAACACGATCCCATATTGCTCCTGTTTTCACTTTATGCACATAATTCTATCTGTCAACGATTTCTCCCTTACTTGCATCTCTAGACAAATAATGGTTTCACATACTTCGATGGCTAAAATGATTGACATGTTTGTTTATTGTTATTGGATCTAGTTATCTACCTTCATTTAAAGATTTGACACTCTTTGATTCCTCATGAGTTGGTGTAGTCATTTTTTGGGTTCATTTGCAAGTTACCGAGTTTTATTTGTTTCTTGCAGAATGAGTGCTGTTTCTTATCTTTCGAGTTATTTGGCTCGTGCGAAGTTTGTGTCTGCTTCATTAGTTGCTGCTACACTCGAGAGGTGGTCAAAAATTTCTTGTCTTTCATATATACGTTAATTATGAAATGGGAAACAACCTGAAATAAATTAAAATATCTGATTTAGTTCCATTTTTCTTTGTGAGGTTTCAGTATTGCAAATTGGTGTTATGGTTACTGCAAGAAACAGGACGGTGGTGTTAATCCGAGAGCTCATAAAGTCTTTTACGCGGGGTGCCAGGTATTGAATGCCTGCATATGTTACTGAGTTGAATTTTTAAATTAAATTCCTTTATATGTGGCGTCTTCTAAGGTGTCTATGCTGTGGCCTGTGGGCGGTCTGATTTCTTTTATACTCGAGCACTTTCACATCTTGCTTGAACTTTATGATCATTTCATTTGTAACGTTGTCTCTCCATTAAAAGACTCTTTTAGTTGTGGAATGAAAGCTGCAAAGTTGGAATCTCAGTCATCTTAGTTGTAACCGGCACTATCTTTTGTTGGCTCGTGTTTCATTATTATATGAATTAGTTCATCCCATCCATTTTCTTTCTTATTTTGGTGAGGTATGGATGTGTATTTGATAGTATAGTATCTGAGTATGCTTCTGGACCTATTGCAGAACCAACAGGAGGTCCAATCGTAAAAACTGCTCTAATCCATAGATGAATTTTATTTAGATACTAACCTAGAATTTTTAGATGATATCTTTAGTGGGTTGGTATGCCTTTGACAACCAACTATTGGTTGGTCGACTTTTTTCCATTTTCTTGTATGGATGATCGTTGTGAAAACTGAACTTGTTGATCAAGATTTCTTTGTCAAGTAAGTTCACCGGGGTTGGGAGTAAGCATTTTGGGTATTTATTCAATTGAGATTTTCATCCCTATTAAACTCCTCAAATTGGAGTCATTTTGCCAACAATTACTCGTTTTTGGCCTCTGGTTTTCCACTTGAAACGTATTCCTGGTCGTACTTGCTGAAGGTTGCAACTATATGTAGACGTTATCCAACGTTTGAAATATTTCAGAGTCCAGACAATGGAGACTTCAGATTTCAGTAAGCTTTGCGTCAGTTCTTTATGCCAGAATCTGAATCGAAGATTAGTGCCAATCTAGGTCACAATATTTAGGCTGAAGGAAACAAGATTAGAGAACTTGAACACATGGTTACCTCAAGAAAGCAATTGAATGTTGCTGAGATATCAGCGTACATAAAATCTACAGTTAAGGAAGATATTTGGAGATGGAAGACATGATTAGTGATCCTAAAAATGAAGGACAACTGAGGTGGAAGATTTATGCTTACTGTTTTATTTTATGGATGGTTGATTAGAAATGAGATTCAAATTTTATATGGAAGTGTCAATATTGTTACATTTGTCAGTGATGGAAAACTGGGGGTGCTTGGAAGAATCCAGGAAATAAGGTAGTGGTTCTCCATGCTGTTCAACTTTAACATACATTTTAGCATAGTATTGCTTAGGAATATGAACAAAATAATTATAAAAATCCTCTTTATTAGAGTCGAAATGGGAAAAACCTGCCAGCCCGTAGATGTAGCCGGCATGGTCCAGAGAAATAAAGAGCTTGTTTGAGCCCCATTTTTTGTCCAAAATGTATTTTGGAATAGTATTTTGATGGAGAATGTGTTTAAAAAATAAGGAAAAGTTTTGGATTTTCGTGTAATATTATTTTATTGAAAAATGTGTGGTTGAAAATAAGAGTGAGAAAAATGTATTTTGGAAATAATAGAGACCAAACAAGGGCGAAGACACGAATTAATTTCTTCCTTGATTAATTATGGCCTTCGGAACAAGTTGGAAATTGATTCCCGTCTTCCAAAATTTGTTTCAACGTTCTTTTTTTTTTCTAAATATTTCAGGGGACTGGCAGTTACGACCGGTCTGAACTGACCCACCAGTGAATGTGGGCCCGCCTGTGAACTGGCCTAACCTGGGTCCGAGCTTTTCAGTACAGGCCTGGCGGGTTGGGGTTAGCCTGCCCGGTTTGACACCACACTCCAATGTGTTGTTTGGAGGGAGCTTCATAAATGCAATCCATTTAACTGTTGCAAATTTTTTGCACTGCTTTGAAGCTCCATATCACAACCAACGGGATCCTTTATTTCCTGTTTAATTTTTGTTTGTGGGGCACAGGGTGGGTTGTTTACGTGTGGCGAGGACAAGCAGTATCTGAATCTGATTGGTGTTTGAAAGTGTAACAAGGAGTAAATGCCCTCATTAATGTGTTTAAGTTAACGATGAAATTAGCTTAAGCAATCAATATAAATTGAAGGCTGGTGATGCTCCAGGAAATTGCTGACAGGTTGATGGACATCCAATACCTCATTCTATATCAAAGAGTAGTTTGCACAAGATATTGTACTCTAATTATTGGATTTCTAAGTAAGTTTTTTTATACTATCCATACATCCCATTGTTTAAAAAAATATAACTTGCCAGACTGCGTTCAGTTTGTTCTTTAATGGGGCTAAAAGATTGCTTTTTGACTGCTTTTCATTTCCTGGTTATGTCAAGTAAATAAATTGACTGAGTTCATATTGCCTCATAGGGTTCTCATCACAAAATTTACTTGGAGAACAATTTTCCATGTAGTACCAGTATCTTTCAAATTATTTATTGGCTACCATGGATGGGTGTTGAAGTCAGATGCAGAAGTGACGTTATACCTTTCAGCCGTTTCCATCAGTTATGATCTACTCTTCACTGATGTGCAAGAGTGATCATTGGCAGAGTTCACTCGATAAAGCTTGGTAGATTTCTCCTCCTTTGATTCGTTTTGGTTTCTAGACAGTATTTAAAGACATGCATTTGAATGCAAAAAGTATTCTCAATTAAAACTCCTTTTTATGGACACCATGACATAAAATCATTTGAATTTATTCTTCTTGAAAGCAAGCAGGGAAATCTCTGCCACTTGAATTTGAATATCAAAATTGACTCCTTCGGTGGAACACCCCTTTTAACTATCTTGAAGTTCCAAAAAAAAAAATTCTTAAAAGAAATTTTTATAAAAAAATCTAGTTTAATTATATATTTGGCACTGTTGAGCTCTTGTTTCTATATGGATAGTGAGCGTTGTATGCTATCTAAGTATACAAAATTGCCTTGAGTACCAATATGTTAGATGGTGCTATATGGTCTATCTTGCAACTTGCAGGATTTCCAAGCCTTGCATGCTGATCTATTTAAATAGGAATATTTGAGAAGTGTGGCAACCAAGTATACAACCACTTCTGTTAGTTCACATTAATTTATGATCGTGGACTAAGAACGTGAGCAGTCTTGTATGACCTTGAAAAGGATGTGGGATCCTGGGTTTCCACTTTGCAGACTGAACTGCTTATTTTGGTGATGGTTTAAAGGCATATTTTCATTATTAGATCTCGGGAAGAGAGTCTATCCCATTAATGTTGAGAGTAGGACCACTCTCCATACCCTGATTTTCTTGTCTTGAGCCCTAGGCCTTGGTCTACGTCCAATTACATTGGACAAAGGCCTAAACAGCATTCAGTTGAGTAATCTTGGCAGTGGAAAGGCCAATCAACTGGTGCCATTTAGTTGCAGTCGTATTGCGTCCCAAGCATGTGGGTTCAGGAGTTGCCTGGTTGGCGTGATATTAGTTTATCATGCATATGTTATGACTTGATAATGCTATGTATCAGTTCAATTTTTTTCTTCAGCAGATTCTTTGGATCTGCTATGGATAGGAGTGGTTGGGAAAGGGTTTGGGTCAAAGGTTAGATAACAATAACGTCCCCTACCCTACCTCAGCATTACAATAATGAAGCTTATATTTTTCACAGAGAAACCCTGGAGGAAAAAACCATGAAATATGTTTTGAAGATGGTTGTTTTAACATATCCTATTGTTCTTAAAGGAGCAAAAACCTGGAGTGTTTATTGATTACAAAAATACAAGTTCCATCTGAATGCTGATGACAGAATATCCATTAGCAACATGTGGAAGCCCCCCACCCTTCTAATCTGTTCAAAATGAAAAACTGATACCCTGAATCTGTCCAAATAATAAGCGTTCTTTACAGCTTAATCAACAGTTGACTAATAATATAACCTCTAAATTAACCGAAGAAATCCAACTTTATTACATCAATTAGAAGATTAAATATTATATACTCGTATTAAATTGGAGGCTCTAAAGTCTACAATGAGTAAACACTTCTAAAGTCCTGATGTTATCACAATGAGTAGGTTTCGTATATAATTCTGTTGGTAGCTTCATCTTGCAGTTTTCCCATAGTTTGGAGCTCTGTTTGTTAATGATATTTTATTTCTGGCAGGCCATTATGTATGTGCTTTGCTTTCGCATGAGATCACTGCTTTCTATACCTCGCCTCAAGTCACAACTGCTTCTTATGCGTATTGAGAACATTCTTGAACATCCTTTGAACCCATTACAGGTGAAATATTGTTTTAAACATTATCAAGTTTAGCCACTTTTGTCTTGGCTGTGCAATTTTTTTTTATTTTGGATTAGGTATGCCTGCCATCAATAGTTGAAGAATTTCTCCAGCTTGCCAAAGCAAATCGGGTATTCTCTGTGCCTGAAACCTTTGTTGATTATAGTCTGTTGGAATCAGAACGTTCAAGGGCATTTGGTGGGGTAGAAAGACTCGACATATTTTTCCCATTTGATCCATGTTTACTAAGGAAATCTGACAGGTTTGTCTTTGCCTTTTTGGGTTAGCTCCCCACCCTGAATTACCACGTTTCTCAAGAATAAATATGATAAACGATGAAATCAAAAGCTCAATTTACGAAACAAAAGACAATGTTGATACAGTAGATTTACTGGATGTTGAACTGATGCATGCATTTTTTTCTTCACTAATTTGAAGATTCATCCGGCCAAATTTTGTGTACTGGTCCATGGTAAGAAGCACATACAACGAAGATGATGAGGAAGAAGGCACAAGTGATGAAGACATCGCTGATGCTGGCGAGAACGGATGGATATAGTTGATGGTGGAAGTGCTGGGAGTACTGATGACGGATATCTTGATCTTGATGAATTTGACACTACTTTGAACAAAATGTCTATCACGCCTAGAGGTTCAAGCAATAAATTTGGTGATAAAATGCGGGGATTTATGCAGATGCCCTCAAGAATTAGACCCTCGACTAGTCCCGAGTCATTATGATTTAGAGGTGCTTTTTCCCTCTGACACAGAAGTTCGTAATGTTCACAGTAGCGGCCCATGGAAAGTATAAAATCTGATTCGAAAGATGGTGTGTTTCAAAAGAAGGTTTCTTTGGTGAAATGTATATTGTAAGCTCAAATGTGAACTCGTGATTCTTTTTAGCTATAAGAAAGTGATCGAATTTCCTCGGAAGCTTTGATGTTCGTTTTTTAACTTCTCCAGTTAGTTTCCTTTTTGTGTATTTGTTGTTTGCAACTGTACAACTTAAAACATATAATAGAGATGGTACTTGACTTTAGGTCTCTTATATGAAAAATACCATGAAAAAGCTGTTTGGCCCCTGGTTTGACCCGGAATTTAATCCCGGGCCAAGCAGCACGCATCAAAATACAATATTGGGAGAAACTAAAAGGAATTTTGTTGCTTGGATGGAACCTCTTTATTAAGTAATTCGCAAATATATATATATATATATAAGAATTTTTTTTAGTGCCTGTTTGGATTAAGAAAAAAAAAAGGGAAAAAGCAAGCTAATGATCAAAATATTTGAAGAGTATAAAGTTTAGAACCAACATTTTGAAATATTCATTACATTATCAATCCTGAAACGCTTGATTAAATTTTCTGCTAAGGAAGAGAAGATGCATGGCTTCTTCTAATCTCGACTTTAAAAATAAATTTAAATTAAAAAACCGAAACTCGTTTAAAATAAGATTAAATTTCATTTTCTCTTACGACTTTAGTCTTAAAAGAATTCGTCCAATTGAACTCAAGATTGTCATACGTGGGCCAAACAAGGCACGACAATTTCTAGAATCCAAAATCCCATGAAAATAAAATAAAATTATCAAAATTGGAGTTACATATGTCATAGTTGTCATTGTCAAATCATGTGTGCCATTTTTGTAAGTTTTTACCATAAACTATTGTCTACATGCGGAATATGTGGGCCCTCTGCAACAACGAATCAGCAGGTTCGGAAGGACCTTCGGATTTGGATAACACATGTGGAGGCTTTTGATTGGTTATAAATCAGTTGATGGAATTAGGATCCAAAACGAAGATCTGCCGCCTGGCCTGGGTAAAACCAAATGGATTTGAGTGTAAAGTCAGTCATTACTGTTTTAAAATGTAAATTATTTTAAATTTTTATCTTAGTTTAAAATAACTAGAAAATCTACAAAAATAGTCGATTAGAGGGGATCGACCACCGCCAATAGGAGCTGTTCATTCACTCTATTACCACTAGTACTGAAATATCGATCTAGGTGACATTAAGTGATAGACTCAATGAAAGGTAGAATTAAGCTATTCATTTAATTGTGCATTTGTGTCACCTAAACGTTTTAACATATGTGGTACGAAACAACATTAGTCTAAAATTAAGGGTGGAAATCCATTAAAGTTTGGGTAATTGAAAAATGTTTGGGGTCTTAATAATGCATTGTTTTGGGGATATTTCAATTATTTAATTATTAATTATTAAAAATTATTTGAACGATGCTACGTGTACCAAATAAATTACATAAAGTTTTACATAGGCAACACGTGGTGGCCCCCTATGTGTGTGTGTGTGTGTGGGGGGGGGGGGGGAGGGGGGGGGGCTAAAACTTTATGTAATTTATTTGGTACATATAGATTAATTCAAATTATTTTACCCTTCATTCGAGTGCACGTTTATTATAATGCTTGAAATGTAGCTGTGAGTGGAATGAGAGTGTTTTTGTATCGAACTTTACGACCATTGTAAAATTATTTTAACGAATAAAGTTGATAGAAGCTAGTGGATCCTGTAAAATGCGTGGTTAAAAAGTAAAAAAAAAAAAAAAGAATAAAATTATCTGTTGAATGAAATGTTTAATTAAGAAATGGAGTTTGACCAACCTTATAACAAAATGTTAACTTTATGGAATAAGCCCTTGATTGTCCCACTTTGGTTGCAAATAACAATTTTGTTACAACATTTTAAAGTATATTTTTAATACTCAAATTTTCTTGCACGCACTCCTTGTGATTTAAGTTGGTTGTATTGGTTAGACAACAATGCATCGATCGCTTTAAATAAATAATTCGTGTTATTGAAATGCAACTTTTTACCACAATGTCGTGTTACATAAGCACAATTTTTGCAAGTCGAAAAACGCTCGCACAACTAGACAATTAGGTTTAAATCTAAGAATAGTTCTAGACAATGTTCATTACAAGCTCCACTAAAATCCACACTTTTTATGTAAGAAAAAAACATCTACGACATAAGGAGGAGGAGGCGGAGGAGGAGGGAGAGAGAGAGAGAGAGAGAGAGAGAATTTCATTTATCTATTTTCGAGATTTGATAAAAAAAAATTGATAGGGCATTCAATAATTTAACGATGCGTAAAATCCGTTCGAATTTTTCTATTTTTCTTTTAACAAAATCATTTGATATAAATTAAAATCAATCGAGCTACTCATTATGAAGTTTATTATTATTATTATTATTATATTTTGACTTGGTTAATAGGCTTAGACCTTGTTTGTTTACCATTATTTCAATTTTCAACACTCTTTTTTCTCAAACTTAAATTTTATCATACATTCACACGATAAAATATTTTGCACGTAAATCCAACAAATTTCATACTTTTTAACCGCAGTTATCTCATTTTTTGTAATGGTAGACAAGCAGTGGCTAATTTATTTATTTATGGTTCTACATAAAATAGATTTAATTTTTCCTATGGACCATCATGAATGTTATAGTGTTTTCAAGCAAATCATTCAAGATCTTTTTAATTAATTCGGAATTATCTAATATTAATTGGGTTAAAAACTTTATTTGGTTACCAAACTTTCAAAACACGGCACTTTAGTCTCCAAACTTTTAAAAGGTATTCAATTAAATCATTGACCGGTGACCACTTTTCCATTAGTTGGTTTATTCAATTCTTGGTGATGTGTTCAATGGTGAAACACTAGGGTCCAAACCACCAAAAACAAAATTTGTAAGAAAATTTGGGTCGAACTCTCCAACCTATAGTCATGGATCTCAACTTTCAAAATTGAGGTTAGGCCTAGGCATGGTCCGGGTTGAATTGGTTTTAAGCTCAACCCGAAACCAAAACCGACTTAGTTGGTCTGAGTATATTTCAATCCAAACTGACCCAATTCATCTCTTGGAACCGAGATTTGATTAATCGGTTTGGACATTGTTTCGAGTTAAACAAATTTGCCTACCTATGTTTCGTTAAAGATTTAAGTAGAAGTCACACACGAGTAAAAATGTCGACATTGACGGATTCACATATTTAAATTAGTTTGGTGTGAAATGTTAGGGAATCCAACCCTAATTTTCAGTTTAATTTAACAGACTTTTGGAATAACAACTCAGAGAAGACGGTAAACAAATATATATATATATATATATATATATATATATATATATATATATAAGTTTGTTTAGAGCGTGACTGTCAAATCTACAAATTCTCTCAATTCTCCCAAATTTGATTCAATCGCCGATCTTTCTTCCTATAATAATCTCTCAACACATAATGTTTACTGTTTTTCAAGGTACGTATAAATAAATATATGTATATATTCTTCTTCTTCATAGAGTTATTGAGGGAGAAGTAATTATATTGTTGTGTGAAAGAATTTTTTTTACTTTAAAAAGTTTTACCAGCACAGTATACATGTCTTCTTCAACTCCATTTTCGTTTTTTTTTTTTCTCTCTCTCTGTGTATTTGAGAAAAAACTTGCTGAATTTCTGGAGAAATTGTAGACTGTAGTTATAATATTTATTTACTGTTTGGATCTGTTTTGGTATAATTGATTTTGATTCATCGTTTTCTTCAACGGGTTATTTCTAAGTTTCTGTTTATTTATTTTGCTATTTTAAGAACACTATCCTGTCTGCAACTGCAATTCTTTCTTTTTAGTACGGAATCCAACATTTGAATTCCCAATTTCGTCCTTGCTGCTTTATTCTTTTTCAGAACTTTGAACAAAAGCCTTTTTTTTTCCATTTTACCAGAAATGGTTATTTTTTTATTTTTTTTACCGGCTCCCTAAAGTTATTTCAAGAATTTCAGTAGTAACTTATCTTTTATTTATTATGTAATTGAAGAATATTCCATTGGTATGCGTTTGATTCAATGAATTAGATTAGAATTTACGTGAATTAAAAGGATAAATGTATTGCGTTATATTAAATGTCCACTTGACATGACTTTTGAAATGTCAAAAAACGTTTTTGATACTAAAAAGTTACTTTTTGAACATTTTGAATAATTTTTTAAGAGTTTTTAAATAAAACTGACTAATGTAATTTCTTTATGAAGCTTTTCTATAAGAATCATGAGCCCTGTCAAATGGTCCTAAATATGTGCGATTTGTTTGTTATGATCATGATAGTATGTGGGCATCATTGACTGGTTTTTTGGGTTTTGAAATTCTTCTTTGGAATTCTAAGCTTAACCTGTAGGTGGGTTTTCCAGAATACATAGTAAAAGATGTTCCCTCTTTTGGAAATGGGATCTACTTTTTCACAACTCATCATCATAACCCATATAATAATTGAGAAATAATAATAATACCAGTACATTAATGATAATTATTAAATCATCAATAATATAGAATAACTAATCTATAAACATGATTCCTTCTTTAAAAGATGTAGCTAATTAGAGGGTGGCATTGATATCAACTTCAGAGCTTGTCTCTTATAGTGCGCACATTGTGTATAAACAATTCAAAATCTTACCAATGTTTTGTCTGGGAATTTAGTTAATACAAGTAAGTACACACTAGAAGATTTTTTTTTTTTTTTTTTGATAACCGTGGATATCCGGGTAAACTTGCGCACACTTCGACTAATTCCACGAATCCCCGAAGTTTACGATCGAGTACTCACCTCAGTGGCCCTAAGAGGAACGCACTAGAAGATATGATTATAAGCATTTCGTAAAACCAATATAAAAATATTAGATTGTGTTTTCTTGTCGTGTTCTTTTTCCTAATAATAAAATCATCTTGTGTTCCATGTTACAGAGCTTAACAATACTATAAATTTATCTCATTGATTGTAGATCGAGCTTATGGATATTGTCTTTACATATATTAATTAGACCAACCTATCAAAAAAAAATATTAATTAGACCAACCTTTTAAGATGTCATTTTTGGGCGACAAGTGAAGGTAACTTTTAAATTAAGGGTGAACTTCTTGGGCGTGTGAGAGGCATAGCGAAACTTTGTATTACTATAATCTATGTGTATGCTTTACTTCTTTCCGAATTCCATTCTCTTTTGTGTTTCTCTTTTAAGAAAGGTTCAAGGTTACTGAGTGTCTTTTTATTCTTTATGTTAATTTCTCGTTTGTTTGGGTGGGTGTCTTTCTTTTGCAGCATCTCCTTTGCTTTGATTGTACTCAGGAATGGAGGGGGATACATTTTCAGGCTTTGGTAATGGTACTCAGTTGGATAGCAAAATTGTACATACATTTCAGAAAAGTTTCGTCCAAGTACAGAAGATATTTGATCAGAACAGGCTGTTAATCAATGAGATTAATAAGAACCATGAATCCAAAATGCCTGATGATTTGAGCAGAAATGTAGGTCTGATCAGAGACCTCAATAATAATATCAGAAAAGTGGCAGATCTTTATGGTGATCTTTCAACAAATTTCACCAAATCCATGGATGCTTCATCTGAAGGAGATTCCAATGGTGCCCTTAAGTCCGATGGAATAGCTGGTCAAAAGAGGAGCCTGCCCGCAAGTTAATAAGATGTACATAGCACGGGACGAGGATGAGGACGAGAACGAGACTAGACAATATTATTTAGTACTATCTAATTCCTCTATCAAACTTAGCAGAAAGGTCAAGAACTTGATTCTTTGGCGTGGTGTACCCCACTTACTGGAACTGCCTTTAGAGCCTCAAATTTACCCACCCAAATTTCTCATGAAAAATAATCCATGTCTGTTGTTCTTGTTATGTAATCAGTAATTCTCTACATGTGGATTTAATTAATCAATTATGTTTATATAATATAATTTAGTCTTTTCTGATCCGAACTGTCTTTCTGCATGATCTCAAGTTTGCAGAATCTTATCAAAAGGAAACTTTGTGTGGGGTTTAGCTTTTTCAGTTTGTCAAAAAGCTAATTGTCTACTAGGGGACTTTAGCAGATTTTCTTGATCATTCTTTTTGATGGAGTTTCTTCTACTTTTCGTGGAAAATTTCTTATTCCTTTTCATCATTAGAACCATTAATTTTGGCTTGATTTTTGACCGACACCAATCCCTTCCAGATAGACACGTGGCATACTAAAAACATCTTGAGTGGTTAAGCATACTTAGCATAGAGTTGAAAAGAATTCTGTTTATAAGATTGACGTGTTCTTATCTTAGTAGAACAAATGGAGATTGCAATTAAGGAAATAATTATTGTAAAAATTATGTGAGTTGCGTAATAAATTATCAACTATAAGTATGAATTAAATAATATAAATATGAAAATAGAGTTATTAAAGAGAGTCGCGATAAATGTTGTGTGGCCTCTCTTTTGTGCGCATACTTTCGGCACTGCACAACTCTAAGATAAAACTCTTATAGCTCACAGTAGATTCTCCTTCCATGAACACGACCACGGGGAGAGAAAAAACAAGCCCTTATTAATTGCCAAAATTATCAAAGAAAATATGATATGAAGTGATTAGAGAGTACTTTTCAAATGTTTGTTTTGTTGTATGTAAAACAATGGAAAATCCACCCATTTTTATTGTAGAAAGATTCAATACTCTTATAATGAAAATTAA
This sequence comes from Fraxinus excelsior, assembly GCA_019097785.1. Classification (NCBI taxonomy): domain Eukaryota; kingdom Viridiplantae; phylum Streptophyta; class Magnoliopsida; order Lamiales; family Oleaceae; genus Fraxinus; species Fraxinus excelsior. The sequence goes on from CM032630.1 coordinate 5,749,658, forward strand.
TCAAATTAAATATATGTTACAAATAAAATAATGAGATTAAATTTTGTATTGAATCTAAAAATTAAAATAAGAAAATTTAAATTACAAGAAACTGAAATTTTAATTTTAAATTTGAAAGTTTTAAAACTTATTTTCAACAATCCCCCACAAGTTTTTAAACTTTCAAAATAATTATATATATGTATAGAGTGACAATATTATACTGTGTAATAGGTGCACGTGTCTTTTGGACTAGAACTTTACTTAGTGATAACAATTTTCATTTGAGGGAGTCATAATGTACTAAGCTTTGAATTATGTCACTTTGGTCAAATTTCAATTGTTCCACACACAATATCGATTTAGGCTCAGTTCATAACGGGTAGTATTGTTAATGACCATGCGCTCTTATCTTGATTCTAGTAAGAGTCTCTAGAGAATAACTTGATTTCATGGCCATGGTCTCATGACACTCTTACATAGGTGAATCCTCCAAGGATGTGTGTAATCCGTACTTCGCGAGAATTCCTGCCTCGACACTCATTTAGGGTTAAATCCTTCTTAACATCACAATCATAGTGCTATTACCGTCAAGCAGTGCGGGTTGTTCCTACCACATTGAACCTTCTTCATTGGATCTCCAATCACAAAGGTTGGGTTACTCTCGAATGTGACTCCCTTACGGGTTTAAGCACATCCCCCTCGATGATTCATTAACACTTTTTTGAGTAAAGCTTTGATCACGAAATTGAGAAAAATCACATTTCTCTTATGCAAGGACTTGGGTGACTTAAGTCTTGCTTCTTATTTGAGTGAGATTGATTTACAAGCTCTACTACTGCTTTACGTTACAATGTATTAAAATAGTTAGAATTGATTTATTTATTAATGGTATATCTAATAATAAATATTTAACCCACTCAGCTTTAGTACATATTGTATCCAATGCTATTAACTTCAACTCTAAAGTACTTCTAGAGATAATTATTTGTCTTTTTGAACCCCCAAGATATGGCTGCACCACCTAGCATGAACACATATCCAGTAGTAAAATTAATATCTACATTTTCGGTTATCCAGTTTGCATTGCTATATCCTTCAATAACATTTGGAAAACTTCTATAGTTTTATAGAATAATCTAATGTAACTTGGAGATATTTAAGCACTCTTTTTAAAGCATTCCAATGTTCTTTACCTGGATTGTTAATATATCTACTAAGTCTCCCAATAATAAAGGTTATATCAGGTTTTGTCCTATTTGCTATATACATTAAAGATTCAATAATTTGATAATACTCAAATTGTGAAACTAGTTCGCCTAAATTCTTCTTCAAGTGCACATTTAAATCATATGGAATAGAAACTAGATTATTATCATAATACCCAAACTTTTCCAACATCTTTTTAATAGCACCTTTAGATGTTTTCCTTAACTTCATTCATAAAATTATATGAACTTCTTCCAGATCTTTTATTTCAAAATTCTTTGACAAATAACTCTTCGCATCATTAACAAATCCTAAATTTGTCATCTACATATAAACAAAAAAATTACATGCTCTTTGTTATCTTCTTTACAATATACACATTCGTCGTGTGCATTAATTTTAAATCCATAATTTAGTATAATTCTATTGAACTTCTTTTACCACTGATTAGGAGCTTGCTTTAGTCCATATAATAACTTAATTAATTTACGTACTCTATGTTCTTGTTGACTTTAAATCCTTCTGATTGTTTCATATATATTTCTTCATAAAAATGCAGTCTTAACATCCATTTGATAAATGATCAATTTATGAATATTAGTTAATGTTAACAATGTACTAATAGTAGTTATTCTTGCAACATGAGAATATTTATCAAAATGATCAACTCTTTCTTTTTGAGAAAATCTTTTAGCTACTAACCTAACTTTATATTTATCTATACTTCCATCAGGTTTCAACTTCTTTTTAAATACCCACTTACATCCTATTACCTTACTACCTTGAGGCAAATCATATAAAACCCAAGTATTATTTTGTATAATTGATTTATACTCATCATTGATAACTTCTTTTCAATAAGGTACATCAGTAGAGACCATATCATCTTTATAAGTTTCAGGTTCACCTTCAATTAGATATGTAAAGAGTTCTTCTCCAAATGATTTCTCTTTCCCAGTCCTTTTACTCCTTCTAAATTCATGTTCAACTTCACCTTTTAAAGATGAACTAGATGGAGTACTATTTAAAAACACTTTCTTAGAAGTCGAGGGTTCACTTGAAATTCTAGTCTTAAATTCCAAAACATCTTCAAAATAAGTAGCATCTCTGACTTTAATGATAGTATTATTTTTAATGTCACTTACTTCGGAATGTAAAACTAAGAACCTACTTGCGCTATGAAAACAACATCCACAGTTTTTGGTCCTATTTTCTTTCTTTTAGGATCAAGTATAACTACATTTGTCAAACACTCCCACACTTTTAAAAAATCTAACCTAGGAAATCTCTTTTTCCATAGCTCATATGGAGTTTTAATATTGTTGTCAAGGATATTGAATAAGATTCCAGAGATCGTCAAAGATTGCAATTATAATATTTCCTTTTAGTATAGGATTACTTTCCTTAGTAGTAGATTGCATAATATTTCCTTTTATATTTATTTCCTTTTACAGTTATTTGTAACCCTATAAATATGGTCTTTTACTTTGTAATAGAAACAAGTTTATTATATACAATTTATAATATTCTTCACATGGTATCAGAGCAGTTTCGATCCTAAACAAATTAACCTTTGAATTTCGTTTCCGGCGAGCGGCCTTGAGCCGCTCGTCCGGCTACCAATGTTGTTTTTCTTTTTTATTTTCTTTTCGGATGTATCACTACAAAGTCGCATCACATTCCGGTGGCCACAACTCAGTTTCTGCAGTTTGTTTGGAGTTTCTTCAGCTTTCGGTAATCTGCAGTTTGTTTGAAGTTTCTTCAGCTTTTGGTAATCTGGAACTTGATCCAGTTTATTTGGAATTTGGTTTAGTATGTCCAGTTCATCTGAAATTTGGTCCAGTTCATCTGGAATTTGGTTTAGTATGTCCAGTTCATCTGGAATTTGGTCCAGTTCATCTGGAATTTGGTTTAGTATGTCCAGTTCATCTGGAATTTGGTTTAATATGTCTAGTTCATCTGGAATTTGGTCCAGTTCATCTGGAATTTGGTTTAGTATATATCCAGTTCATCTGGAATTTGGTTTAGTTCATTTGAAAATTTGGTTTGCAGTTTGGCCCAGTTGATGAGATTGAAAATTTGGTTTGTTTTTGGTTCTCGTTGTTTCTTTGGAGTATTCTTGAAGTGGTTTTGAAGTGGTTCTTTGTTGTCCCTGGTCTCTCGTCGTCAGTACTTTTCGTCGTTGGTTGCTTTGATTTGGATTTCTTCTTCGTGGGCACAAGTATTGTCATCGTCGTCAATTCATGATTACAAATTGATGATTTTACCAGCATCAATTTGAGGGGGGATGTCAAGGATATTGAATAAGATTCCAGAGATCGTCAAAGATTGCAATTATAATATTTCCTTTTAGTATAGGATTACTTTCCTTAGTAGTAGATTGCATAATATTTCCTTTTATATTTATTTCCTTTTACAGTTATTTGTAACCCTATAAATATGGTCTTTTACTTTGTAATAGAAACAAGTTTATTATATACAATTTATAATATTCTTCACAATTGTCATTGACAACTTGATTCAATATGTAACAAGAAGTTGGGACCAACTTCACCCCATAAGTTTTCAAGTATTTATCGAACCTCAAGATTTTTATCTCACGTTCTAATTGATTTTCGACCTCTGCTTTATATATTTTGAACTTATCATAGACTTCATCCTTTGTTTTCAGTAAATAAATATAGCAATACTTAGAATAGTCATTTATAAATGTCATAAATTGTTTATTACCAGTTCGTTTTGGCGATCTATTAGAATCATAAACATCACTATGAATCAATTCTAAAAGGTTTGTATCCCTTCTAACATATTAAAAAGGTCTCTTAGTTTGTTTGGCTTGTACACAAACTTCACACTTATTATTACCAACTTGAGATTTTGAAATCAAGTTTAGATCCACAAGTTCCTTAATCTTCATGTTACTAACATGACCCAATATTTCATGCCACAAATAACTAACTTCAACATTAAGAACCATGGAAGAATCATGATAAAGATTTTCAATAATATTCAATTTAAACAATCCATCACTAATATAACATTTCCCAACAAAATATTTTTTGTTATAACAACCTTTGGCTCCATTACAAGTTTAAAACCTTGTTGAACTAAAAATGATCCACTAACTAATTTTCTTCTAACTCGGGAACATGGCGAACTTGATCTAAAATTAAACTCTTCCCAAGAGTCATCTTAAGATCGACACTTCTAATTCCCAATACAGAAGCTATGGTGTCATTTCCCAAAGTTACGCTTCTTCCGCTTGAAGTCTGGTAGATTTAAACAAACTCTTATCAAAACAAACATGAACATTTACTCCAGAATCTAACCACCATTTATTACATTCATTAAGTTTGTACTCCTTAGTCCTTTTTTAGTAGGAATCTTGAGCGTGATAGTTGGTTCTTCCACATACATAACATGCCCTTGATCCTTCTTCTCTTTGCCTTTGTTATTCTTAGTGTAGTTAATCTTAGGTTGGAAACTTTTCTATAACGGTGAAAGTTTTTCTTAAACTTATTACCTCGACACTTAAATTGTTTTGAGAAGCTAGTAGGGATTTTTGAATTTTCTACCAAGTTTGCTTTAGCATGTGATTCATCAACTTTGGTGATATGATTTCTATGATGCTCTTCTATTCTCAAAGAATTGAACACTTGGTTCAATGTTAAAATATCTTGCTTATGTCTAAAACCTTTATCAAAATCCGATCAAGAAGGTGGAAATTTATCTATTAGGCATGAAACCTTATAGTCCTCACCAAAACTTGACCATTTTTTTCTTATACGTGTCGTAGTAAATCTTGAAATTCATGGATTTATTCGTTTATAGATTTTCCGTCCACCATAACATATTTATTAAAGGTTGACGCGTTAAATCTATCGACTCCAGCATCATCAATTCCATTTTCTTCCTCTAAGGTTTTCCAAAGCTTTTTAGCATTCGTGATATTTTGATAAATATCATAAAGTCTATCAAAAAGAGCACTTAAAATTCGATTATGACAATGGAATTCAATTTGTTCTGGGTTATACCATGAGATAAACTCTCTAGCTTCATTATCTTCTTTTATAGCAGAAATTAACCGTGAAATGATCAACCAATATTCCATTTTTTTCCATCTTTTAAAATTTTTTCTATCAAAAATTTATTTAGCACTATTAGTATATTCACGAGATGTCATTCTTACACTACGAATTACAAAGGTAAAGAGAAGTACTTGTATCTTTCTATATATAAAAAGTGGCTATTAAACGGAATTTATTGGTTTAACGGAAAAACTAACGGAATTTCTTGTTTTGACGGAATATCTTTTTTCACCATCCCTTACTTTCAAAATTATAATTAAATAATAATAAAAATAAATTAGTTTTTGATAATTCCTTCAAACTAAAATATCTTGGAGCTAACTTATCCGAATCGACTTTTTCTCGAATCTGATTTATGTATCTAATTACGATTTATCCAACGAAACCAATATTCATATATTTACGATAACTCCATCAATATCTAAATATTTGACACAAATAAAATATACTTTGATAAATGTATTATTTAGTCCCTAACTTCCAAAATATTAAAATATAGTATATAAAAATTGAATTATATTTTATGAAAATTTTCGGGGTATTACATTCTCACCCCCTTAAAATATTTTCGTTCTCGAAAATTTACCCGTCACTTACCAATACTAAGTCTAACACATGATATACATATATTATCGTAATACATATCATACTTTAACAATAAAATGAATTGCATTATTACTTAAAAAAGAGTAAAGACTTAAGCCATGCAAAAAATTTAAGTCTCCGTTTGTTTTTCATTAAAAACCCATAAAAATAAAAAATATGATCGTTATCCATCACATCAATCTATCAATTTTGAATTTCTATCTCTTGTGTGGGGTCCAATAACAGCTATATTTTTCATTCTCATTCTACATTAATGAGAATCAAACGGATCCTAAGTAAACTCATCTTCTTACCCCTTAACATACCTTGAGTTTTCTGTTTGTGATTTTAGGTTGGAGATGACAGAGAGAAACACTTTATTTAATTATTTATCAATTACATAAACATTACATCATTAATTATTTAATTAACCAAAAAAAATTACATCTTTATTAATAACAAATTAATTTTTAAACAAAACTATTAAATATAAACTAAGCAAACGTGCATTGCACGTTGCTTGCACCTAGTATATATAAATTTGTCAATTTATATTTTGCTAATATATATATAACACCAACAATAAATTTTTTGATTAAGTCAAATATTTAAAATTTGACTATATTAATTCTCTATCAACAATTATTCCAAGTAATAATATAAGAGATTGAGTCATTGTTTGGCCCCCTTTTTGGAGAATTTATAAGTTTTAGAATAATGATTGATGGGAGAACATGGTTGAAAAATAATGAAAATTTTTAGATTTGTGTGTAATATTATTTTATTTAGAGAATTTGTACTTAAAATTAAGAAAGAAAAATATTTTAAGAATTTTAATGGGGGCAGACAAGGACTAAATGAATATTGAAGTTTCAAATACAATAATCACAATTAATATTACATTAACAGTGCATGTTTTTAGTGTATAAAATAAACGTTTTATTTTTTATTTTAAAATATGGATCATGTTACATGTATCAAAATTTTTTATCGAATATTTTACCTACCACTCACAATGGGGATGTGAACCACATTGTCGGAATGTTTAAATACACGCGAGTCCCGCGCATTATGCTAGATGGGGTAATCAATTATGTACAAATGAATTAACTCATTTCAAAAAAGTGGCAAAATAGAAACATTTCGTGTTTCGTGCAGCATGATTGTACAATATTTAATAAAAAATTTCTTAAATGCAAAGTTTATTGGATAAATATACTTGTACATAATTACCCCCCCCCCCCCCCATCGAATTGTTTACCCCCTCTCACATGCACGCGAGCCCCACGTGAATAAAAAAATTTCAAGATGTGATCCCCACCCCTTATTGTGAGTAGTATGTAAGAGATTATGTAAAAAAAAATCATTACATGTAGCACAACTCAAGTTTATGAACCAAGTTTCACAATGGAGATTATAACATAATCAAATAAAAATTGAAGCATAATAATAATGAGTATATTAATAATTATCAAGAATTATTATTACACAAATTACACACGAGTTGTAAAAATTACGTGATTTGTATAATAAATTATCAACTATAAGCATGAATTAAATAATACAAATATGACAATAGAGTTAGAAAAGTCGGCCTAAGAGAGGCGTGATAAACGTTGTCCTAAAGTGTGTGACCTTTCTTTCGTGCGGGAATTTTCGGCGCAGCACGATTCCAAGATAAAACCCTTATAACTCGCAGTCGATTCTCCTTCTATAAGCACGGCCACAAAGAGAAAAAGAAGAAACCCTTATCAATTGTCAAAATTATCAAAAATGATATATAATATGAAATGACTAGAGAGTATTTTTCAAATTTTTGTTTTGTTGTATGTAAAACAATGAGAAATCCACCCTTTTTTATAGTTGAAAAAAACTCTCATAATGAAAATTAATCAAATTAAATATATGTTACAAATAAAATAATGAGATTAAATTTTGTATTTAATCTAAAAATTAAATTAAGAAAAACTGAAATTTTAATTCTCAATTTGAAAGTTTTAAAACTGATTTTCAACAACAACAACTTCGAGTTTAACACATAATTTGATAGACTCAAAGAATGCCACTATAAATCTTGCAATAAATTAAACGACGTGTCGATAAATGATTTTTGGGTGGTATTTCATTTAATGATATCTAATACTAGTTAGGCGAACTTATCGTTCATAAATGAAGTGAAGTGCGACTCGGTATTTACTATTTAGGACGTGTTCGGTATAGTTCAAAATTACATTAAAATTGAAAATATAGTCGTTATTGGGTCCTACTCGTCTAATAAAAGTCAACAATAACGGCTAATTTTTCAATTTTAATTCGATTTTAATCTCTACCAAATACACTCTTAATCCTTTCTCATGAAGCAAGTTTGACTACTATTGGGGTTCATTTGGCAGTGATTTTGAAAAATCAAAAGTTGTTTTTAAATTTATGAAATTATTTTTGGATATATTTGAATACTTTCTTAAAAATATTTTGTTTATTAGAATAACTTTTAGAGAAGCTAACCTAGTGACACATTTAACAGCTTTTCTACTTTTGCTTTCATTTTTTGTAGAAAAGTTTCTTAAAGAAACTACCTTAATTGATATTTAAAAATTAATTCATAAAAAACTTTCTTTAGAAAGATTTTTAAGATGAAGCTACGTTGGAACAACTTTATCTAAATGTCCGTTTGATTGCGAAGGTGAAAAATGGGTGGAAAGAAAATGAATTTCAGAGAATTTAATTGCCTAAAAATTGTTTTACTGAGAATTGTAATTAATAATGTTTGATTGATATAATTTTCCACCTGAAAATTGTTGAAAGTTTGATGTCTATTTGACTTTATTTTTCATGAAAATTGTCCATTAAAGTAATAATTTTTTAACCATTGGGTCTAGAATTTGTTCCAATTGTCAAATTAAAAAAATATTAAAAATTACTATACTGAATATCATTCGTTTGGCTTTATTTTGCATGTAAATTGTCAATAAAAATGAGTTTTTTTACCATTGTGTCTAAAGTTTTTTCCAATTGTCAAAAAAATAAAAAAAAAAATAAAGGAATTCCATTTTGCCAAGAAAATGAAATCCCACTATTTTGGCAAGAAAGTCAATTCCTTAAAAACGTGGAAAATTGGTTGACGTGACACAAGCAATGAAAGACAATTCCATGGCAAATTTTGTCAATCAAATAGGTCAAAAAATGGGAAATTGAATTTATTTTCCATTTTCCTTGAAAAAGAAGGATTATCAATCACAACCTAAAAGTTCTTCTAATTGGAAGAAGTACTTTTATAATATTAACCAAAAAATGTTTAAACGTAACTTTTGAGTCTCAAAAATTTCTTCTCACTTCTCAAAAAGCCATGCAAAGCATAAGTTTTTTAGATAAAAATTAGCATTGGAAATTGTATAAAAAAGTAACTTAAAAGTAAATATGATTTTAGTTCGATATCACAGCCAAACACGTTGCAAATTCCTTTTTCCTTGCTTGGAAATTATTGTTGATTTATATTTGTGAAGAAAAAACACACACACACACACACTACATATTTCAGCAAAGATGCTCTGGAATTGACAATCGAAAGAAAGCAACTTTAATTAGATAATATTTCCCAGTCACACACACCACCACAAGAATAGAATCAAAGATGTTTTTGTTTGTTTTGTCCAATGACAATCGCGGGCGAAGTGGAAAGAATACATAAAGAATTATAATGGGGGGATAAATCAAATCTTTGTTCATTTTCACCTCTCTCTTCTAGTAGTAATTGGTGCACTTTCAAAAGTATGTGAGTGCAAAAGATGGACTTTTTGGAGTTCGGCTCACGATTTTTGTAGATATGATGTAGACGTCATTCTAAACTCAATCAAGGGTTAGACGATTGAGTTCAGAATATAGCACTTAAGTAGTCGAACATATAAAACGCTTTAACCAAAAGACTATTTTAACAAAAGAAATTTTTTGAAACTATTCATATTTCAATAATACAAATAAGATTTCCTTTATTTTTATTTATTAATCAAATTTTAGAAACTTTAAAGTAACTTTATGAAATTGTTACTCGGTCCATCGTATCAAATGGCAGCTTAGGCCGTTCAAAACAAAGAAGTATAGTTCTAGTGACAGTGCACATAAACTGTGACCCCACAACAGCATGACATTGGGCCCAAAAGTTCTTATTGGAGATTGAACTGGCCACTCTACATTCTTATCCCTTTTCTACCATGAGTGGATTGAAATAATGAAATTTGAGTGAAAAAAAAAATGAATTTTAAGGAATTGAATTATTCAAAACTTGTTTTATTGAGAATTCTCAATTAATTGTATTTAATTGGTATAATTTTTCACATGAAAAATACCGAAATTTTGGATCTTTTGGTATTCGTTTGACTTTGTTTTCCATGAAAATTGTTCATAAAATGGATAGAATTTGTTTCCATTGCCAAAAAAATAAAATAAAAAATCTGCCTAAAAAAGCTTTTCCTCGAAAACCAAGAAAATGTGAGCATGTCGGGTGAAAGATAGAAAATCAATTCTATGAAAAATTTGTGCAATCAAACATGAAAAAATGTGGAAAATGGAATTTAATTTCCATCTTCCACGGAATCGAAGCCTAATTTTTTTCTTTTTCTTTTTTTTTTCCCCTCATTTTCTACTTAACTTCTTTTTCTTTCATTTCGATCCTCGAGTTCAAATTCACGACTTCAAAGTCTATGTTTCGTTAATACATTTTTGACACCTTCATATATTTACTTTTTTTAACAACTGAATTTATCAAGATATCAAAAACATATTGAATAAAAAATTAAAGAGAGAACAAATTCGGAACAATGGATTTCAAATCTGTCTCCATATCCCAAGACTCCTTGGATATTTAAATAACAACACAACAATTAGAATATTTAGATAACACTAAAAATAATTAAATATTCAAATTTAGGTAATAGATATGATGGTGTTATCTTCTCGTTGGATTATGACCTCGTGAGATAAGACAAATTCGAGGATAATATATTTTTTGCTTGTATATATAGATAATTGTTGGGAATTTAATATTAAGATGACATTCTCTTATCCTAAATAATATAAAAGAGGCACTTCTCTTAGTACACGTGTCGCAACCTCTCATTGTCAACCACAATGATGTTGTTTTAGATGATTTCCTCAATTCTTTTCTACTTTGTCTCCATGGCGGCACTAAGAAGTGCAAGAAGAAAACATACACCAAGCAAAAGAATTGTGAGACTACTTGCCCGTAGCCAACTTGACAGGTTCTCGTCGTCCTCCTCCCCAAACCCTAGCTTTTTCAGTTGGAACTTCTCCTTTGAATACATTCTGTTCCGCGCTAATCTCTTCTTCGACGATGGTATCGGTCCTAAAATCACAGAATTTGTCAAACATGTTCATTCACTTCTATCAATATGACTATATGTCATCATTCATTATTTGCACAATTTTTTTTCCACGTAGCTGAGTGAGCTGTGAAATAATGTGGTTTTGGCATTTGATGTGTTTTATTAGGTTTTTTTGGAGATTTTTTTTTGTTTTGATTTTTTGGAGTACGTAGCTATGTCAATGAGCCGAGCCGAGCCCAAAAAAAAGCTCGAGCTTTTTTGGCCCGAGTCGAGCCGAGCCCGGTAAAAAAAAATAAGGCTCGACCCGAGCCTTAGCGGGCCGAACCGATTTTTTGGTTTTTTTCTCGACTCAAGCTTTTTTGTGCCGAACTTTTTTGGGCCCGAGCCGAGTTGAGTAAAGCCCGTCAAAAAAATGAGGCTCGTTGTTACCGAGCCTGAGCCCGAGCCCGGCTTGAGCTTTTTCCGAGCCGAGCCGGTGAGCTTTTTTGTCATCCCTAGGAGTACCGACATTTCATGTAGAATACAGAGGCTGTTTGGAGTGTTTGAAGGTGATATTGTAGAATCTTGGTGTTGCAGAGCAACCTTTTACTCGAGTTGTAATTTTAAATTGTGAATTTTCTCATAACACTGAGAGATTCAGATTTTGGGTGTAAATTTGTTTGCTATGATTGTGAATATATATATATATATATATATATATATATATATATATATATATATATATATATTATTTTTTTTTTTTTTTTTTTTTTTTTTTATTTTTTGAAATTTTGTTTGAAGCCTACGCGTATATCTAATTGATAAAGCTTTGAGTTTTTTTTAGCTTTTGGTCTTTATTAAATTCTCAAACATCGAGTATGAGAAAAAAAGAATTGGGCGAAAATTGACTAAATTTCTCTTAAAGTTTGGTGGTTTGTTGGGAAGGAAGTCAATTGATTCAAAGTCCAATAAAATGAAAGAGACTGACAAGAGAGAATTAATGGATGTAGAGGGAAATGGTCAAAGAGAAGAGAATATCTTAGCTGGTCTGTCAAATGAAGTAATTTGAAATCTTGGTTAGATGGAAGTAGGAGAAATGGGAATGCAGGTTTATCGACTAACCCTTTCAATAATCGATAGAACAAGAAGAATGAAAATAATTTCTGAGAATGAGAAGATGAACTTGGCTGCAATAGATGATACTGCTGAGACAGATTTTAAGGAGAAAGAGTACGTTTATTGGAAATTTAAATGATAAACAAGTTTATTTGAAAATAGATGACATAGATGAAACTGAAACAAGGGCATCTCGAGATAGTTTATACGATCTTGGTTACCGATATGAGATGTCATAGTCCTTGACAAATATACTCAAAACTCTTTTTTTTGTCAAACTCATTTTCAATAACACATTCTCTCAATAAATAATTTTGTACATTGACTCGTAATTTTTCCTTACTTTTTTACCATACATTCTTTAAACAAAAATAATTTTTTGTAAAATCTATTCATAGCAAATTTTCAGCAAACATGCTCTTAGTTTCATGTTTATTCATGCCTCGTGTATCTAGAGGACATGCATTCGTTCTTCTTGTCTCGTCATGTTTGAGCCCTATTTTTAAAAAAACTCATTTTTAAAAAAATTTATTTTCAATCACACATTTTCCAATAAAATAATTTTACATGCAAACTTAAGTTTTTTTCCTATTTATAATCACGTGCTCTCCAAAAAAATCACTATTATAAATTCATTTAAATAAAAAAAAGAGCTCAAACAAACTCTACGAGGAAAATATATTTTTGTTGGTGTCTCATCTCATCTTGCAATTTTAGATGAGAAAAACCTGAGAAATTACATTTTACTTGAGAATATTGTTACGTCTTACTCCACAAGGACCCAGTTACGTGGCAAACAAGTGCAGAGCCCCCACACCATATATGAGGTTGATCTGGCCTAACTCGTTTTGATGGCCAAGCCCCTACACCATTCGAGGTTGATCTGTCCAAAACCCTTTCGGTGGTCGAGCCAATATATTTACCGACCCCATTAAATTGTACTGACCCCTAAGAGTCGAACCGTGAATTGAGGTGTGGCCACAAAAGATGCTCAACACAAAATTTCCCAGGCAGCCTTTTGATATGTGATTGATGGACAATTCACCATCGATGTCGTCATTGATAGCTTATTAAGTCAAGTCCAAAGCCACAAACTACGCATTATGGATGCTAAAGTGGTATTAGCATTTAAAGCTTATGATTGATGTATAAGATAAGAGTCATTAACCGAATGGACGAGGCCATGTGTCTCTTCATCCAATAACTTTCATTCACCTTTTTTTTTTACTATAAAAGCTAATACTTAGTGTCATTTAAAGGTAACACAAGTTTAGAATCTCAAACTATAATTTTTTCATATCAATGTTCCATCTGTTATTCCCCAAAGTCGACTCCTTTTTTTATATCGGAGGCTCACGTCTAAAGCTCTCCCACACTCATATTTTTTCTTCTCCAACCAACTTGATCGCCAGAGTGCGCGCAGCCAACTCCATCCCACTGAAGGAGGCCACTTGTGGCAACATTTTGTCCAAGTGTGTATGACCAAAGCTTGTATAGACATGAGAGACCTTGAGATCTATTGGTCACGTTGGAGGTACATTTTTTAGGGTCAACAAATTGACGATGTCTGTGGAAAGCCACACTATAACTATGAGCATCCTCATTGTGAAAGCCAACAAAAAATTGATTATTTCACATCCGAATCTTGGAGAAAGGTCCTAGTTCTTAAAGAAAGAACAACTTAGGACATTAAAGAGGCGTCTCTAGAAGTTTCTTTTAACATAAGAGCTATTGTTACACTATGAGTTCTAGTCATTATGGCTCTCGTGGTAGAAATCACTAGCAAGAGGCTTTTGAAGAAGAAGTCGTTAGGACAAATGTCAATACCTGTCGACCCCACTACCAACTCCAACGAGGTGGCACTACCGCACACCCAAGCAAAGGAGGCGGGGGAGATGGTTGCAAACATGAGGAACATAGCTCAGCAAAACACTGCTATGCAACAATTACTCATGCAAATACAAGGGCAAGCAGGGTACCAAATGCCCCAGTAGGAGGTTTTTTAGTAGGAATTTAGATGAGAATGACACGGGGGCTTGTCCCCAAAGATATAGGAGGAAACCTAGCCCAATCAAAAGGTGGAGATGGACATGTCTACAAATTATACCTTCAGCAAACCCGATGGTAACTTACCACATGGGGCAGAAAATTTCTCTCCAGAATATGCTCAAGAACGAGAACCTCAAAGATTCATCAGTGTCTTCGATAAAATTGGACCATCAGTGCCTACAAGTAGGTCCCAATAGTCACCTCCCATGCAAAGGTAGTAAGAACACGGGGCAACGCATGAACCCCAAGGAATGTTGCAAACTTGAAGAATCGAATCGGAACTTCGCAACCACCTCACTACCAAGCTGAAGAAGAGGATTTAGATGGTCCGTGCAGATATTTTGAATTGGATGACGATGACGAAAGTCTCCCATTTTCGTAAGAGCCGAGGAATAACCATATTCTAGCCACTTTGTGCCACCAAAAGTCCTCAAATACGAAGGAAATGGTGATTCGACAAAGCACTTTAACAATTATAAAACCCACATGTCTCTTAGGAAAGCCTCACTGGCATTTAAATGTAGAGCTTTCCACCTCACATTGATTGTGGCTGCTGAGATTTGGTATAGCCGCATACAAACTGTGAGTATTAGAAGGTGGTCGGGTCTCAATAAAGCATTCTTGAATCAATATTTTTTAAGTAAAGAATGAAAGACCTCTATCCAAAGGTTGCAAGATATGAGACAACAAGCGGGCATAACTTTGAAGAGCTACATGGCCCAGTTTACAAATAAAATGACTTATTGTGAGGAGGTCATTGATAGAGAAACCTTGTAACATTAAGGGGAAGCCTCAACATAAACACCATCTTCTAAAGAGAATGCAAAATAAAAATTCCACCTCTTACAATACCTTGGTGGAAATGATGAGAAGCGAGATTGTCAATGAGAGATTGTCAATGAGGAATTGATTGATCATCGCAACTGAACCTTGATGGGACTTCCATTGCCTCAAAGGTAAAAGCGATGTCCTGTTTCCCACTTGGTAAAACAACAGTGGACCCAAGCAAGCACACAATCGCCCCCATTTCAGGCGAAGCATTAGTCACTGCCACCTTAAATGCAATACCTTCTCTGGCATACAAAGAAATTGGACCTAATGCACAAACACTGCCATACCGACTAAAGGGCAGGGGTAGAGGAAGGAGCAACAAGCCTAGAAATAGGCCATATTCAACTTATCATCAAACTTACAGTCGTGACAGAATTACATGTCTAGGTGACATCACACATAGCCAACAGACTCATACACTGGAATGAGGAATACACGCCATTCCCAACAGAATGTAACCTATGCATTGCTTTAATGGGTCATTGGTTCGATTTTGATAGCCAACCTTTCCTTCATTTGTTATTCAACTTTTAAATGATTGCTAATGTCCCTTTGAAATCAAAGAATATTTCATCCATATACCAATTTCATTTATTTAACATTTTTTTTTGGTGTCATTGACATAACAGAATGACAAGATTTTTTTTTTGGTGGCTATGGAAACATTGCCTTTGCTCATTCGAATTGAAGAGTAATATAAATCAGTCTATTTCCAACATCATATTCTTAGTTAACACATTCATTATAGTTAGCAGTTCCAAGGTGGAATAGAATAACCCGGTCAATTTTCCCATCTATCTATCTCATCTCGAGTACATGCATTTTGTTATAAATCATGAAAACAAACTTATTGTACACATCTCCAAAATATTTAGAATGTAAAAAGTTAGTAGCCTTGTTGCTAAGCCCCTATTGACAATCATTAATTGTGAAAAAAAGAAAAAAGTTTTGAATAGTATTTTTTAAGAGAATGTGTTGTTAAAAAGTAAGAATTTTTTTTCTAAGTTTATGTATGTAATATTTTATTGTGTGAATGTTTAATTGAAAATGAGTAAGTAGAAAAAATAATGTGAACTTGTACTATAACATCAATTTAGGTGATGCTAAGTTTGAAATGACTCATAACGAGTGTGAACTTGTTGAACATAATGTCTGTAAGTTTGAAATCAAACATTTAATGAATAACTAAAAGAATCAATAATGAAAGTTTCTTATGCTTGACAGATAGGCTCAATGCCATTAGCTGTCCATCTCTCTATCTTTATAATCGACTATCCACTTTTCTTAAAAAAATAATACTATCTAACATTACTCGTGCTATAACATCAATTTAGGTGATGTTAAGTGATAGATTCAATAAAATGTATAATTAAGTGATTCATTTAATTTTATCTATCACATACTGTTACATTATTACCAACAAATTAGCGTTTTAACACTAATGGTTCTAAATTACATTGCTCCTTAAACTAACAAATGCTACTCTTCTGATGGCCCAACCATCAAAATATAACTTCATGCATTTTATATTAAAATGTACAACTTCTTGCACAAGACATTTATAGCCTTTCAACTATAATTGTGATCTAAAGATTTTACATTTAACCCTGTTCGTTTCACATTATTAGAAGAATTTTTACCGTTGCAAAATGGATCAGCCGCAAATTTTTACCACATTGTCTCAGTGACGGACCCAGCAAACTATCTCAACAAGAACGGACGTTAACCGGTCAACGTCGACAATGTCTAAAAAGGGTTTGATGGAGCAGGACTTAAGCAAGCTGGATGTGAAAAAACTTCATCCACTCTCACTTGAGGTTATTTCTTGTCAAGCTACAATCAACATTAATATACAAATCGGATTTTAATTACGAGACCTGGGTTCCATACTTCCATTCCGACTTTCCAAGCAACTGAATTTACTTTTGCTTGTTGCTTTTTTTCTACTAAAGTAAGGTTCTTGTTAAACTTAAGGCACAATCTTATATTCCAAACAAAAAAATTACAATCACCAATTCACCATTCACCATTCACCAATGAAAATATAAAGGGCAGTTGGCAAAATAATGCTACGCAGCCTACGTTCCAATAAAACTATTAAGAGAATTTTGAAGTAACTAGCAAGACAATGTACAGACTACAGTATGAGGTTTAACCAAAAAATGTACAGTATGCAACTGCGCCTAAGACGAGCGATATTCGATGTGAAAATATGGGAATTTAGGGATTGATTTGGGAGAATGAGAGTTGGGTTGGGCAGCTTGGGCTATATGTTATATAATTAAGGATTGGGCCCAGACAAATGGCTCAATCCAATTACCAAAAAATAAAAAGACGAATTAAATGGGCCAAATTGGCCCAATTTCAAAAAATGATAGGCTGACCAAATTGGTCCATTTTCAAAATGAGAAAAAAAAGGGGGCAGAATGAAGATTGAGAAAGAAGACGAATCAGTCAACTAGGCACAAACCGTCGGCGGCTCGGAGGTCCAGCGGAGCCCAGCATGCGCGGCCGCCCCCTGAACGGGTGTTGGGTTCGTCTATGCCTTGTTTCATAGTGGGACCCACTTTTTGAAAAGAAAAAAAAAAGGCAAAAAATTTCATTTTCATGTACAAAATAATGCGAAATAAACATGGGCTTAAACTATAATGAAGAGGGGAAAAGCGGTTGTTGGACCGAAGAAATTATGTCCAAAGACTTGTATTGAAATGACGAAATCGATTTTCATATTTAGTTAACTGTACCATATTTAATATGATGAACTCGTCTATACTACACAAGAGAATAAATAAATATTTTTTATAAAATTCTCTTGGTTATGACTTTTATGTCTACTTCGACATCAAACTAACACAAACTTCAGATGTGATGACAAGTTAAATGCTTTTATGAAAATAATTTTGTAGTAGGTATATAATAAGAAAGAAGCTAATATTTCAAATTTGTTAATGTAACGCAAAATATAGGGATGACAATGAAATTAGTCAGGACGGAGCCTTCCATGTCCCCACTTTTTCGAGGATTTTTGGAGAGGAGGCGGTAAGAACGAGATTATATCAGGATTAAAACATCGCCATTTCCCTCGTTTATATATTTTAAAACACGACTTAAAAATATAGAAAATTAAAATGAAAAGAACTTCCGGATGATTATTTGGCCCAGATAGAAGCCTGGTAACCATTCAATGTGGACCATTAAAAACCCAAACGCCCACTTCAACGGAAAAAGCCCAATCTTCAAACCCTAGCTTCAATTGCAAATCTATAATAACATATAAAGGTAGCCAACAAAATCCTGATCTGCATCTAGGGTTTGCGCTTCACTGAGTACGTACTTCATTTACAAGTCCTCAGATCTCTCTCTCTCTTTCTCTGCGTGTAAACCCAAAATGGCGACTCAGATGAGCAAGAAGCGAAAGGTGCCACTCCGATCCCATCTATGCGCACAACATTTATTTATGGATGAGCGTTTATAGTTGTGATTGATTGATTTTTTGAATTTGGCATTGCAGTTTGTAGCTGATGGAGTGTTCTTTGCGGAGTTGAACGAGGTGTTGACACGTGAGCTGGCGGAGGATGGATACTCTGGTGTGGAAGTTAGGGTTACTCCTATGAGGACTGAGATCATCATACGCGCAACTCGCACTCAGAATGTTCTCGGTGATTCCCCCATTTCCACTTTTTGTTGTTTTTGCTAACATTTGATGTTCTGTTTTAGCTTGTTGAATTCGCCATTTTTTTCATGGCAAGATATGTAATTTTTGTTCAGTTTTAGATTTTTTATAAAATTATTTGCTTTATTTACAATAGGTGAGAAAGGTAGGAGGATTCGGGAGTTGACATCAGTGGTACAAAAGAGGTTCAAATTTCCAGAGAACAGTGTGGAGTTGTATGCTGAGAAAGTTAACAACAGGGGGCTTTGTGCCATTGCTCAGGCCGAGTCCCTCCGATACAAGCTCCTTGGGGGCCTGGCTGTCAGGAGGTAACCAATCAATTCCTTCCTTTATTATTTCTTGGTAGTGAATGTAATCAGGACATAAATATAACTAATGGATATATTATAGATGAAATTCTTGTATTTATAATGATCTTCTCGCTGTGAAATTCATTTACATGATGCCATGCGGATGCAACAATCTGAAGCTTATCTCATCTTGTTTTGGCGTGCTTGACTATCTATACTTGGCTGATTATGCTGTTTTTTGCTTTGCCTGGAAAATTAACTTGTTTCTAGTGGTCAGCTGGTTATGGGATGCTATTATAGTTATCGGCACAGCATCAACAAACCAAATTGATGCTTCTATACCAATTTTGTGTCAGATGTTGACTAGAAAAAAGTCTTCCTTATGACATCATATCTTCATGAAATATGTGTTCATGCAGTTACGTTGGGAGGATGTGCAAAATATTTATGTAAATGTATTATTCTCTTTTAGTTCTCTAAACTCTAAAGATGCAATAGTTTCATTTCCTTTTATGACACTCAAAATGATAGGGAGTCGTTCTTTGATCATTTTGTTCTTATGAATACATTATTTTAGTCTATTAACCTGTCATCTATAAAGCAAATAGGTTACTTCTGTGCCTTGTTTGTGTCGGAAGATGACTATATCAAACCAGCTTCTCCAAGAGACTGCGCTATGATTTGTGTATTATTTACATGTCATTCCTTGGAGTTGCTAAACTCTTGAAATTAAATCACCAAGTCTTTTTCCAACTTTCTTTCCATATTAAAGTAACTCTGGCTCAGACACTATTCTTTCTTGGTGTTATCTGGGTTCTGTAGTTTTTGGTATTTGTTGCAGCTATCATACCTTGTCCCTTGGGCTCATCTCCAACTAAAGTTAGTAGGAAAACTACATACCGTTCAATTGCAACTTGTACATTTTCTCCAAAATCAGTTTCACAATTTAAATATAGAGCGTGTCTAGAACTTACTCCATCTTTAAATTTTGAGGAAATTATGTTGAAATGAAGAAGTAAATTAAGAAGATTTACCTCGTCATGAAGATTCAAGCACTCTTTTTACTTGGAAACCTCCTTCAACTTCAGCTTCTCATATTATATTGGCTTTCCTCAGGGCCTGCTATGGTGTTTTGAGATATATTATCGAGAATGGAGCTAAGGGTTGCGAGGTATGCTTCTTGAAAATGGTTCTTGATTTTGATTCATTAGGTTGAGTCTAAACACTAATGTAATTGCCTAGTCTCTATTTAAAATAGGTCATTGTTAGTGGAAAGCTGAGGGCTCAGCGAGCCAAATCAATGAAGTTCAAAGATGGCTATATGATATCTTCTGGTCAGCCGGTGAAAGAGTACATTGACTCTGCTGTCAGACATGTTCTCCTTAGACAGGTTTGTTTCACTATCTTGCTTTTTTGCTTTCATAGAAGCAGCGTTATTCAGAATTCTGTTCCACACATTCTTTATTCAGGGAGTACTTGGAATTAAAGTGAAGATCATGCTTGACTGGGACCCCAAGGGAAAGCAGGGTCCAATGACTCCTCTTCCAGATCAAGTCACAATTCATCCTCCAAAGGAAGAAGAATACATTAGGCCAGCTACTGCACCGGTGGCAACTGAAATTGAAGTGGCACCAGGAGGAATGTAGATCATCTGTCTGAAATGTTCTTTTAGATCAATATTTATTTTACATTTCTGGATTACTTTTGGCTGATCTTTTTTAGAGATGAGTTCTGTAGAAACATGCGCTCGGGCACTTTGTTAAAGTTTTGTCCGGCGTTTACAATGGATTTTAATTAAACTCCACTACTAGTGAAGTGCATTTGTTGTTTTTGTGTTATTAACTACTCGAACAATTTTATTTATTTTGTAATTTTATCTAAAATTCAAGCCCAAGCTCTAGTATCCAAACAGAAAACGCTAATTTACTTCATAGCTACGCTACTAGAGGAACCCATGTCCACTAATAGGATTATATCAGGATAAGTTGAAATTTTATCTTAGTGTGATGATTTAGATTAGGGTTTCTAAGATTTAAATTTCATTTAATATTTACCATAACTGCGATCTTAAAACTCTCTCTCTCTCGAATGGAATATGATATAGTTGTACGGAATATAGAATCATTGGAGTCGATATCTTTACTCAAATCAGTTAAAAACGAGATCGTAAAGTAAATTTTATTGAACTAACAAGACACGTGTTTTGATTGCTCGTGTCGAGTTTGGTACAAACTCAATTTTGGGCATATGATCAAACTATTGAGTCCTCGTGATTTTGGGATTCATTGATACTACACAATCCATAAGTTTTTCTATTGGTATCATGTCAAGGGTGAACTTAAAAAGATGTTTTAGTTTTCATATTTGACAAGGGTGAACTTAAAAAGATGTTTTAGTTTTCATATTTGACGTAGTTAAAAAATCAAAATTTTAATAGATTATGATAAAAATTGAACATGTTTGAGCACCATTTTTTTGTGTAATACATTTTAGAATACTAGATTGATGGAGAATGTGTAGTTAAAAAGTAATATTATCTTATTACTGAATATGTGTGGTTGAAAAGAATAGAAAGAGAAATGTATTTTTTTTTTGGAAAAATTGGGGATCAATTCTTTCCCTCCAGTCGCATCCAAATCAATTGTTATTTGACGACCATTCCAGCTATGTCTCTACACAGCTCTAGCTTCTCCATTGGAACCACATTTGTTAACATATCCGTTGGATTTTCATGTGTGTGAATCTTCAGTAGTCTTAAAAGTTGTTGATTCATCACATCTCTTATCTGATGATAGCGGATGTCGATGTGCTTTGTCCGAGAATGATACATCGAGTTCTTACTCAAGTCAAGATCACTTTGGCTATCACAATGTACTTTGTATTCTTTTTGCTTGATCTTTAGTTCTTGGAGAAATCGCTTTAACCACAACATTTCTTTACCAACTTCCGTTGCTGCAATATATATAATATTTTTGTCGTGGATAAAACAACACACTTTTGTAGTCTTGACTGCCATTAATTCAATAATATAAACATGACCTGCATAAGCTATAAATCTTTTATTAATGTTTCCCTCAATGTTATTCTATTACTTTGTTTCTTGATATATAAAAGGAATCGGGTAAATTTCAGTGTTTTTCTGCAGGTGAATAACTTGATCAGAAGAGTGAGCCTGCCTGCAAATCTGTCGTGCATGTGGACTTCATATTTTGGTCTTGTGATTTAACTGGCACAATAAGAATTGATGGAATGAAATTTTTACTATTAAGCATAAGTTATGAATACATTCGATAATAGATACACCGGGAAGATGGAAACATAGATGACATCATTTTTCAGGTTCTCTTCACAGGATCAAAGTTGGAAACACCAATAATAGCCCCAAGAATTGCACCAAGAACGACTCCTCCGGATACAATACTGAGCAAGAAGTTCTTGAGGGAGGGTGAAACACCAGACACAGCAGCCTCAGCTCCATCAGGAATGATCATTGAAGCAGTCAATGCAGCCGCTGTCAATCCGGCGACTGCCTTCTCCTTCAGTGAAGCCTTAACTTCAAATCTTCCAACAGGTTTTGATGCTGCAATTGCCTTTGATTGCCTCACAGGTAATGGCTTGAAGAAAGAATCCGGACTAGGTTGCTGCTTTTGGATTGTCCGAGCAAACGGCAACGCCATAGATACTGCAGAAGTGGATGCCATTCTTTGCTCTTCAGTTTCTCTTACTCGGGTAAGTTTCTTCCTCTAGTGTTAAAATGAAATTGCTCTTGCATGAATGTTTTAGAGAGCAGAATGAGACTTTGATAGAGATATGTGGAGAAACCATTGGAATTGAGAGGTGGAAAATTAAGAGTATCATACTCTATGCCCTACGTGGCAGTTTCTCCTGGTGGATAAGGTTATCTCTTTGCAATTACCAGTAAGTCTACATTAGACTAAGAGCCATTTTATGACATTTGGATTTGTTGGTCTGGATTTTAAGAAGTGTTTCGGCACATTCGGGCCGACCTCTATGGAGAAGGGATTTTGATTGATCAAAAAGAAGAATCGACTTCAACCAAATATGTTCTTAAGTACGGTCATACATAACATAGAAATCATACTTGGGAAGGGTAGACAATTA
Organism: Fraxinus excelsior; assembly: GCA_019097785.1. Lineage (NCBI taxonomy): Eukaryota > Viridiplantae > Streptophyta > Magnoliopsida > Lamiales > Oleaceae > Fraxinus > Fraxinus excelsior. Next base: position 5,772,918 of record CM032630.1, read on the forward strand.
ATTAGAGCAGCGGGTAATAGTTTCGGATAGTAGTTACATATGATCCATAATACTGGCTAACATGTCCTCAGCTGCTTATCGACTAGAACGGCCGTTCCTAAAAGTTAGTTGGGCAGTGTGAGGACGAGTATAGCCCATTGCACTGCAGCTCTAGGATAGGGTGTATCTTAACGAAATTGAGCAGTAAATAGTTAAAATATAAGTTGATTAGTTCAGGAGTGTTAGAATCGTTCCCTCAGTTTCTTATCGAGCTAATTTCCAGTCAAGATATGACGGACCAAATTCGAGTAATTTGGTACTTAGTTTCTCCTTTGAGCAGAAATTGGCAAAATATTCTAAAATGCATTAAAAATTGACCGATTTGTCTAAACAACTCATCTCGAACAAACTATTGGTAAGCCCATCGGGTACAGGGAGATCACCACTTTGTATAAAACTATGTATATTGGTTCATATGTATTTTGCCCTACGAGGCTAACTGAGTAATTTGCTCAAAAAAGGCTTTGTATTATTAAAGTTCTGTCTTCTTTTCATATTGAGATAAATCCACATATTACTCACAAATTTTATTTACTATAAAATTATAATTTGATAGATGCCTTCTTTGCTATTAGTTATGTCTTCTTTTCATATTGAGATAAATCCACATATTACTCACAAATTTTATTTACTATAAAATTATAATTTGATAGATGCCTTCTTTGCTATTATACGAAACCTAAACCTCTAATTGAACTCTGCCATTTCCATAAAAAAAAAAAAAAAAAAAAAAAACCCCCCAGCATATCACAGCATGGGAAAGCCTCTAAGCCCCTACATGCAACCACCACCACTACCAAAATCAAATTTGCCCGTGTTGTATTATGGCGTTTTCATCATCGGAACAGCTGCAATTGTTCTTGTAGTGTACAACCTCATCATAATAAAATGGTTCACAATTTACTCCAACAGCAGGCCAAGACGAGGAACAATTCATGGCTTTGAAATTACCTCGACCTCGAGTTTCAGTGACCCTAGGATAAACTCAATGACAAGCTTCAATTACAGGAAACGTGGACTAGAACAAGATAAAGATCAAGGTAACAATTATGAATGTGCGGTTTGCTGGTATTTGAAGAAGGTGAAGATGTAAGAAAGCTGCCCCGATGCCAGCATTCTTTTCATGCACCTTGTATAGATATGTGGCTCTACCCTCACTCCGACTGTCCACTTTGTCGTTCCCTAATTGAGAGACCGGTTCCTCATCGGAATGTTCCCGGCTCTCCATCGGAAAATTCACGTGAAGGATTGCTACAAGCAGGCATAGTATAGCTGTTTTTTTTTTTTTTTTTTTCTTTTTTCACATTACTTCAAATGTAAAATGCTACATCTCTCGTGCATAATGCATGTTATAGCTGTACGTGGGCCTGTTATGAATTGAAGAGATGAGGATAAAATGATATTCTTTAACGATAATTTGACATAGAGGGTATCAAATTACTGTACAGCTTGTATTGGAGAATATATTAGGTTAAAGGGTCAACATTGATTTCAGCATAAAGAATGAAGAAAAAAAAAATGGAAGGGTTGAGAAAGCCAGCCACTGTACTGTTCTCTTGATTCCTCAGTAGTTTAAAGAGAAAATCTAAGGGGATTGAAAAGAAGGGTTACCAACTTTTTGGCCAATAATAATGCAACTTTGGCAGTTGAAATTCCTATGATTTAGTTTATTTTTATATTCCATGGTAATATTAACCTAATGGAGAGGTTAAAAAAGAACTACGTACCCGACTCTAAAACGAGGCTTAGTTTATCACTCTTGTACCATAATTTTATGCTTGCATGTGATAAATAACATATCACGGCCATTGACCTGAATAAGGATTCCAAAATTCCATGTATATCAAGAACCATCAGAGACTAGAGACTGCATACACCTGCCTCTGCCTAGATATAACATGCCTTGATATGCTATCATCTTACCTAAAAGCTTAGGCATAAAGAGAGCACATTGATTTACTTAAATTATAAATTTTTCAAGACCTCACTCGCACAATTTTCATGTAGTGGCAAGAAAATGAACTTGGTGCATATGCACCTTATACCGCATTGAATTATCCATCTAAAAGATTAAGCTATTAAAGAGGGGAAAACTTTGTTATGTTGCACAAAGCCATGAGAAAAACCTGCAAATGCTCACATGTGCACATCTACCAAACATGCAGGCACTGACAAGGCAAGCACGGTAAGTGAAAGATAGATAGCACCTCTCGGAGTTTCAAACCATACTACTGACAAGACAAATATAATTCCCCATTTTACATGTAAATTAGTTCATGTTTAAGACACTAAAAAAGGTAAAATAGGCATTAATTGTACTCATATTGAGACATACAGCCAAATCATGAGTAATACGATCTTCACAATGTTACAAGCCACATATAATGCTTTTGTACTAGATTATTTCTATTTTACAAGTAGCTACATCTTTCTCAAATTGTCTAACCTGGACTGCAGGTCACTGTCTATCCCACCATCATCATTTCCTGTTGCTTCAGCTTGTTGAACCTTATTCTTTGCAGCTGGGGCAGCTACAGCAGACGAGGGTGCATTAACAAGCTGCAATAATTGGAGAATGAATTCATCAGCTTGTTGAAGAGAACCACAATGTATTCAAGTTTATAAATGGGTAATCAAGAGTGGAAAATATACCTCAGAATTAATGTCAATTCCAATCTCATCGAGAACTTGATTCACCAACTCTTCCGTCTCTTCTTCTTCCTCATCTCCTTCCAAAGCATCATCAATGGCATCTCCCATGACTTCACTAGTAAGTTCCATCTTCTCATTCTGCCTCTCAAATTCTTGCATTATTTTCTGCAAGTTTGGCAAATTCATCTGCCTGTTCATTTGGCCCATCGCCTTCGTGACACCTTTCATTGCCTCCCCCATTGCTTGAGTAGATTTCAACGTCTGAAAAGTGCAACTGTAGTTAATGAAACAACAAAAAAGGGGCAACTTAAGATGCAAAATGTTGGTATGAAAGATTAATCACGAGTCAGACATAACGCTGCACAATAAATTTAATCTCTTATCATCAATCCTTCTGCTGAATTATGAATCGAAAATTATCCAATTTTGGTCCAAAAGGAATTAAAAGCAGAATCATGGGCCAGCATATAGTCAGATGAAGAACTACGACATAGTTAGCAGGATGTTATCCCCATGACTTTTGGTACTGATCCAATTACTCTCAAACTTATGTAACCATGTGTTGATAATTGTCCAAAGGCCAGACACTAGCAAGACCTATGTTTGTGACCAAATACTCAAATTCAAACCTTCTAAAATCAAATACCAAATTCATATAAAAAAAATGCAAAAGGACTCGAGCGAGAAGAGATGATCCTGCACGTGAACTTCTAAATGATGCAGACAAAACATTAAGGCACCTGGAAAACATCCAAATTTAAGTGGCCATCAGATTTCTCAAGATAAGGAAACAAAGAGAATCACATCAACACATACCTGGATTCTGAGGGACACGCCTTGAAGTTGAGATTTGAGCTTGTAAAATTTTTCTATCTGGTGTCGCGTCCTGATAAGATCTTTGGCCATCACCTTGACAGCTCCCTGAAACAAACCCACTTGAAATCAAACCTACCTTTGAGTACTAGGCTAAAAGCTAGTTATATTTGGAGGTAGGCTCAAACCTACCTTCCTAATTTAGCTATCATTGAGATTGTCTTCAGTTAAACTAAACTTTCCCAAAAGCATAAGATTTAGTTAAAAGGCTGGAATCACAAAATGGCAGCAAAGTAACAATATCTTGTGAAGATAGAAAAATTTTAACTAAATGTCTTCGTGGGAGTGGCCTGGGCATTAAAAAAAAAAGAAAAAGAAAAAGATAGGACCTAGGAAGGAAAGTGATAGTTATACAATGTAAGAATCAGCAAGGACATATAATCTAGAGAAAATAACTTACCATCTGCCCTTGCTTTGCACTTTTTTTAATCTCTACGATCAGTTTCTTTTCTTGTGCTTGTAAACCTTGTCTCTCCCTCTCAATTTCCCTGATGGATTTATCAAGCATCCTCTTATTCTCCCGCAGGAGCTCTGAAAAATATTGTGTAGAATTTCAAATGAGAAAGTGGCTTACCCAGAATATCAGTGAAATTAATCATGATATATACATTCCAAAGTAATACCACCTAGCCTCAATCATGATCAGGATAACATCAAAGTTAATATGCCAACTCATTCATAATATCAAAATTAATGTAGTCAAATAGATTGGAAATAGAAAGCAGAAGTGGTGTGACTCGCTTAAATACCAACCAACTATTTATATTCAGAATGCGTGAATTTCAAAAGAGAAGTTTTAAGTCATAACTAAGAATGGACAAGCCATCCCCACATTGGTCTGCAAAAACATGAGGGTAGTGGGTGGGAAAAACCGGATACAAATTGATTTGCTATCTTGCTTTAGAAAAACTGGTCAGATACATACTGGTATGGAATGTTCACCATTCTTCATTTTTAATGAACTTGTAGCTAAAACAGATCCTGCAGAAACCTTTCCCGTTAAATGAAATTTTGTTTCTTATATTGAACTCCTGTTATTTTCCCAAACACACACTTATATGTTCTTTATAATGTATACCAGCTTGAGATTAGAGACCACAAAAATGTTCATGTAAAATGCCACATGAAGTTTGTGGTGACACCAAACCCATCACAAGGCATAATAGTCTCATTGGGATGAAATGACGTGTTATGGTATTTCAGTGTAAAGGAAATATTTGCAGCGACAATATGGTACATGTTATTGAGCTAGGAAAAGGATGACAGGTCATCATTAAGAAAAATTATATTTGCAAATACAATAGCTGCTCAACAAGATAGCTCCTTTTATCACAAAAGAAACCATCCACTCAATACTATAAACTGTGCTTCATTGTTCGATCAAATAAAATCTACTTCAGCGTTGATTCATTCTTCATAATCTACATGAATATGAACTCTCACCAAACATCTTACAGGATAACATTTGACCCGACAAAGAGAATTCTCTTAACAGGAAAAAATAATCCCTAAATTCGATAATATTGCGACATCAGAAATTTTAAAGCAAAATTCCCGTCACATAATCCAAATCTTCTTCACCCCTATTTGAACAAAAATAAAAACATTCAGAAATAAAAATACACAAAATTCAAAAAAAAAAAAAAGAAGAAAAAAAGCTTCTATGTGCATCTATACTGCCTTAATTCTTGTAAATAACCACAATAGAGTCCACAAACCGTGAAATTAAATTAAATTCAGTAGATGAAGTAAACAAATAAAAATTGATATACAGATATAGAGAAACATACCTGCTGGAGTCTTCTTCTTGCCGAACAGGAAACTCATGACGATCCAAGGATTACTTCCAATAAACAATCAAACAATAGATCAAATAATTCTGTTTCTTTTGCTTCTCTATCTCTCAAGAAAAAATTCTCTAATTTCTGCGTACAATTGAAATATGAAGATCTCTGAAATTCAATTATTAAAATACGGATAAATGATCGTTGAAAGATTTTACTTTACTTTTTATCCTACTGAAACGCGGCATAGTAGTTGTCGAATACGCGTCGAAGCGGAGAAGAATGGCGCATGTTTGACCAATCTTAAAAAGTCACTTATTTCTTATTTTATGTGAGTAACTTTTTTTTTTTTACTAAAATATGACAACTAACAATTTTAGCACTGTTTTCTTAAATTTTTCTTTCCGCGCGCCATTCAATTTTTTCTCGAAAAGAACCGGAGTTGCTCTTATGAAATGTGAACCTAGCTTAAACGTTAAGCGCTTTAGCGTAGATGGGTCGTCGATATGCCATTGTCAGGGAGAATATCCTCCTCTATCTCTACTCTAAAGGAGTATACGCACTTCAATTCGATGTTGTCTGGAAATACACCAAAATTCAATTACTATGCATACATCTGGAGTTGCTCCTTTCATTTATGATCCGTTTCATTACAAATGTGAATTTTGAGTGGAAAAAAAATAAATTACAGAGAATTGAATTGCCTAAAATTTGTTTTACTTGGAATTCTAATTAATTGTATTCGATCGGTATAATTTTCCACCTGAAAAATATTGAAAATTTAGTATCCGTTTGACTTCGTTTTTCATTTGTCCATTTAAGTGATAATTTTTTTACCATTTAGTTTAGAATTTGTTCAAATTGCCAAAATAATTTTTTTTAAAAAAAGAATATCATACATAATACCATTCATTTAGCTTTATTTTGCATGAAAATTGTCAATAAAAGTGATAATTTTTTTTACTATTGTGTCTAGAATTTTTTTCAATTGCCTCGTAAAAAAATATGGAAAATCCACAAAACCAAGGAAAATGTGAGTGTGTTGGAAAATTGGAAAATTCACAAAATAAAAAAAAAAATGAATTTTATGGAAGAAAAATTATATCAATCAAAGCAAAAGTGGAAGTAGGAATTTTGTTTTCCATTTTTCATGAAAAATTTTGCTCAGTCAAACAGGGCCTTAGAGTTGTTTAAAATGAAAGAAAATATTTTCCCACTTCTATTTACTACTAGCATGTGCCCGTATAAAGCACGGGTCGCATTATTTTGAACGTAAAGTTCGCTTTTGAATTGTAAGGATTGACAGAGATATATAGGTTGATTGGATGAAGGTTGATGAATAGATGTACATGTTAGAGCCGAAGTTGGGATGTTGTAACATGACACAATGAAGCAGCAATATCTTAGTGAAAGTAAAAAGATCACAAAATTCAATAAAATTGCCCCATGGTAAATGTTTTCATTCTAATTTTCATTACTCAAGACTCCTGTGCAATGTAAAATGTTTTATGATATCAATTCAGTATTGCTAGTTAGAGATATATTCTAATTTTCAAAAATATTCCAAAAAAACACACCAAGGCAGAAAATTGATAAAATCATACTGGAGGAACTATTTTCAACAGACTGGTTAGCTGCTAAGAAAATTAAGTACCAAGCTGAATGATGAAGCTAATTACAATAAATGAACAGAGCAGAACAGGAACGTGATGACAGACTTTAAGATCAAATCATCACTAAATAAGTTACCAAGTAGCACATAAGAAAACTGTAAGTACAAAACAATGCAAACACATTAAGCACGGGAATAAGGCAACCTCTATTTCCCGAAAATATGAGGTTATGTCAACTGATTAAACGGTGCTTTTAAGCAGGCATTTACACACTATAAATAATGAACAAAACGTAGCATTCATAAACCAGGATGTGTACAATACAACTTGTGAAAATGAGGTAGTTTTTATTATCACGACTTATCCCAGTCCACCCAGGATTATGTGGATTTCCACTAGCTAAGTTAATAATATTATATGGGATGTGAAGGAGTATTCCATGCAGGCAGCAGTCTGTCAACAATGACTCTAGCCTTTTGAAGGAAAATGTTCTCCAGGGAGACGAAATGAACTGAACTCACAAGTCCACCTATAAATGCGAATTATTACAAATAAAACTGAGCATTAAAATAAGACAAAGTAAACCTTAGAGCACAGTATACTCCTCATGAACACACAACACTTCCATTAATTATGGCTGCTCGCTGGTATTAGAAAATTTAAATACGTAAATCGGGAGAGAAAATCAACTAAAGGGTAAAATGAGGCAAATTAAACCTTATAAAGCTACCTTATAGTTGTCTCTAAGACATTGACCTCATAGTTTTTGTTGAAATCCAATAGTTTGCAACTTACCTGCCATGAAGTTTGTTAACACTTAACATCAAACAATGGACACGAGTTATATGGTTCTTATCTATGAAAATAAAGTTCTACAATTACTCAGCATGTAATAGTGGAGTGCACTGTAATAGGATGGAGGAAAACGACCACTTATCAAAGCATCCTTGTCTAAATAAATTTCCCCCCATTAACTACGTTATTTTTGTATCATATTATCCTCTTTGGTTCACACTCTACTGGTTCTTTGAATACGTATTCATGACATTTACCATAACCAACTTTCCCCATCAACCAGCATCCAATTCACACAGTCACAACACACTCATTTAATAGTCAACACACATACTAAAAAAACTTTAAAACATTTTCAAATATTTATTTCAGTTCCCTGTGCAACAGCCTAATCATAATTCGGGCACGGATAATAACAGAATTTTTATCTATAAAACCAAAAGCACCTATCCAGTACCCACATTTCTCCATAATTTCCTCAGCCATGAGAGCTGCTCTTGAAGGAAAGTAAGGCAAAGGGATATGAAAGAGTGTAAAAGCTGAAACCTATGTGGCTTCACCATAGGTGGTGTTATAATGTTAGAATTAGATACAAATAGTAAGTACTTACGATGGAGGTCAAACAGCACGAAGTTAATTTGGAGAGGCTATTACATTACAAAAGCAATTAATCACAACCCAAGCTTTCATTACAATCAGCGTAGTAAGAAATAATGTAAATATTTTATTTTTAAAGGTAATCAAAAATTTATTAATCAGAAAGCATAATACACGGGGAGTGTATTATCAACTCAAATCAGAAAGAAACGACATAAACTCAGGCAACCCGTCAATATGCCTAGTGGCCACGGCATTGAACCATGAATACAAAGTGAAATTAAACAATTCTCTAAACTGTTCTGTTGTCCGTGATTGATCTTCAAAACAACGACTGTTTCTTTCTCTCCACACACACCAAACGAGGCAACCCGGAATAAGAAATAATGTAAATATACATGCATATAATAGGACTTGTTGAATTGGTAAATTTTCACAAGAAGATGAGATTTAAGTTTATATATGAAATATTAACTGAAGTCTAAAAGCACTAGATAACATTCCATTTTTTGGGGTCATTGTAATATTTTCCTTCCTATTGAAAACAGTGTGTACTTGATATTTTGGAACACTAAAGAAGCCAAAGTTCCCTACGTTATTTACCATAGGTCATAAAAGTTTTTGTTCACACATCTGCTTAGTGCAATATTTGTGTATATATGTGAACTTAGCATACCCAAGTAAATCTGACCACTGCACAGATTTTAAATGTGGGTTTCACGTTTGAAACCTGCTTGAACAAACTGGGCGACAAAAAAACCTCTAAAAAAAAAGTGAAGCGAAAGTTAACAAATCAATGGATCATTCTTCTCTTTTTTCTTTTGGGCTCTTTAACTAAACTAATTCATTTAATTACATGTTAAGGCTAAGTGCAAAGAGATAAGAAGAAAGTGAAACTCCATGCTGAGAAATCAGATCCAAAGTAAACAAGTCACAGACAACAACTGAGAAAGAAGAAAAATACATGATCATACATAATTTTCTTATTCAGCTAATAAAATCAAGAGTAGATATACACGTACAGTCCCTTGATTTGAATGAATAATCCCACTAAAATACTATCAAAGACCCCATGGATGCAAGATAGCAAGAAAAAATCATAAATGTTGCACTCGAACTATAACACACCAAAAATAAAATATGCTCTAAAATTAAAACTTGAATTTCATAGTTATCTTACTTAACACATCTATTTATCAGCATATAATAAGTAGGACAAGCCCAAACAGACTAATCAAAGAAAAAAAAAAAAAAAACTCCATCATATTCCAAATTCAGTAATTAACCAGCAAAAATTACATTTTTATGAAAAAAGAAGGAATAATAGAGGAGCTTATGTGTGATAGCCCGCCAGACAGTTCGACTCTTAGCTTCTTCGATTAGATCTTGCAAGAAAGGGTTAGGGTAGTGCTTATAAAAAAAAAACTGAATAATCAGCAGTTTTGACCTTGGCCTGGAAGTTTTCCAAGTGTGAAAAGGAGGGTGACAAAAATGAATAGTAAATAGCTATCCTCTTTTTTAAGGGAAGTAGGATAGGATATACATTGTTCGATTGGACCCATTGGCTCCGTGTTCATGGAATTGCAAGACCTCGATAATTCTTCGATCTAATTTTGGATATATGCAATTCATTCATCTTTAGTACTGAAGATAGATGGGGAAGGACAATCCAAAACGAATGTTTCATTAATGATAAAGATATCCGGGGAAACTGTTAAAAAAGATTGAACGTGTGGGAGGATTTAAACTAATTTTGCTTTTGTTTTCCTTGTATGAAGCACCAAGTTACCTACGTTATAGCCTTCAACAAGTAGGCGGCACTCTAAGCGTGTAGAAAGGCTTGCTAGACCAGCAGCCAACCAAGAATAAATGTTTAATAAAAGGCTTTATGTTTATTGTTTTCAAATAAGGTCCGTTCACAACATTTGGATAAGTGTTCGTTTATAGTACTGTCATTATATAGCTCAGTCCTCGTTTCGAGTATATTAAAAAAAGAGAGAGAGATTCTTTGTCTAGAGCTTGAATTCGATTTACAAATTCGTTGTTTAAATTATTACTTTTTGTTTGTTAGTATAAACCCAACAATTTTAGTTGAAGAACGTCAATAGTTGGTAAATTTGGGTGCTACAGGTAATATTTAAGTAAGAGGAGAAATTTGACCCTTTTCACGGTGAAACGACAGAACTAAGTCTAGTTTTAGGCTAGAGGGCTAAAGACGATTCATATATTCCGTGATAACATGATTATCACGTTGATGCAACTAGTGAGTAAACACTTCCTTGAATAAATAATTAAATGAGGATGTAAAAGATGAAGTTTTAATCTCGTCTTGTCTTGCTCCAGCTTCATTCTATCCCGTCTCCTAATTTTTGTTTAGGAGACAAGGATTGACATGACTGTCCCACTCCCACCCTTGCATAACAAAATAATTTTACCAATTTTTAGGTAAATAAAGTTGAAGTATCCAGTGTGTTCAGATTGAATAAACATCTCCTTTTTGGCTGCCAAATCCTGAAGATTCCAACAAATCACCTCTCTAGAAACTAAAAAAGCCACAAACGTGCTATCCTGCTTCCATCACATCTACATCCTCACCGTACAATAATCATCAATACTCTCAAAACAATGTCACCCAACAGAGTCGTCGTTCACTATCTGTCTACAAATTTCAATTTTGGCAACTCGCTTACATTCACCAGAGAGTATTGTACATCACCTGCATGGTGTTGCGGGGATCCTGCCTCCAACCTCTCCGCACGTCGCTGTAGTTCTATTTACGGACAATTACTTTTTAACTTAGTGGACTTTTTCCAAACCAATTTGTTACGGCGGTGAAGCCCTTTTGGACAGTTTCCATTCATAATTCCGTCAGTTGACCAAAAACATAACTTCAACCACATTTTTAAGAGGGGCAAAAAAGTAACTTTCAATTTATCACATTAAAAAAAAATGCGCGCGCACACACTGATGTCTTCTCAACCTCAACCCTCACCCTCACTCTCACCCACTCCCACCTCAAACCCAAAATCCACACCAATCTCCGCCACCTCTACCTCCACAAATACTCAAATCTTATGAGTAGAAATTGTAACTCAAGGCCATAGATGCAGTTTATAGGCATATCAATATTGCCATTCAGTCTCTGAAACAAAAATAAAGTTCAGAGACTAATTGGAACAAAAAAAGATCGGTGACCAAAGTAAAACAATGCCATAAGCTAAGCTTAAAGAGAGTAAAAGTCTGTTTTCAACTATGCTCAGATAACCTACTTTTTAACTTACTAAAAAAGTGAAAGTAGCTTTTGTCTTACTGTCAAAACAAGTAACTTATCAAACACGTGCATACAACAAACATTTCATAGCCTAACAATACAAGGGATGATTACATCAACCGAAATTAGTTGTCGATTCAACACAAAAATGCAATGGTATGCAAAGACATATTGATCATTCAATAAGTAGGCTGTCGACGTTAGCAGTGAAAAGTGAAACTTACCTTATAAATTTAGAGCTTTATCTTAATCCTTTCCGACCATTTGAAAATATCAGAATGAACTTGATCTCCTCCTAAATCTTCTCCTGTTGCTCCTGCAGCTACTCTTAATGATATCTTCAATCAGGGCAAAGTTCCCCATTATATCTACATGAGCACCAATTTGGGTTCCCCTGCCCTCTAACAGAAACATATGTTGTTTTATACTTGAGAAAAAAAATTATACAAGAAAAATACAAAACTACATTTAATTGAATCAAGAGTCGCTTCTTCGATTTACAGCCAATTCCAACAGTTCGATACCCAGTTTTGTCACATTGTCCATTACCCAATTTCCCATATACGAAAATCTTACTAATGCAAAATACAATCTGACAGACAGACAGTGCAGTCTTAGCGCAATCTGATGGTTTCATTTGGGAAGATAACATTTGGATTTCGAATATGAGGATTAAGGGCAGCAAGTTCTTTCCATTTAGCCCCATTTCCATGAACACGGGATGAGATGCTCCACAAGGTATCGCCAGGATTCACTGTAGTTGTCACTGGGGAAGAAGAGGAAGCTGGTGCAGAAGATTTAGCAACAGCCTTTGACTTCATCAATGGATGTTTATTCTTCTTTCCCATTCCATTGGCGAGCAGCCAACGGGAGCCGGACTGTTGTTGATTAGTCGAACCCCATAACTTCTTTTTTCCTGGCTCGGCCTTAAGACCTGCAACATGCACCTCAGTGACTTTGTACTGAGGAACGAGTTCTTCTTCAAAGATTTTGTCTTCTTTAGGCTCATCAACTATGCCTTCCTTTTTAGAAGTCTCGGGCTCTTCTTCTTGATCTTCTTCGTCAGATTTTCTTAGTTTTGGAATTGTGTGGTAGATTTTAGGTTTCGGTGCAACAAACACTCTCTCGACTTGAATAAGAGCGAGCATTGGGGTACCAACTGGCTCATAGTTCCTCGAGGGATCACGCAATTGTACCATTAGTGCAACAGTGAAGTTGTTACCCAACAAACCAAACTTTCTACCCTTTCCCCGTCTCTTCTCCCCCTTAGATCTTCCACGAAACAACTCTAAAGAAGTAGCATGATGGGCTGCTAGTATTTTAGAAGTTCGCTCACTGATGAGATCTCGATCGTCAATTTCACCAGAATCCAGCTTCATCCATTCATCAAGTGTTAGAGACAGACCCATCAATCCATCTATATCTTCACCATTGTCTTTAACGTCCAGAAGTTGCAGTCCACCAGTGCCATCGAGACCTATGGAGCCACTGGCATTGACTGTCTTTCCCTTGAGGGCTGAAAATTCACCAATGTTTTGTGGGCTGATGTTTGAAGGTGCATCCTCGTCCGACATGCCAGATTGTATTCTCAAACCCTCAATTGAAAGAGCTTCTATCTTATCCATCGCTGAAGGAGCAAGATCTTCTAAGGATACATATTCAGTATCACTGCCAAGTGAATTTGATTCGAAATTATGTGCTCTGGCACCAAAGGTTGTTCCTTTTACTCTCTTTTGCTCAACAGACACATTTTGCATAATTTCATTTTCATGCTGCAGGAAAGATGTCCTGCGACAGAGATAAACAAGTGAATAAAACTTTCATTTGCATAGAAATGTTAAAATAAAGACAAAAAAATGAAAGTGGATGGGTGACAATGTTAAACAGTAACAACGAACCTCTCGGGTCCCTCAAGACTGGGTACAGCTTCCCATGCTATTTGTTGCATTGTTATCCCAGTTATATCTTCCAGGGGCATCAACCTATTTGCCTGCATTGAAAGCTTTTCAACACCAACAGAGGCTAGACCCTGGAGTATGTCCATTATGCTAGAACCCATTTCAGCAGGCACCACCACTGGACTTGACGCCTGCATAATTAAGCTCCCTCTGTTTTTTGAGGTCTTGAAAAGCACAGGATTCATTGAGCGCAAAAATCCTCCATTTTTAGTCTGAACAAAAGGACCCAAACCTTCTGCAAGGGGAGGCAGCTGCGGAGGATTCTGGGGAAGTACATCAATTGGACTCCCAAATCCACACGAGCTGCTAGGTGGAGAATGTTGAAAGGTCCTCTCATTTAAGCCCCACTCAAGCATTAAAGCTTCAGTCTCCGAGTCCTCCAACGTTGAGGCCCTTGTTCTAGTCCTCATTAACTCAGTTTCTATATTAACCCTCTCCTCGTAGTCCTGTACCTTTGCCGAGTTATGAAAGCCATCGGAGATGGTTCCCCACCCAGAAGCTGTAGGAGCATGAGTAACAAATTCTACAGTATCATTTTCAACATCAAAGTCCAATAAGGAACTCCTGCTGGCAAGACAATCCTTCTCAAATTGCCTCAATAGGCGTTCTCTAGGGGACTCGGTCTCACTTTCTGAACTCAAGGCAAATGGACTGTGATCAATCCCCAGCATGTCAAAGAATTCATTAGCAACAGATTCAGTAATATCATCCAAGCTCTGTGATCTCCCCTTCCTAGGATTCCTGTATTTTAACTTCGTCTCTGAATAAGATTCTTTGTCTGAAATATCACATTCATCTTCTTGTGAATCTAATCCTTTCATCAAATCTGAAGCGACACTCAATGCCAACTCCAGTTCTTTCATTAGTGATTCTTTAGTGCACTTATCATTTTGTATAAAATTGCAGTCACTTACTGATGGTTCATCTTTTTGACAACCAACTTCCTCAACCAGTGGATCAACCAGTAGCTCAACATCACTGTTGGTTTCAAGACTCTTTCCTACAGAATCTTGAACAACCTTTGACTTATCATCTTTTGATTCCACTTGTTCCTTTGTGAACTCTTCTATCTCTTGCTCTGTGACAGAATATTCACCAATTTCACATTCAGTTTCAGGGCTACCCTTTCCAGCATCAGGTGGCATAGATGAATCTAATTTAAGAGGCTCGACAGGTTCCAGAAAAGGATGATTCTCTGGTTTATAATTAACTGAAGCATTTGACATCTCTTCCTCAAGTTTTTGATATAATGTATTCACCGAGTCAGACAGTTCCGACCTTGATATGTTCAATACCTCGTGAAGATCCTTTATATCTTCAGCAGACAGATTTGAGGTAGAGGATCTTGCAGGAAGGCTTCCTGTTTGCTGAATACTTAGCTCATTCCTTTGATTGCATTGTCCGAGGAGTTTCGTAGCACTTGGACTATTCTGCAGGAAGCCCCGAGGGGCGGAAACATAGTTGTTGCTAGAAAACTCGGTGCTATTGCTCCCAGTTACTGCATAACCAAAACTAACATTGATAGTCCCACCTCTAGCTTTACCTGACAACCGGAAACTAGTTGTCCATTTACCTGAGCTCTTCTCCTCCTCCAATTCTTCTAATGTTAGAGGAAGCAACCTTGTCAAATCAACCCGATGCTTACCTAAATCAAGCTCGGGAGCATTATATACTGAGGCATACAATAAGAAATGCTTTGCCTCATATTTTGCGGAATGATGGGGACCACTCCTACTACCATTGACAGAGCATGAATGAGACAGTTGTTCCTCGAACTCAGCTACTCCTCCACAAACCCTAACTGGGCACGTCACTAACTCACCATCCCGCCTCTTCCAATGCACGATAAGACTAGCATCATCAAAAAATGCAGGTAACCCTTCTATGGAATGGATTTGGACAGAGAAACGACAATTGAACTTGCGGTTTCTGACATGGGTCAGGGCCTTTATACCCTTCCAACTCCAAATGGACTTCTTATCCTTGTCAAGTGAATCTTTAGTGCTTTTGCTAGCATCCTTCAGCTTCGTTTTGGGTTCGAGCAAATGTGATTTTCCCACAGACTTCGATCTACTACTAACAGTAGAAATTGCGCCCCTTGGCTTTGTTTTATCTGAATATAGGGCTTTACTTATAGTTTCAAGGTCATTCATAAACTTCAAAGTTCCTGCATTCTCAACAGGTTTCTTCCTATTATCTGCTTTTGACATTATCTCCACACGAGCTACAAAATTACACACAAAATCTTTCCAAGATTAAACACTGTCCAAAATTACATTTAGCATAAAAATTAACAAAACCCATCTCCAAAATCCAAAAATATTCAATAAACCCCGAATCTCTCATCGAAAGTCATGATTTTTTACAGTTATTAGCAAAATTGAAAGCAAAATTATTGTTTATATATAACGTTTGGGGGAGGTTTTAGCTCTATATATTTATGTGGCAACTCAAAATGAAAACAGAAAAAAGATTAATTCAAAGTGTTCATAGTCCCAGCATCAAAGAATGAATTAAATACGCTACAGATTAAGCGTAACAATTTATAGATTGACCAGTTATTAGTTTGAAAATTCTAAGAAAAGAAAATTGACAAACAAGGGAAGCGAAGAGACAACGAAGATCTTACAAGTAGAGTAAACGATAACTCAGCCGATGCTTTCTGGCTTTGATTTCTCTCTCTCCCCCACCCCCGCTCCCTCTTGGTGTGACCATATTTAATTCAAAGTTAAAGCCGAAGATACACTAAACAAGCAGAGTAATCTTTCATTCATGCCCCTATAAGTCTTAATATTTTCACTTTGTGCCCATAGTATTTGTATATCTATTATCTTGATCCATGACTTTCAAATAAATACACGTCAATCCCCATGACTTGTCTATAGAGTGCTCATTAATCAGTACTTTATAATTCTCCTTAATTATTATTCCTTAAATACCGAGAGCATCAATAAGAGACCCTTTAAAAGTGAGATATCGCCCCTATTTGATACATATTCTAAAAAAAATCATTTTTTCAAAACTTATTTTCAATCTCATATTTTTCAATAAAATAATATCACAAGCAAATTCAAAACTTTTTCTTATTTTTTAACCACATATTTTTATCAAATCACATCATAAAATACACTTTCTTCTCCATAATGCATATCAAACACCCACGATATTATATTTTGAAGAGCAAAAACCTTGTAATTAAAATCAAAAGTACTCTTTATTTTAACTTTTTTAAATCGAGTTTGAGTTTTGACTCTCTTCGTTTGAAAATCCAAACCCGCTTTCATCTTTATTTTATTATTACGATCACGTATTCTACTATTTAAATTATATTAAATATTTTAACTATTGACATCTAAAAAGTACTTTTAGCGCACTCGTCTTTTTTTATGAATATGTCATTTTCTTCCATGTTTATGTTTATTTGACGTGATATTATTAGGTTAGCCCCGTTTGGCCTCATTATTTGAAATTTTAATTGTTAAAATAGTGTTTTTTTTTCTAAAATATGTAGTTAAAAAATAAAAAAAGATTTTGGTATTACTTATAATATTATTTTACTGAAAAATGTGTGATTAATAAGAGGAGAGAGAAAAATGAATTATAATTTTAATGGGATTCCAATTTGAATATAATGTGTTCTTTAAATTGAAATAAAGTTAGGGGATCTAAATACAAAATAGAAGAACTATTGGGGGATAGGAAAAATACGATGAAATATGTTGCCATAAATGAATTAAACAATAATATGTAATATGTCTTGTACTCTCTTAATAATTATTGGGTTAATTTCACAAATGGTCACTGAAGTTACATCAAAATTACAAAATGGTCACTGAAGTTTAAAAGTTGCACTAACGGTCATTGAAGTATCGCCTAGTTTCAGTAATGGTCACTGAAGGACCTTTTCATTTTAATTGAAACTTAATGGACCAGAATAGTTTAAGCATGAACCTTAAGGACTTGAATCACAAATTTTTCATAAAACCCCCCAAAATCCATTTCTTTTCGGCGTGAAGGAGAACCCGACGATGCTTTGGGAGGGGAAGCTTCAGATGGTAGGGGAGGGGACAAAATTGGA
Source organism: Fraxinus excelsior (assembly GCA_019097785.1). Classification (NCBI taxonomy): domain Eukaryota; kingdom Viridiplantae; phylum Streptophyta; class Magnoliopsida; order Lamiales; family Oleaceae; genus Fraxinus; species Fraxinus excelsior. The sequence goes on from CM032630.1 coordinate 5,790,578, forward strand.
GGTGGTGACGAATTGGCTTCTGGAGAAGGGATAGCAGGAGGAGTTGGTGGTGGTGAAGCTGAGGGAGATGGTGGAGGCAACGGGGCGATGAAGTAGGCGGTGGTGGTGGTGATACATCTGGTGTGGGTGATTTAGGTGGAGCAGGTGGAATTGGTGGATGGGGGGATGAGAAATTGGATGGGCGAGATGGAGGAGCCAGTGGGACTGCTGTGGGAGAAGAATTTGGAGATGGTGTAGAAGCCATCTTCCCAAGTTCTAACAATTCCCATACAAGAAATTCTGTTTTTCAGCCCCAATCATTCCAATAGCAAAATTTCAAACACTAAAATTCCTAAAATTCCCAATCTTTATTCAATAAAAATTCATTCATTCACAGAAATTAATGTCCAGCTCGAAAAATTCCCATATGTTTTCTTCCTCTTCCACAAGTTTCCCTCGAAGATTCTTCATAAACTTAAACACAGGAGACCCTCTGACCTTGCTAGAATCTGCGTCCATTTTGCGTGAATTGCCTAGTTTCCTCTACTTTGCTGCCGTGTTGCTGCGTGTGTATAGTTAAAAAATTGAAGTCTTTCTTCCAAAAATTCAACGGCCTAATTCTCCACCAAACTGCCGTGTTGCTGCGTGAGTGTGTATATATATATATAATTCAAAATCTACAACTTCCTCCCAAGAGCATTTGTCTGCCACTATTGTGTGTTTAATATATAATAATTCAATTCTCCACTTTCAAATTCAGCCAACAATATGTGCATGTCTGATGTCTTTATATGATTCAGCCTCCCAAATTACAGAGATTTACTGAGTTGCACCGGCGATGAAGGATTTGGGGATTTTATGACAAATTTGTGATTTAGGTCCTCAATGTTCAAACTTAAACTATTTTGGTCCATTAGGTTCCAATTAAAATGAAAAGGTCCTTCAGTGACCATTACTGAAACTAGATGATACTTCAGTGACCGTTAGTGCAACTTTTAAACTTTAGTGACCATTTTGTTATTTTGACGTAACTTCAGTGACCGTTTGTGAAATTAACCCAATAATTATTATTCGGAGAAGTCAAGATGGAGTTAGCTGTCCACTTAGAACGCATGTTGTTTTCCTTGCTTTCAGGTAATAATTGGCAAGAGAGCCAAACATTCAATTTTTGAAACTTCAAATTAAATATCTCAAACCCTGACACGTTTTAGTCAAGCAAATTAGATTATACTAGACAACGTTACTAAGTTGAGATTTTTGTACTGTACTATCCAACTTAGGGTCTGTTCGGTACGGTTTAAAATCCAATTAAAAGTGAAAATATAGCAATTATTAGGTCTTACTCATCTAATAAAAGTCAACAATAACGACTAATTTTTCAATTTTAATCCGATTTTAATCCCTGCCGAACACGCCCTTACTTGCATTGGATTTATTTTTAAAGGAAAAATCAAATAATCATTATCAATATTTTTTGGTCACATGGGCTTTCACATTCTTGACTTCATAAAACAAATTGTACTTTTATGATCGCTATTGACATGTAATGTTGAATTAATCAAACTGAATAAGATTTTTGATCTTTTTTACTGTATACGTTTCTCCTTGTTCAGTTCAAAGTTCTGAATATTTTTAATATTTCAAACACATATTCTAATAATTTATTCTTCGGGTGGGGTTCGTATTCTACATTATTCCCATTCTTTAAGAACTATAATTCATTATCATTCTCTTTAGAAAATTTGATTGTTCTTCGAAAAGTGATCCATTATATTAAGAAGATTCAAAGGAAGAAACCATATTTCTATGCCCCTATTTTCACGTTTTTGACACATCGCGTCAAAATTACTAGACTAAACTTTACATCCGACCGTTTTGTCGTATATCCTTTTTGTTCAATATTATCCAATTCAGCGCGCTAAACATTTTTATTACTTTTAAAAGGTTTACAAACACTTTTGTGTTTCAAATGAATTTTGATTGGATGTTAAATGAAAATCCATTTTGTGTATGTTTGACAAGAGTTTGTGTGTCTTTTCCTTATGGCTTATGCGAATAATTTGAAAAAAGGTATTGATTTGAATTTTGAATAAAAAGTTCTTTGGAGTGTGCATTAGTGATCCAAATTGAGCACCAAGCAAGACTAACATCCTGTTTGTTTGGTATTTTTAAGTAGAATTTTGACCGTTGCTTAGATGTAGGGTTGTAAGCAAAAATCGTCAAACCGGAAAATCGAATCGAAATCGCATTTTAGAAACCGTTGGTTTGGTGCCACGTGGACCCGTCAACGAAATAGTTTTGAATCAAACCAAACCGGTCAAAATCGGATTGGTTTAGGTTTGAAAATTTTATTTGCGGTTTAAAACCAAACCGGACCGGTAAAAAAATATATAAAAATAAAAATAAAGATTTTTTTTTTTTGAAAATTCATCCAAATATGCAAAATTCAATAGTTTTGTCATTTGTATATATTTTTGTCAATTTATAATTTTCTATTACATATATATAATAATTACCAAATAATCCTAATTTATATCTAATAATCTCGAGACTAACATAATCTATCAAAAACTATTTTCCTCTTTAGAATTCATATTTCTGCAATTGCTTCTGAGTTTGTATTCTCAAATGGAGGTCAGATACTTGATTCCTTTAGGAGTTTATTAGGATCAAGGATAGTTGAGGCTTGTATATGCGGAAAGAACTGGTTGCAAATTAAGAATGAACCTATAGTGTTGTGCCAATATTTAGATGAAGTAGAAGTATTTGATGATTCAATGAAAGTTGAGGCAGGTGGTTTATATTTTGTATTGCCATATTTTTAAAGATTCTCTTATCTATCTAATATCCAATACTATGATGATATAACGAATGCATTTATTTGACAATGAAGACTATGAATCATGTGTGACAACAATTGGTGTTTGAGTATATGTGAGAAACTGAAGTAACAAAATACAACGGTAAACTTGTGTAATTGTTATATTTAGATATTATAAGCAATTTGATTTATTATTATGGTTGGTTATTCTTTCTATCTAATCAGTAGTTTTGTTTTTCAGATATGATGATCGTGAGATCTTGTTGAACATTATTATATTTTTTGGGCTTTATATTTAGTTTAGTAGACTTGTATTGTAACGTTATCGTAACGTCTTAGCCTAAAATGGCAATCAAAAAAATTATATTTTAGTTTATTGTGATTTCACTTTGATTTAGTTGATATTTAAATTTGTAGTAGATATATTTAATTTGTTTTAGATTTATTGCTAGTAAGATATAAATATATATTGAATTCAATGAATTAATATCATAAAAGTAGACAGACAAAAAAATATACGGTGAAACCGGCGGTTTAAAATCGAACCAAACCGTTAGGTTTAGGTTTGAGTTTTTTTCAAACCGTTCAAAATGGTTTGGTTTAGGTTTGAGTTTTTCTCAAACCGGTTTAAACGGTTTGGTTTGAAAATTTGTCAAAAACTGCAAAAATCGGACCGCTTACACCCCTACTTAGAGGTAGTAACCGTAATTTTTGACCATTTGTCTCGGGGGTGGGATCCACTGTTTAAAAAATAAAGTCCAAAAATTCATTTTGATATTAAAATAATGTGAAATAAACGGGGTTTAATTTAATTTGTTTCCATATAATATTCTTAGAGATTGAAAATAGGTCCAAAATGTCGACTTTACAATAATGGGTCTTATAATTTTAAAAATTACAAAGATGGCATCTAATGTTTTATTTTGACAAGATAATCTATCTTATACTGATGTTTAAAAAATAAATAAAAAATTATAAAGCGCTTGATGTGCTTTTAAGTTTTATCAAGTTAGTTCTAACTTATAATAATAAATTCATTGTTCCTAGCACCGTATTAGAGAATTTGGCGCAATTGGACCAATATGTTCTTAATTTCAATCAGAGAAAATTGCAGCTAGATCCTTAACCTTTTGAAAAAGTACAAATGAATCTCAAAACAATATCTAATAGTATGTGACTACGAAAATAAAAGTTAAATTACGGTACTTAAGTGTATGTAATTGCTTTATGATGTGAAAAACTTGAAAAATTTAGGAAAATTTTCATATTTTGTCCTCAAACTTTGTAAAATATAACAAATAACCCTCAAATTGGAGAATGAAAAAGAATTATATATTTGGAATTTCAAAAGGTTTTCACGGTGATTGTCATAGTTTTTTTTTTATTTGAAAAGAAAATTACACTAAACACATGTTTGATACACGTTAAAATTTTCATTTTCATTCTTCTACTCATTTTTCAATAAAATAATATTTTTCATCACATCAATAAATTTTCCTTCTTTTTCAACCACACATTCTCCATCAATCTACAATTCCAAAATATATTCTTCTAAAATAATGTGACTTAAACCCTACTTTTAAGTTTCAAATTCAAATCGGATTTTTAAATTCAAAAATCAGCTAGTAAAATTATTCTTCCAAAAATTACCACACCCTCCCCACCCTACCGCTAAGGGCATGCTTGATTCACCTAAATTTTTCATGGAAAACGAAAAACAAATTCTAACTTCCACTTTTACCTTACTTGATACACTTTTTATTTTACATGGAATTCATTTTCTGGGTTTGGTTCACACAGTCACCTTTTCCTTGATTTTGTGGAAAACTAATTTACATTAATTTGGTGGATATTGATTTTCCAGCTTTTTTTTAGGCAAACGAAAAAAAATTCTAGACAAAATGGTAAAAGAATTTTCCACTTTCATTGACAATTTCCATGCAAAACAAAGATAAATGGATACCAAACTTCCAACATTTTCAGGTGAAAAATTATACCAATTAAATACAATTAATTACAATTTCTAATAAAACAAATTTCAGACAATTCAATTCCCTGTAATTCATTTTCTTTCTACTCAAATTCTACATTTGCAATCAAACGGACCCTAACTCATTTCCACCGCAAAAGATTTCATAAAATGACTACTTCCACGCCGTCATCGAGAAACCACCGACACAAAGGATAGTATCAAATCTTTCCAAATTGAAATTAATGATTCACAAAAACCATCGACGCAACGCGGGTCGAACCTCTGACCATCATTTGTATACGAGTAATTCTATGGTGATGGTGATTCGGAGAGGGGCGAATCAATCCTAGCAATGGCAATCTGAGGTAGGCGTGGCGAATGCTTCGAATTTCGTAATATCTTTAGCCACTGAATTTCTCTCACTCATGTTACTCACCACTTTCTATGTCCTCTTCTCTTCCCACCCCAACTCTGTAGGCTCTTTTATTCCCTCTATGAGGTGGGTGCGTACCCGTCTTTCTATGATGTAGTGGATGATCATACGGTGGATGTTGTGGTGCATTGGTGAGGTGTAAATGATGATGGTGGTGGGTTTGTGGATTTGAGGCGGTGACAACAATTTGGGTGGTGGTTGTATGGTGGTGGATTTTGATGCTCCGATCGACATGTAGAGATGCAAGTAAGGATGGCAATGAGATAGGTTGGGGTCGGGGCAACCTGTCCCCGCCCCGCTACCCATTAATGGCGAGGCAGTTTAGGTCGGGGTGGGGTCATTGTCCTGTTTATTATCCAGTTTATTTATTTTTTAAAATTTTTGATAATTTATTTTACTTTTCACATTCATTAAAGTGAGATAATAATATATTTTAAAATTTTTTTAAAAATTTTAAAAGTTAAAGTATTCAAATATATCTGGTAAACTAAGTCTTTTATTGTTTATCATATTTTTTAAATAATTTTAGTAACCATTTTCTATTAGAATTAATAAAATTTCATCGAATTTTCTATTTAAAGCATTGAATTTTAAAAAAAAGTAACGAGTGGGGTACCCCGCCCCTTCCCCAACCCGAATACTCGATTAAACGAGTAATCCCCATCTTGTTCGGGACGGGACCCACGAGTATCGAGTTGTCGAATTTTTTGTCATCCATAGATGCATGGGTGGTGATGATGGTTAGGTGGCAACAACACTGGGGTGGTCTCGGTAGGGAAGTGGAGTGGTAGAAGGACGTTTGTGACCAATTGTTTGAGTAATGACCAATAAATAATTTGTATACGATGAAAATTTGTGAACTATAAAAATGTGATTTGTGATTAATTTTGTAATTGTAATCCACATTTAGTGTCTTTGTAAATGTGACATTGTGTGATTTGTAATTATTACGTAATTGTGACCATAAATTGTATATTATTGTGATCGATAAATAATTGTGAAATATAAAAATATGTGATTTGTGACTAAATTTATAAGTGAAAATTACCCAAATCCCTACTTTTGGAGATTCAAGTTCAAAAATCAGATTTCAATGTTTAATTTTCAAAAATCAAATATTTTATATATAGATACATGATTTTTAAAATTTAATTAAATATTAATAAAAATATTATGAAAATTAATTTATTTACACCCCACCCCACCCCACCCCACCCCACACGATTTTAAATCCCTAATTCTCGACTTTCACCTAACTGAACTCCCACCTCCCTCTCTCTCTCTCTCTCTCACTCAGAGGTGTTTGCGGGCGTAGGATGGGTGTCGACGTCGTGGTTGTGGTGGTCGGTTGGTGCATGGCGACGACGACGGATGCTGGCGGCGGTCTGTTTGAAGTTATTCTCTCTCTATCGGCGGTCTTTTCTCTACATCTACATCGGATGCTGCTTCCGGAACGGCGAAGAGGGAGCATGCAGATTTGTTGTTCTTTTCCATTTTTTTATTTGGCGCGATGGTGGTGCGATTGGCGGTGGAGGTTTTGCCGTGCGGTTGGTAGTTTTTGCGTGCAGTTGGTGGGCGGTGGGTGCAGTGTCTGTGGTGCGAATATGCGGTACGAATAGTTGGCGGCCGCGCGAATCTGTGTGCTGTGGTGGTGCGATGTGGTGTGTGGTGGATCTTCGCAACGTGTGGCTGTAGTGGTGGATCTGTGGCGGAGGTAATGTGTGGTCGTGGTGCGGTGTGTTCTGATTTGTGTGGTGGTGCTAGAGATTGATGATGTGGTGGTTGGTTGTTGTTGGTGGCAATGGGATAGTGACAGTGGTGGTGTGTTTTTGTTGGTGGCAGTGGATAACGACGGGTGGCTAGGTGGTGGTGGTGGTTCATTTTTGTTTGTGGTGGGTGTCACGGTGGTGCATTTCTGATGGGGGTGGAGGTGGTGGTTTCCCGTGGTGTTGGTGGTTGTGGTGGTGGTGGTGGTGGTGGTGCGCAAGTGGCAGTGGTGGTAGGGTTGTGGTAGCTGGTCGACGGTGGTGATAGTGGTGATGTGATGGTGGTGTTGGAGGTGCTGTGTGTTTGACGGCGGTGTTGTGGTCGTGGCGATGTGATGTGATGGTGGTGGTGGTGGTGTATAGTATCTGACTGTATAGCCTCTGTGACCAATGTTGTGACTTGTGACTTATACTGTGACTTGGGTTGTGACTTGTGATATGAGCTGTGACTATTTGAAAATAACCCGTGACTATTAACAAAAATGTGAGATATAAACCTTATCGTGTTATCGATCATTATAAACAAATAATAATGCGTTGTGACTTGTGACCTGAGCTGTGACTTGTGACCTGGACTGTGACTTGTGACCTGAGTTTGTCATCGAAATATTCGCCGGAGTTGGAACAATTGCCGGAATCGGAGCAGTTGTCGGAATAAATTGACGGCAGAACGATTATCGAAATATTCACTAGAATCGGAGCAATAGCCGGAATTGTCGTCGGAATCGGAACAATTGCCAGAGTAGTCGCTGGAACGGCCGTCGGAATCAGAGTGGTAGTCGGAATCGATCGCCGGACGGTCGTCGAAACGGCGGGGGTGGAGGTGGGTGAGTTAATTATATATATCCTTATTATCTTCTTATATATTTATATATATAAATAAAAAATAAAAAATATATAAATATATATGTGTATGTATAGGTCAAAAATCTGATTTTTGAAATGTGAAAAATGTTTTGTTATTTTTGAAATAATGTAAAGATAAAGTAGGATTTATGTATTTTTCCCAATTTATAATTGTGACCCATATTTGTGACAATGACGTTTTATGATTTGTGATTTGTACATAATTGTAATCATAAATTGTATGTTACGATAACTTTAACATATTTAATTAATAAATGGGTCACAAAAATTTACCAAGTGGTAACAAACGTGACCACCTGATTTTTTAAAGAAATTTTACAAATTCTGTATATTCAAACTACAATAATTATGTATTTTTCCTTTTTGAAAAGTAAAAGAACTGGGCTTCCTGGGCCCAGATCATTGGCATATGAACAGGTGTGGATTGAAAATTGTTTAGCTTCAGCCATAATTAATTTACTAATTCACAAAATAAATAATGTTAATCTCCACGCGTGATCTTAGTTTAAATAATAAAAAAAAATTAGGTTAATCAAGTAAACTATATCACGTATTTCCGTACCTACCAAGCAAAAGATGATTTAGAATAGCCTACGATATCTCAGTGTTAGAAAATTTGAAATAATTATTCGGGATTCAAAAGTTAGTTTTAACTACGACCCACTAAGAATGTAAGAAAATTCACCGTCACCGTCACTTCTATCAATGTGAAATAAGCTTATAATATGCTTCGATATAATCGTTTCGCATAGGCGAACATTTGGTACCGAACCACCCTCACTCCCATCTACACAAAATTGTAAATTTGGGTCAAAACCTCATAATCAAACCATAATGATTGAACTATCAACAAGCCCAAAGCAACCCATAGAATTAAAGGAGAATGGTTAACTAGAAAGAAAGCATACAAATATCTTGTTAATCACGTTGCAACATAAGAATGGACTTTACAACGTTCACATGACACAATTAGTTAAATGAGCATGTCGGAAAAAAAAAATGATTTAGAGTATTTTGTGAAAGTAACAACTAACTTAGTGGTAGTAATTACGTGTCATAAAATTATCTAGAATTACGATTTGTTGTAGCTATCAACAATACGAAACGTGTCCAAGTAGTGTTGCTGGGCTTACAACCTGGGCGTAGGGAGTTCGAATCCTGCTAGGAGCAGCCAATTTATTGGTGATGTAAGAGTGATGTAAGCGGCATGAAGGAGGGTCCCTCTGGGAGCTGGAGTATAAGGCGCGCTGCCACCCTGACCAACTTGGGCATATCCCGCGGTTTACATCCACCAGTCACTGAGGGGCCGGGGGCTGGTGGTCCAGATATAGTCCGGCGAAGCTGGGATACTGGGTTATCAAAAAAAAAAAAAAAAGTATTGCTTCAAAGACCAAAAAAGCCATGTACTTAGAAATTCTCCAAGTACCATGAAAAATCACAGGAAGGCAAACCATAATAGAAACCGTAACCAATTTTTTTCTTAGAACTTTACTCGATGGCGATCACCACCAGAAAACTCTTTTTGTTGGAGCTCCGATAGCCGAAAAAAAGTTCTAAAGAGGTGGTTAAGCAAGTAGCTTACCAAGAATTTGATCTACACATTTCGAGGTCAAAAAATCATTGCTGTTCGAGTATCTTCTAAAATAAAGCCTATGCCCAACTTAAATACTTAAATAGTATTTGAGTGATCTGGCCCCAGGGCACATCTCCAAAGTGATAAAAGGAGAAGATGGAAAAACTCCAATTTTGCTTGAGGCTGCCGCGTCAAGGGTTCGAATCCTGAAATATGGATTTAACCCTTAGATAAGTGCAAGTGTACAAGCAGCCTTCCACCTTTTACTCTTGGAGGCATAACATGCGATTTATCTCCTTCACCAAGGCCCAGGGCAGGGCAGGTGGGGGTCGACAATGTTGCAGTTCATCTTTTTTTTTTTTTTAATTATTATTAGTATTTGAGTGATCTGAATGTAGAATAAATTTTTTAAAAACCATACCAATGCAAGTTAAAAAATGTCAGCTCTGATTGCAGGCTCGACAGTTTGAATTACATTACTACCTCTAACCCATAAAAAAAAAAATTGTTAATATTTTCACAAGAAAATATAATTAATATAATTGAAAATATAAATTTTCTTATATTTTTCCTAATATGTCCTTACATCAAATAATGATTTAAATATAATTAGTTATATTTGTTGATAACAAAGTATATTAAGTAGATGCATATTAGAAAATTTAAAAATATGACATAATTCAGGGCAGATAAAAAAGACAATTAAATCTATCTTTATGGAGCGAAGATAATATTAATTATTGAAATGATTTGGAAAGTGTGAGCTATTAATTGGGGGTAATAACCATAAATGTAAAAATCCCTCCTTGAAAGGAGGAATCTGAATCTAGAAACAACCCTTATCCCCTCTGCAATTAATTCCTCTCATGCCATGCACCAGGTTCATGTTCATTTATTCATCATAATGGGAGATAAATGCACTCAAAAGAAAAAAAAATTGAAAAAAGGAAATAGAAACGATGACACGATAATGACATGTTAAGTATGTTAGACTGAATCGAAGTGAACATGAATAATCATATCGTATTCTAAACGACAATATCGTTTTCTCACAACGTTGACAATCTTGAGTTAATAAAAAATGTTGGTGCCAGTTATATTTGAAAATCTATTTGATTGTTAGATTGAACATGGTACAAACTTGACCTCTCTAGAAAAACTAAAACTTAAGTAAAAAGACTACGATCATTTATAAAATAAAGATACAAACCTAGTGACCTCGATATGTTCCAATAAGAAGTTCGGAAAATATTTCATGGATGTAACCAAATAGAACTAGTAAAAGGTAGCATGACTTTCGACTCCAACCAAACATAATTACATTCATCGAAAGTTTATCTTCAACCATACATTGATATTATGAACTATTGAGAAATCAAGTGCCCTTTTCGGTTAAAAATCAAACGGCTTTGCTAAGGGTACATCATTATGTACATCGGGGTGTACACCCTCCTCACATGGAGGTGGGACCCGTTCGAATAAAAAATATTTTCTACAAGTGGGTCACACCTCCATGTGAGGAGGATGTACACCCATATGTACATTTTTTGATGTACAAGTAGAATTATTCAAAATCAAATGGTCAAAACATATATGTGGGAATTTTTGGTGTCGTATTTCTTACACGAACCCCACATAATCTCTTATATAGCAAAGTACAAATAGTCAAATACAATACTTCTGGATTTTTCTAGAAATTGTTCGATAGAGTGAGTTACAAATATAAATTTCTTAAATGAAAATAGTATATTCTATTTTTTTTTTGAACGTAATATCCATTTTCTACTTTATTATCTTGTCTTATACTAAATAAGAGCACTGTTTGTTCGTATAAAGAAAGCTGAATATAATATCTATCACTACAATCAGGCCGACAACATTTTAGACTCAATAGGATGAAATGATTTGTAAACAACCAGAAAATATGTTTTAATCAAGTAGATAAAACCAAGAATCAAGAAAATATTTCATCAAAGAGAAGATAACTATTGAAGTTGGGTACATAAATAATTTTTTTTCTGATCACGACAAAAGAAATAAAACATCAATATTCAAATATTTGAATCACTCAATAAAATTGAGAGTCACCCCACCCCAATCCAACCCACCCCACCCCACACAATAGGGGGCCACAATTTTCTTATTGGGCGTGGATCCCTTATTGTGAGGGAGTGTACACAGTCAATTGCACATCTAGCAAATTCCTAAAATTAAATATAGATTCCATTTGATCAATTTAATTCAAACAAGTCATCATTTTAAAACGAAAATCTAATACTCCATTAAAATTAGAAGAAAACAGTTTGCAGAATAATAGCTTATCAAATAGGCAAATCGAGTTGCTTCACCAGTTCCACTTGTCCAAATAACGACACGTAGCGCATAAATGGTTGTTTCCTCAAATTTGTTTCACACATAAGTATTATATATCAATTTTGCTGATTGTACAGAGGAAATATGTTTTATCGTTACTGTTGTGACAACACTTAGTTGGTTTTTTTTTTTTTTTTCTAATGATTTGTAAATAATCTAGCAGTGCAAAGTATATGCAGTAGCACTGTCCTACTTCTGGTAGCGTGTAAGGATATGAAATGGGATCTTCCTGTTAATGAAAAAAACCTAATATTTTTGGGATTTGTTAACCGTAATTAGAATCTTATTGGCCTGGTATATATTTATGTATGCACACGCTCATTAGCATGGTAATAATAAATTGAGCAAAACACATCCCATTTCCACCACCTTCTATAGATTTCCGACAAAAACAGTCTGAAAGAGAAGAACAAATGTCAAGCAGCGAAGATAATATAGAGACGGAGGATTCAAATGGGGATTCATTCGGGAAGGTCAAACAAAGGTTCAAAGATCGATCCCAGGTACTATGCTATTTGTGTTGTGGGTGGGCATAAGATTTTACGGATGTAGATTGAAAATATTTGATTTTTTTGTGAGTTGGGTTGGTGATTTCTTTCTTCCTTGATGTGGTTATGTTTGGTTTTGCTCAGAAAGTGGCTCAAACCAAGGAAATTTTGTCGAAACAAGCAGTTCAGACCAAACAGATCTTGGCCAAACAAGCTGTTAAAATCGCCAAACAGGCTGAAGAACATGAAAGATTCATCAATAAGGTATCAAACTTCATCTCATATATTCAAGAATCTATATGTATGTGTGTCTTTCAAGAATCCTTGCATATTATGTGTAAAAAAGTTAACACGAAAGGGCAGACATAAGATTTCTCTATGAATTAGGGTGCTTTCGACTTAGTTGAGTTCATGGGTTTCTTCATTTAATTTGTTTTAAATCTGCATTAAATTTATATGTGGTGTTTGAAAATTCATTTGTGGTTGTATTGATTGGACTTGTGGTGGTTCGCAGGTGACATATTTTTTGGGCGTTCTTGGTTTTGGGGCATTCTGCTTTATTTTGGGTGCAAGTGAGTGAACACTGGTGACTTCAAGAATCTGTTTACATTAAATTTTGAATTCGTTCTTTGATTAGTGATTGTATTTTAATTTGGTGTTTTTGTTGATTGAGCAATCAGGGCCGCATGATATACCATATGTGTATTGTGTGTTCTATGTAATTTTTGTTCCTCTCCGGTGGATTTATTATCGATACAAAAAATGGCACTACTACCTTTTGGTAAGTTCAGACTCTTGGGCAAAGTATAAATTCTGCATTTCTAAAAATTCTCGTGCTTTATTTTGGAGCTTAGTTTAGACGGTTAATTAGTAAGCATGGACGTTATATTCCAAAATTATGTTGTTTCACTTTTAGAACTTAAATATGGAACTGGATGGAACTTTGAAATTATTATCGAGCTGCTTTACCAAAAAATAATCTGGGTGGCTACATTCAAGATGCCCTCTTGGAATACAAATTTATCTTCATATTTTGTTGGTTGCAAAGCGCCTTCAATGTCCATTCTTCAACAAAGTTTCACAATCTTTAAGATCATAATAATTTTTAATTGTTGCTCAGAGGAGGTTGAAGGGAATATCAAAGAGGTAATCAACTATTATCTAATATTCTTGTTTCATGCAGGATTTTTGCTACTACGCCAACACAATTTTCATCATAATGCTTCTGTTTTATCCAAGAAATGAGAAGCTTTTCATGGTTTGCTTCTCATTTGCAGAGGTAATAAGTTGGTTGAGAGGTAAATTTGTCCCATCTTGTCGACTTAGGTTCATTTTTCCTTTATTCTGAATCGTATAATATTACTGCAGGGGCCATTGGCGTGGGCACTAATTGTTTGGAGATGTAGCTTAGTTTTTAATTCTATGGACAAAATCGTAAGCGTCTTCATACATCTTTTGCCCGGTAAGTCAAGCCTTTTGTCGTTCAGATTTTAGTGGTTCTGCTGACAGCAATTAGGTGTTCCAGCTTGAAAGCAAGCTTTGATTTCCTATTTTAAGATTTGAGGATAAAATTTGATTCACCATTCATCTTACATTTACTACTTTTCTCCGGTTGTCTCTTGACTACTCAAGCTACAGTTGTACTGACCCGTGTTTTCAACTTCTTGATATATTCCCATTTTATATATCTGTCATTTTAGGCTTGCATATTAAATAAAAAAAAAATCATTATAAATTTGATTGGAAGGTCTATGCTAGTTTAATATTTTCATATTATTGTCTGTCAATGGAATTTTAATTTGATTAAAATAATAGCACACTTTATTATTTTTCATAAAAATAGACTGTTGCTGGAGTCATATTTACATTTGAGTACTCCTCATGTCATTTCAGTGCCACAACATCACTTTATTGCAAATTCAAAGCGTTGTGTGTCATGCAGTATCCTGAATTTCTTTGTATACAGTATAACCTAAGCATTGTGACTCTCATTTGCTTCTCTTTGATGGAGGTTTATTTTTCTAGAATGTATATTGAATCCTAATTTTGGGGTAATTCTTCTTGAGATCATCAATTCAACCTATGACCAAGAAGATATGCCTCGGTTATACTTCATCTAATCAATAAATTTAGTGACGAGCATAATGGCGCTACTGTTCCACCGGAGAGAAGAACCTACGATTAGATTTTTGGAAGATTTCTAAATAAAGAATTTCAACAAAAATCTTTCAGTTTCTAATTTTACTATGTTCGACTCTGTGTATTTTTCTATCCATAGAGTACATTAAATTCATAGAAATGACTTATCGAATATATGGTGCATAGAAATTCTCAGTCAGTAGTGAAATAAGCATCTTGCAGCTGATGCAGCATTTGTGGCTTTCAGGATTAGTTTATTTCACGATCAGATGGTGGGACCCTGTGTTTTTGGAAGCCATGCATCCCGAAGGAACTGCGCAGAGAGCTTCATGGCCTTATGTAGAGAGCAAATCTTATCTCTGGACATGGCTGTTTTTTGTTCCTTTATTTGCTTACAGCATTTGGCAGGTTCTTTATTTTCTCATTGTAAATGTTCTACGTCGACAAAGACTGCTAAGAGATCCCGAAGTCATGACTTCTTACAGGTTGCCACGTTTCTCCTCATCGTATAATTACTCTCTCTCTTTCTTCTGGTTGAAGGTTGCATTATTCTCACTACTCGTAGACTTGGAGTCCTTGAGAACATTTTTTTGGCTAAGCTTAAAAATAAGATCTTTACATTTTACTTTTTGTTTCAAACACGTTTGGATAAGTTATTTTTTCTTGCTTTTAAATAGAAAAAAGTTACTTAGTTTGAAATTATTATTTACCTTGATGTCTAAAACTCATTTCAATATTGATCAATAAAAAAGTTTTGAATTTTATAACTTATTTACTCCTTACAAGTGAACCTTCTAAGCTTTGCAAACATCTCTTATTCTTTATTTCGTAATTTTATTATCGTTGCATCTCATTCTTTCATTTCTTCTCACGGTAGTTTGTATATGATAGGGAATTGTCGAAGAAAGCACAGAAAGCAAATAACTTATGGTGGCGTTTAAGCGGTTTGCTCGGGGATCAAAATCGCTTGTTTATGTATATTTTACTTCAAGCTATATTCACGGTGGCAACTATGGCACTTACAGTCCCCATATTCTTGTCCTACAATTTGCATGTAGTTTTCCAAATACTCAAAGTTTCTGCATCCATATGGAATGGAGGAAACTTCCTGCTCGAAGTGATGCCACGGCAAGTCATTCTCAAAGAGAAGAAGAAAACCGAGATGCACCCTATCGAGAATCTGCAAGATAAATCATCACTCGAAAACTCGATGAAAGCAAATACTTTTTCTGCAATACTCGAATCTTAGCTGGTGTGCACAAATATAATGTCTTGTAAAACTGTTGTGTTTTTTTTTTTTTTTCTTCTCTGATGTTTGTCGGTGTGATTTGTGAATTTAGCTGATTTATTTTCTTTGTTCTGAATAATTTTCTTTTTCTACAAGCATCATGGCCAAATTTATAAACTAGTTGTGAAATTATGCTTTCCTTTCACTTGTATTAGAATTTGGACTGAATTTTAAAGACTTGATAAATTGCAAAATTTGAGGATCCATGCTACTATGATTTTGTGATGATTGTTTGAAATCATCTGCTCGTAGGGGCGGTGTCAGGGACAACTCTTTTTTTTTTTTTTTTTTCCAAAACAGATGTATAGAAAAAAAAATTTCCATTTGAAAAAAAAAAAAAACTACCTGAATATTTTTATTTTTGAACCTTTAGAAATTATATTTGGACTTGGGCAAGCCTCGGCTTTCCTTCCCCCGCCGTTGTTTGGTTTAGATAAAAATTAAATTTTTAGTAGAATTTGATAAAAGTCGATGAAATTTGTGGTTGAAAAGTTGTGGATCACTGGATCCCATGAAATGAGTAACTAAAATTAATTATTGATTTCAATTTAAATTTTAATTAACATTTTTTGTTGAACCAAATAGGAACATAGTGTTTTTGGCCATTTATATGCAAAACACCGGTGCTAGTGCTACATAGTAAGGGATGGCAGTGGAGTGGGTTCGGAGCGAGACACTCTCACTCGGCCCCGCTCCGCCTCGTTTATTTTTTATTTTTTAAAAAATTTCAGTTAACTATTTTTTTTTTTTTAATATGTAGTTAAGAAATTTTTATTTTTATTTTTATTTTTCACGGGACGAGACGGGGCGGGGCTTTTTTGGCATCACTATAATGATTCATTCAAGAAAAACTTGAACTCAAAATTTAAGTTGATTCCTTGAAATGCTTTGGGTTGCATTAAAAACACAAATGTAAGCATGCAGAACTTAAATGAGATTCTAGCTTAGTTTTTTCCTTAATATTGTTCTTCAATCCTCCCTACCAACTTGCCATCAATGTTGGGAAATGGAAAAGCATAAATAGAAAGAAAGATAAAACATTTATATCACGATAGGCATTTAGCTTCTTATCGTGGTGGTGATGATGGACTCTATGTTTCTCTAAGTTGTTCAAGGGTAATTTTCAACTATTTCTCCTACTAGAAGCGTAGCTTTCACATTTTCTATACAATTTAGTGTGACAATTTTATATAAAGATTTTTCCTTGATATACTTATCCAGTATTAAGAAAAAAGATGCAAATTATTTGGCTTGTCGCTAATTCTTTTGAAGCAATTCGTCTTGTCATTTTAGGCCAAAGTTTTTGGACTTCTCTTCTTCCCAATTCAATATGCCCAGGATGAATTTCTTTCGTTGAAGGAGAGTAAGAGTATGTTCGACTGGGCTTCTACAAGACAAATAAAATATTTTTAGAAAACTATACGAATATTCAAAAGCAACTTTTGATTTTTCAAAAGTCCTGTGAAATGAGAACTAAATTACCGTTAAGATACATTAACCTGGAAGCCGTTGGACATGAGGTAATAACAATTAGGTTCGAGTTGAGTTTTTATTCTTCTATGTAAAAGCAACTCTAAGGGGCCGTTCTCTTTAGCCGTTTTGGGCCGTTTTCTGTTTTCGGTTTTCCAAAACAATGAAAACACGTTCTCTTTACTATTTTTGAAAACGCGTTTCTGAAAACGGGTTGAAAATTTACAAAGAAAACAAAAAACGACAAAATTGTCGTTTTGGGTGTTTTCAGTTATAATTTGACAAAAATTTCCAAAACATGTTTTCGTTGTTTTCAATCACCGCCAACCATCACCGCACCCGACCACCACTGCACCGCCGGAACCACCGATACACCGTCAAAACCCACCACCGCACCACCACGATCAAAAACCCCCATCGCCTCAGCCAAAATGGCGACCCAACCACCGGAAATCTCGAACAGAAAGACAACCACCGCTCCAGCCAAAATGGCAACCGAACCACTACCAGATTCGTGACTAGGTAGACCACCACCGCCAAGCCAAACTGGCGACCCAACCACCACAAAATCGCAACCCAACCACCGCCAAATCGCCACCAGATCGCGACCTCTACTCAGCAAAAATGGCGACTCAACCACCGTAAAATCACCACCAGAAACCACTGCCAATTTATCGACCAGAAAGACCACGCCACCCAGCAAATGGGGACCTAACCACCGCCAAATCGCGACCTAGAGAATAGCCAAAATTGATTTGCCATTACCCCCACCGCCCCAACCAAAAGTCGCGACCCAACTGCCACCACAGCCACCACCGCAGCGTCGCGACCCAACCACCGCATTCAACCACAAATCGCCACCAACATGTCAGTGAAGGAGGAGGGGAAGAAGAAGAAGAAAAGGGGGGAGGAGGAGAAAAATAAAGAGGAGAGAGAGAGCGCGAGAGAGGCCGAGGAAGGAGGAAGGAAGAGAACACAATTTCCATTTTCTAATTTTTGAAAACAATTTTTCAAAATGTCAAAGAGAACGCATTTTCAATAATCTCAAAATGAACACTCAAAACACAAAACACAAAACTCAAACACAAAGAGAACGCCACCTTAGTTTTTGCATACAAATATACAATACTCTGATAAAATGTCTTCTCGAGACATTCCAAAAAATTTCACCTAATGAAAGCAATAAATTCCCCCCCCCCCCCCCACCCACCCCAAAAAAAAAAAAAAAAAACAGGCAAGCTATGGAAATTAAGGTCATGAAGAAAACAGAGGCCTACGTCTAGGGCAAAGTCGAAAAGAATAATCTAACACTTGCTACACAAATAGGGGTATTTGACCGGATTTAAAAAAAGAGGACAAATGTCAAATATTCATTGAATAGTTAAAAAAGAGAGAGAGACGTGATGACACACAGCACCTATCACTCAATTCCGTCAACTGTCCCTTTTCGAGTAGCTTAATTGATAATCTAAACCTTACAATTTGAAAGAGATGATCATTCTGTTCTAAATACCTGTTTATAAAAAATAATCAAGAACAAAAAAAATAGTTCTGTCTTTTATATTAATAAGATAATAAAAGAAATAAACGTCTAAGTCATTTACAAGAACCTTATCCTTGTTGACACCTTAAATACGTATCAAAAGAATACCCCCACCTTAAAATGCATTACCTGTCATTCTATAACAAATAGAGAACCTAAAAAACAGAAATTCCTATCAATTTACACCCAAAACCTGGCAAACAACCTCTGTAAGCCAGTAAATACATGTTCCTGTACTTCTGATATCATCACGCACAGGACCTCTAAAGCCCGAAAAAAAAAAGGTAACTCGACTCAGACAACAAAAAAAGAACATTGTCTGAGCTAATGAAGAAAAATATACATAGAAATGCGACGGCGATGGAATTGTTTTCACAACATCGGCAATGAGGACAGGATATAAGTAACCAAATGCCACAATCTCATTCTGACCGTTGGTGTAAAAATACAAAGCCTGAATTATCGCTGATTAATGGGGAAGGCTCCACATCAGCTACATCTACTTGTTGCATCGACTTGGAGAGGTCATCCACAGAGAACGGTATGCTGCAGGATGTTTGATAGCAAAAATATTTGGTACCAGGATATTTATGAAATAATGCAGTAATTATGCTTGTCACCATATACATGTATGTGACAAAAATTATGTTGGTTGTTTGGATATGGCACCCAACAGGAAGGAAGCATTTAAAATAGCATAAAACTGCAACTGTTGATGTAACAATTGATTCATGTCATTTCAAATTTACCTTGAGTCGTCGTCTAATAAAAATGAACTGCTCACTCCATTGTTCAAGTAATCTGTCATCATAGTTCTCATGTTTGAAATGACCTGCGTACCATGGAAAAAAAGGCAAGTGAATTGGGATATCAACAACCGTATGAGAACGATACATTGAGAAAGTTAAATTTATCCACAAAGAGAACTAAGTTGACACGTCAAGAGCAAACTCAAGTGAAAACTATCTTACATCTGAATAAACACTGTGTGCGCCATACTTATCGTCCCAGTGCATGGTACTAATCCTGTATAATTGCTGTATGCTAAGCACCTGAGGTAAATAAGAACAAATGTTGAGGAATGAAAGTAAAATTCAATGTGAAAAAAAAAAAAAATAGCAGTTAGGGGGGAGGTCACTCAGGGCAAAGGTCATTTGTGCTTTCGTTCAAGGTCTTCTTAGGCTTTTGATGTATAACCTGAAACGTAAAGAATTTAATAAATACTTTAGGTCAGCGATCCCCGTGTGTACAATGAGAAATATCAGTCAAAAGTAGAAACGGCGTAGAATCTGATTCTTACGAGAAACCCAACAGCCTGTCTGACATGCTTCAATTCGTCCCTAGCTGATCCAATATACTGAACAACAAACGATGTAGTTTAGTTATTACTTTGATGATGGGTAATGACAAGGAGGATGTTTGGCTTTTAAGCCAATTCTAAGCTTAGCCAAAGATGTTGATAAAACTACTGGGTGAAGCTTACCTCCTCAGTCGCAAAACAACACCATTGCTCTAATTCAGCCAACCCAGCTTTCACATACTCACCATTACGGAATGAGCAACACGCACGTTGCAAAAGCAATGATATAGTAACAAATATTTTGAAGGATGTGGAATTCTAGTGAACCCTGAACAACATCAAACTATGTCGAATCGAATACAGTTCTGACATATGGTGGTCTTGAACATAGATAAATGAGAATATTTGAGTGAAAACCTTGCGAACTAGGAAGGCGGGAACCTACAAGGACAAGATGATAAGGAACAAAAACAATTTATCAAAGAAAGAAGAACGAATTGTGGCTTTGCCAATTAAGTTAAACTTAGAGCTTACATAGTTTTGCTTTCATTATCTTCAAGTACTTATTTAGGCTTTTTACAATTTTCTGCCAATGAGCGATTAAGGCTTGTTGAGCCCCAACATTAGCTTGAGAACGCCCTTTTACTAAACCTGCCCGTGATGTTCTAGGTGCCTGCATTGAATGAGTTAGCCAATTAACCAGTAATGATGAAGCTGTTTGTTAGTATTGGTGCTTTTAGTATCATCCAACATAAAAATGAAAAGGGAATAAAAGGGAAAGCATAAGATAGTGTAACCAAAAATCATATAGGAGACTGTTTTGGAACAAACAGGATACCAGAATTGCTCTGATACCACTTGTTATGGAACAAACAAGATACCGGAATTGCTCCGATATCAGATGTTATGAATTTGGATCGAGTTATAATGACGATAATGAAATAAACAAGAAGAAAATAAACATCAAGATTTACGTGGAAACCCAATACGGAAAAAAACCATGGGCAGAGCGTCCAACTGGCAGCTAGCAAAAATGTGGCGACTTTTTCCTCCTGTCCATGATTTCGATTTCTCGAAGACCACTCCAATTTAGATTGCAATACCCACTAGAATTTGGGTCAAACCACAATAGAGACTGAATCTGACTTGAAAATAAATTTCACAAAAGCTAATACATATACTACCTTAAAGCCAGAACAAAAATTTATATAACAGTATATACCTGGATGCATGACCCCAAGTCTTTCTTTAGACTCTGTCTTATCATCCCATATATTTTCTCCAGGAAAGCAGTAACTGCTGCTTGAATAACAAAGCAGGATATTTGGCCTCAACTTGTCGCAAGTCATCGATTCTACCAAACAACAGATTATTCAGAAATGAGAGTCCAGCACTCTGTGGAGAAGCTCTTAGTCCCTAAGAAAGGTAAAATGGGAAAGAAGAGAGGCGTAAGAAATAAAATGTGCAACAGGTCAGAAAGTAAACAGTAAGTCCATACTTGTGACATCCCGCCAAAGAGAGAAGCTGAAGAAGACCTCCGCCGTTGGGGAGTCAACCTTGAGGACAAGGTTTATTTGGACTAAAGTATACCTATGCTAGAAGAAATAAGAAGGATTGAGAAGCAACTAGAAGGAGGGGCAGCAACAGAAATCTGTTACGAGGGCAAGTGTGTGTGTGGGGGGGGGGGGGGGGGGGGGTGCAATTATTTAGGAAATCCTTATAAATAGATGTAGAAGGGAGGGTAGCAAGGAGGCTTTTATTGAGTGAGTAGGGAGACCTTTAGGATAGTTTTAGCCCTCTCGAATGTTGCAATCTATAATCCAATCATATGAAAAAGACCACATAAAAAAGTATAGAACTCTAAGAACAGAGGAAAAAGACTGATTATCCGTTGAAAAGAAATCTAAGTTACAATAATATCTAACAAATTCTGGTGCGGGTTTTTATATTTTATCGAGTGAACTGGAAATAGAAATACTCACTGCAATTGCAGAAGCAGCAAGTCCAGCTCGTTTTCTAGGATCTTTAGGATAGTAGCTTCTAAAATACAGGAATGTAGCGTAGTACCACAGTAGAGGGCACAAAAAGGCCACTAAAAATCTGAAAGTGAGAGGGAATGATATTAGATGAGGACAAATCTTGAAGATGCAAATAAGACTTCAGTATACGTATGAGAACCTTCCTACTCCACAGCTAGAGCAAGGACGAGGTTTGTCATACATCCCCAGTTGGGAGTCCTCTTCATCTCGAATCAGAGTATACTTGCCCTTTTCGTGGTCTGCCGTTTGTCCTACGATTGATAGAGAAACTCTGATATTTCTTGAGTATTTAATAGGCAGAGTAAAATTACCAAGACTCTTATCCATCCACCGCACTCCCTCAACCTCAACCTCAACCCCAACCCAAAAACAATCCTACACACATTGAGAAAGGAAGGGGTTGTTGGGAGGGGGGGTTGTTCCCTACATTCCCACAACTACAAGTCATACATATCTGGCTATGAACTTTAAGGAGAAAGTTAGCATCAAAAGCGAAAACTCTAAGAAGTGATAAAAGAATGACACGAAAAAATTGACGAAATTAAACTATTAAAACACACACAAAGAAAGTCAATGTTAGTGACAGGTGAAAAAAATAGGACTTGCCTTATTTCTCGGCAATATAAAAGAAATTAAGGCCTCGTTTGATTGGCAAAGTTTTCTAGAGAGGTGGGAAAATCTTTTCCATTTTTCAACTTTTGTAGTGTTTGATTGGCGAAATTTTCTCGAAAAAATATTTTCTAACTTTCTAAATTTTACACCTTTTTGAGGAAAATAAATTTTTAATGTTTTGGTGAGAAAATATTTTCCAACATTTCAAATTTTTTTTTTTTTTTTAATTGGAAAAAATTCTAAACACAATGATAAAAAGAAATCACTTTTATTGACAATTTCCATGTAAAACAAAGCCAAACGAATGATATTCAGTATGATTATTTTTTTTTTGTTTTTTTTTTGTTTTGGCAATTGGAACAAATTTTAGATCCAATGGTAGAAAATATTATCACTTTAATGGACAATTTTCATAAAAAATGAAGTCAAACGGACACCAATCTTTCAATATTTTTCATGGAAAATATACAACCAAACACAATTAATTACAATTCCCAGCAAAACAATTTCGAGGAAAATCTTTTCCCTGTAAAACATTTTCTTTCCACTCATTTTCCATCTTTCTATCAAACGGACCTAATAGGTTTTCTAGCACTCATGCTGGAAAATTCAAAAGCCTGACTTTCCAGACTTTACATCTCACAGGCTAGAATCAACATAGTTGACATGAAAGATGCCAAAATGGGAATGTATGAAAATCCGTGAACAAACTAAAGAGTACGAAAAACAAAAAGAGACGTAGCAAGATCTTGTAACTTAATTATTACTAGAAGAAGGAGCGTTAATGTTAGTCTGACAATTCTAGGATGGATAACTGGCTATCACTTATGTAATGTATTGATTATGAACAGTATAACTACCTTTAAACATTGAATAATATCGAGCTGATGGTCCCAAAAAATCAAGATAAATATCCAAAATTGATTTCACCAGTTCCAAGCCATTTCTACTCCCTCCCTCCTCAATAGTAGCATCTGTGACACCAAGAAGTCCCGATTTACAGTCATTCGGTGGCTATTTGTTTCTTAATTTTGCTTCACTGAATAGTATTGGATAACTTTTCTAACAAAGAAAACTAAATGTAACGTTCCAGTGTTGTGTAACTTTCAGCTGGTATGCCCCAAAAATCACAATAAATTAAGCTCAATGACTCCATCATTTCTTGTTTTCTAATTTTGGACTGAAATTGTTATCTCTTTGATGTTATGCAGCAAATGGGAATGATAAGCAGATGGTATACACATTTATGATATATCATAAGCTTTAATTATATTTTTCATGGTAGTTGCAAACTTCCATCATGTTCTGTGTTGTCAATGAATAAGCACATTAAACTAACCTCAAGGTAGATATATAACTTTCACGGGACATGGTAAACCAGTTAGAATTCTAAAAGATAAAAATGGAAAACAGGTTTTAAACTGCCCTTCTTGTTGTCTCTCTGCACATCATTGTCTTATGAAATGTCAAACTTCATTTTCAACCACTTATTCCAATTGATTCGAAGTAGTAACGACTTATCCACCACTCATTTCCATCTATTTATAAATTAAACCGTTCATAATTTCTTTCCCAGACAGGCTAAGTTATCCTTGGAACAAGCAGGAATACCGTTGACTATTTATTGCCTAGAAGTTTGAAATAGATTGGCTTCAAGGTGGGTTAAAAATGCTGAAAATTTCAAACTCTCAGAGGTCATGCTCAATTTCACCATATGAGATTGCATATAGTTGCTCCATTGCCGGGTTGGAAGTTGCTCATATTTCATAACACTTTGAACAAAAGAAAATGCAGAAGATAAATAGATATGGTAGAATAATATCTATTAGAAGTTTCTGTTTGAAGTGAGGAAATGACATCCAAATTATTGGATAAAGTAAGCCCTAGTTTAATGACCATTATTTTAAAAAAATGATTTTTTATTTTATTTTATTTTTTAGAATACGTGATTAAAAAGTAGGGAAATTTTTTGAATTTACTTGCAAAAAATCTTATTATGAGAATGTATGTATGGAAATGAGAATTAAAGAGTTTTGTTTTAAAAAAGGATAGAAGGGCAACAACAAAAGTCTAGTTAATTACTCCTGTCCGTTTGTACTTGTCTAGAGCTGATATTCCCAGTGCGTTGATATTCGACTACAACTTCTAGTCAACCTGCTAAAAAAAAAAAATTATACAACTCAAATTCAATTAAGATGGAACCAAACTCTTGTGCTTTGACTGATGGGATGTACTATACTGGACAATATTAAAAACAAGAAAGAAGTTAAAATCTTGTCTAGTATACTTTCAAACATGAGCTCGATGGTCAAATCATCATCTGGATAGAGAAATGAGATGATAAAAAATGCAAGGTGAAGGGACTCGACTTTTTATTGACAGATATTCGCGGCTTCAAGGGTCAAGATGTAAATTGTTAGTTAATAAATAGTTATTCATCAGTTAACTCTAAACGTCCTCGTCAACCTGGTAAAGCCGATCGAATACACTTCCTTGTCATCTCTATTGAGATTGATGAGGATGGATGAGGAGTGCACCTAAACTAGCTTGACGAGTACGGGTGGGTGGTGAATGATATTATTGGATGTTTGGATTGTTCAGGGTTGAGTAATCTTTAAGCGACGATTTTTTGACAGTCTTTCGAGTGTATTGGAATTGATTATTATTGATTTTAGTTTGTAGGATGAAATTTTTGAACTCAAGTTATATTGGTAAAATTGTAAGAAAAATGAGATGAAGTTGAGGCTTGAAGTGAAGAACAAAGTCGAGCATTGCATTACAAGAAAGACGATAAAATAAAGAAGAAATAAGGTCTTATGAAATGCTAACGAATAGTGGGAGTGGGAGTGGGAGTGGGAGTGAAAGATAAAAAACGTAATACTACGCTTGCAGGTTTCGAGCAAATTTTGAACTTCAACTATATCATACCTTACGATAAGTGTGTTTTGGCACACTTATTGGAGGCCTAACATAGTTTATTATTTATGAAATGAGCAAATCTTTATTCATAATTGTGTAATTATTGTCTTTATAGGTCAAAACCCCGCAATTGAAAGAGAATAAGGCAAAAGGAAAGGAAAAAATGACTAAAAGTATACAGAAATGTGATTTGGGGACCAAGGTGTGTTGAAGGGTTTTGGATGCAATTATTCAAGGCATAATCAGAAGAAAAGTCAAAATGTACAAGATAAAATTTGAAGATCCTAATGTGCAAATACAGGAATCGAAGGCAAACCGTTAAGCCATGTTTGACAAACCATTATTTTGGGAAAAAACAATGTTTTGAATAGTGATTTTTAGAAGAATGTGTGGTGTGTTTAAAAAATAAGGAAAAATTTTAGAATCTACGTGTAGAATATTCCAGAGCCTATTTGACACCCATTAATTTATTTCCTGGCTTGCTACACAATCATTTTCAACCGCACATTCATACAATAAAATATTCTACATATATACCAAATTTTTTTTCCTATTTTTAACCACACATTCTTCTAAAAATACTATCCAAAACTCATTTTTTTCCTAGTTAATAAGAATCAAACATGCACTTAACGTATATACATGTGGTTGAAAATGAGTACGCAAAAAAAAATAATTCAAATAATGGTTAAACAAATGCTAAATGTGTGCATGGATCTATACCCATGCACGTGCACAAGGGAAATTGCGTGAGCCCGTTATGGAAGCAGAGGCTTCCTTTGCCTCCCCATGGTCCGTTTTGTAAAATTGGGGGCATTTTGGGACTTTCATAGATGCATTTTAGGTCATTTATAAGGTCTAAATTCAGTCATTACTCCTTTAAAGAGAAAAGGGGCAAGGAAAAATCAAGAAAAGTTGAGGGATTTTGGGAAAAAATAAAAATCAAGTCCATTTTTATTTCAAGAATCCAACCAAGAAACGGGTTCCAGGCGGGCCCGAATATTTTGGGGGCCTTATGCCAATTATATATATATATATATATATATATATATATATATATATATATATATATATACACACACTAGGTGTAAGTAACGTGCAATGCACGTTTGCTTAGTTTATATTTAATAGTTTTGTTTAAGAATTAATTTGTTATTAATAAGGATGTAATTTTTTTGATTAATTAAATAATTAATGATGTAATGTTTATATAATTGATAAATAATTAAATAAAGTGCTTCTCGCTATCATTTCCAACCCAAAATCACAAACAGAAAACTCAAGGTATGTTAAGGGGTAAGAAGATGAGTTTACTTAGGCTCCGTTTGATTCTCATTAATGTAGATGAGAATAAAAAATATAGTTGTTATTGGACCCCACATAAGAGATAGAAATTCAAAATTGATAGATTGATGTGATGGATAACAGTCATATTTTTCATTTTTATGGATTTTTAATGAGAAACAAATGGAGACTTAAACTTTTTGCATGACTTAAGTCTTTACTCTTTTTAAGTAATAATGCAATTCATTTTATCGCTAAAGTATGATATGTATTACGATAATATATGTATATCATGTGTTAGACTTAGTATTGGTAAGTGACATGTAAATTTTCGAGAACGAAAATATTTTAAAGGTGTGAGAATGTAATACTCCGAAATTTTTCATAAAATATAATTCAATTTTTATATACTATATTTTAATATTTTGAAAGTTAGGGACTAAATGATCCATTATCAAATTATATTTTATTGTGTCAAATATTTAGATATTGATGGAGTTATCGTAAATATATGAATATTGGTCTCGTTGGATAAATCGTAATTAGATATATAAATCAGATTCGAGAAAAAGTCGATTCGGATAAGTTAGCTCCAATATATTTTAGTTTGAAGGAATTATCAAAAGCTAATTTATTATTATTATTATTTAATTATAATTTTAAAAGTAGGGGGTGGTGAAAAGAGATTTTCCGTTAAAAACAAGAAATTCCGTTAGTTTTTCCGTTAAATCAAAAAATTCCGTTAGTTTTTCCGTTAAACCAACAAATTCCGTTAAATAGGCACTTTTTATATATAGAAAGATATATCAAAATTACAAAAATAATAATTTAAAACTTTCAAATGTCTAAATTAAATTTACTTTTCTAGAATTTTTTGATAGAAAGTCCACAATTATATTATTACAATCAATCTGTTTTAGAACTTCTTTTTCAATAGATACCATGGCCAACCCATTCAATCTTTTTTATGACATTGTTGATCGAAAATAGGATTTTATCAACTTCAACTTTGAGAAGCTCCTCTTGACAGATGCAACCGTAACTGATATAGTCAATAATATTCTATAAGCAATCCACGCATTTGAAAAACAGTCTATCATTTTTATGTAGTCCAACACTTCAATTGCTTTTTTAGTCTCTTCTGGCAAACTATTTCTCACAATTTGTAGCTCAACAAATAACTTCGATCCATCAATGTCAGAATCCATGTCGTGTTTTAAAAATTCTTCAAACTTATCACACCAACACTTCAAATAACTATCATCTGCATTATGCAATTTTTTTAAATCAAACAAAAACCCAAAAATATTTTCATATTTTTGAAATTGTTCAAATCTTAACTTAAGCGAAGATAGAGTTTGATTAACTATATATAAGAAATAATCAATTCTTAATGATTTTTCAGCTGAATATGTTCTCATGATTAACATTTTCATCAAAGCGCTTCTTTCTATGAATAATACGCTTTTCTTGAAATATAAGTTCAACTTCCATTTGATCAGCAATTTCTGTAGCAGTAATTTTGTCAGATTCAAATACAG
The DNA here is from genome assembly GCA_019097785.1 of Fraxinus excelsior. Taxonomy (NCBI): domain Eukaryota; kingdom Viridiplantae; phylum Streptophyta; class Magnoliopsida; order Lamiales; family Oleaceae; genus Fraxinus; species Fraxinus excelsior. The sequence continues at coordinate 5,818,985 of CM032630.1, forward strand.
TTTCTCTGTATGTTTCAAAAAATGAAATAAGCGATTTCATGTGACTAATAGCAACATCAATTGACATGTCTTCACTTTGTAACATTTTGCTTACTCTATTAATAACAGACAGTATATTGTATCAAATAATCATGTCAAACAAGAATTCAAAATCTATATCATAGAATAAGTTTTGGGCATCTCTATATGTCTTAGGATCATCACATGTTTCCACCAAGTGTTTTAAAGCGACTTTTATTTCTAGTGCTTGAAATCTTAATGTTTTAACACTTTCAACTTGACTTTCCCGATGTGTTTGTGATAGCGGCTTAAGTGTCAGACCTTTCACATTGTCTTGAAAAAATTTTATGCATTGCACAATGCACAAAAGTTCCGACATCGAGGCCTCTTCTGATCAAGGAACTCTACCAATTCTTTCTTTCACTTGAAAATGGTACTGGTCTTGCAAAGCTTTTGATTTGTACGTGAAGACTAAAGAGACCCCTTTTTTGCTTAAATTGTATCTTTTAAAGTTTAATTCAAAGAGAGAATTTATTTTATGTTGGGTTTTAAAAAATAATGGTAGATGACTGTTGGAGTAAAATTTGAAGAGACAAAAGAACTTTTTATTTGGTTAAGAAAAAAAAATAGATGTTTGGAAGATAAATGGTCTAATTAGTTATAGAAATAAAAAGTTATGGTTGTGATATATTTATATGATAAATAAATGTAAGTATAAATTATATATATATATTTATAAAATTTGTATTTTTAACTTTTTATTAATTTCTTATGTTTGCATACGACAATTCTATTTTAAATAATTTCACCAATATAATTTTCGTTTCTATTCAACCAATCAATTAATCTTATAAAATTTGGGGCCATTGTCAAAGCGGGGCCTTAGGCGATTGCCTACCCCGCCTATAGTCAAGGTTGCCACTGGTCCGCAGCAAAAGCGACAACTTGAATATACCATAGCTCAATATAAAATGCTCAAGGAAATTTCCACCTCCAAATAAGTGATTCTTTATCTTTATCAAAAGATTTACACACTGGATATCACAATTTTAGATTTGCAATGAAGGATTGAAACCTTGCACCATGAAGCTGTACTTACAGTCACTGTGCATTCTTTGCTATTATAACAGACCGTTTCTACAACGGCTACTGCTTTTGATGTTTGATAAGTGTAACCTAAAATATTGATATTTGATATTTTTTTTAACAAAATATATCCTAAATTGTTTTATTTTATGTTATATATGTAAAACTCAATGATTGAACGAGTAATTGAAATAAACAAATGAAAAATCAAGGGAAAATGGCAAAGTCCAAAGCATGAGGACCAATTTGCAAATATTCAATAGTTAATTCTGATCACAAGACGATACTTTAAAGATTGTTATGAGACAATTGGATGGAATTAGAACTCAAAAAGGAATGAAATATGATTAAAATATTATCAAAATCAATTTTAAATCTCATAAGTTATATTTCAGATTTTTAGGCGAAAATTGAGACCCATTTTTGGCACGATAAATGTCTGAATTGGAAAAATTCTATTTCCATCAAAGTCGTAGCCATTTGAGTTATCTTTCCAACTCACTTTGAATCACCTCAATCAGATATCACAAAAGAAAATCATGGTCAAAATACTAACTGTTGTTCAGAGATTAAAAAAAAAAAAAAAATTTGCCCGCGAAGGTAACTTCTTTATTCGATTGGAACTTTTTTGAAAACCAATTTGGACGTGATTTTCAACCATTTTTCTAATCCTACAAATATAATAGACAAGGTTTGGAGGGGAAAAAGAAGATGAAAAAATGAAAATTGCAAGGAGTGTAAGGCTGCAAGACTCCAGCATGTGTCAATCCATACAGTCTAGCTAAAGACTATAAATTAAGCGATTGTTAGGAGATAATCCAATTTTCTAATCACGTTATTTATTTTGCTTTCCGTATTGCATTGCATGCACTGTTATTCTTGATTTATATGTTGTATTAGTTATATGCACGTTTAAATTCAATTTGGGGGTCATCTTTATCATTGACACTTAACCTAGTTCAAGGAAAACATTAATTGAGTCAAAATGAGTTTTCTTTTTATTCTTTTGATTGTTTTCTTTCCCTCTTGACATGTACCATGAATATTGACATTGGAAGGAGTTTAGCAAAGTACAAGTTGTGTTAAATTGACAAATAGATCCTCACACATTCCACAGAAAAATTTGGGGAATACATTATTTCTTTTCTTCCCCATCCCCTAATATTCTTACTTATACTTTACGACATTGAGGACAATGTCGATTTTAAGTTTGAGGTAGGAAAAATTGAGTTTTTACTTTTCTTGTGTTTTTGAATGTTTGTACTTTTTTACTTGTCTTGCAATGATGATTAAATTTGAAATTTAGTGTTAATTTATGAACGATGGATAGGCTGCATGCTAGATTGATTGATGCTTAAACCCTACAAAACTTGATATTATATGCGCACTAGAATTGAGTTTTACATCATGATGCAATAAGTTGATTCATATACTGGATATGTTGATAGATTGAACATAAATGTTATACCCAAAACTATCATATATTAATGATTTTTAGACCAAATTTAGCATAGATTCCTTACGTGAAAACTTATGTGTGGATTATCTTAAATTAATAGGATAAAATTGAGCAAAAATCTTAAGTTAAAGGTCTATTTGATTAGATATGCGTTTAATGAGGGGTATTGCACTAATCAGGGTAGAAAAATATATAAAAGACATTTCTTCGTAACATTTATAACTCGAATTATTAAGACTGCTAAGATATTTACAATCTAGTGCCCTAAAATTATTTGATTTGGGGTTATCGACTAAAAGCTCACTACATTAGTCATATAGAAAGTTTAAGGGAGAAAAAATGAATAATAATAATAATAATAATAAATTTGAAAAATAGCATGTGTGAAAAATAGAAGACGCACCAAATGCCCTGCTTAAGCTCCAAATACTTATTTGAGAAGACTTGACTTTTGATAAGTGATTATTAACCTAATTTAATCCTAAATGTCAAAGCAATCAAAGAATTGAAGAATCCTTATTTATTGATGTGTTGATTTACAATTAGTAGAGTCCTCGTGAATTAGAGAGAGCGAGGAAAGTAACGAAAAATTCAACATTAGATTGCACACCAAGAAAAGAGAAAAAAGAATAAGTTTGGTGATGTGTAAATCATACGAGAATTGAGAGGATATATTTGATCACGATCAAGGAAAAATCAAGGAAGGATTTTGATCTTCCAAGAGTGTTTTGTATGCTCCCGAGACTCCTTGAACCGCAGAAAGTTTTCCTCATACAGGGCATTTGGAACGTAAAACATTCAGAAGTAACGGGTGGCTCATCTTCCTATTTAGATGTCAAATGCTTCCTGCCACGATGGAAAGTCATCTTTCTTGAAAGGATACAAGACATAATAGTAGCAGATGCTCATCCATTAGTTTGTGTGACAATCCCTTTAAAGCACTGGAGTCCTGTGAAGAGCACAAAATATAGGCTAATACACATAAAAGAGTGGAAAGCTTCAGGATCGTGTGTGGGGTTTGTTAAGGGATATAATCCCACATCGAATAAAGATGTAGACACAGACCGATTAATAAAGATCTTGGGCTACTCTTAAAAGGTCAACAGGGTTTATCGTCATAGGATTTTGGGTGTTTTTTGAGAAAAAATGGATGACTATGGATCATGTTCGGTCAACACCATTATATTTGATCTCATATCTGCCAGGAAACAAAGGGAACAGAGATATAAGTTAGAGATATTGAGGCTTCTCTTTAGCCTAGGATCAAAATCCTCTGGTGTATTGCAGAATTCTGAGCAAGAGGAAGAATACCCTTAGATACACCGAAGTACGGTTAATGGACTGGATATTAAACAACCAAATCAAGAACAACGAGAAGGGCACAAAGAGCAAAAGTTTAATGGTGAGAGTAAAAAAGATCACGAGGACAAAGAAAAACACACTGTATAGAGTTGGGGGGATGACCATCCAAAAGGACTACCAGAATTCGAGAAAGGAGGATTCCAACAGATTTGATACCATCAATGAGGTTTTCGCGGAAAGCAAGGGTGACACAGAAAGAGCACTCAGATTGTAACCAAAAACACTTGGAGGAAGCTGCAAGCATTCTAACTGATAATATGACAATCGGTTTCATAACAGCTCTTTTATGGAAAGTTCTCATCCATACGCACGAAGACTGAATAGAGAAATGACTTGAACTAAAATAAACAGTACCACCGGTTTCAGCTAATTTAATAATCTGTTGTTCAACGACCAAACTAAGCACATAGCATCTCTCCAATACTACAAAGAAATAGCTAAATTGGAGAAGTGTGTCGCACGATCCAGTTAACTCATTCAGAAGCAGACTGAGAAATTTCATTCAGTTGAGGCATGACTGTTCTAGGAATAAAATTTTAAAATGAAATAATAACAGAGAAATTTCAAAAATATTATAATTCTAATGATGCCCAGTAATTTTATGAAATCTTTACTAGAGCCTATATCAATAAATTAACAAAATATTCCAAGGTTGCTCTGGCAATTTCAACTTTGGAATGCCTAATCTGATAGCCAAATTCATGTTGGACTGCACCTAACCAAGGAACCCAAAGTGAAAAACTATCTTTATTTACATAATTGACAAATTATGCAAAGAAGCACTAAAGTAGGGGAAGCCTCACAGAGAGAACCAGGTATTAGCCGTTAGGATTAAATTCAGTAAAAGAAAAAAGCCAAAATATTATACCCCTTAAATACATTGAAAGCCAAACAACCAATTCATAAAACATTAATCCACGGCCCCACAGTGGAAAACTTTGAAGCAAATCAGGCAAGAAAAAATCTTTAGGCGGAGGAGGGCAGCAGCAACAACCACCTCCAATCTAAGTCTGGGGAGTTTTCAAAGATAATAGAGAAAATCTTGCCATCAATCAGTATTACGTTCACATTAAAAGTACAAGATGATTCGTGTTCATTCCTTAGAATTACACTTCACATGACATCTCACTATTTTTTTTTCCATCTTAATGACCTTCCCTCAAACTCCAATGGGGCAACTGCACCCACCAGACCCTTTCCCTAAACTTGCAACAATGCTACTGCACGAGGAACCACCCACCTTAATATTTCCCACCATGATTAACAAAATAAGGTACTCACGACCGCGATCCATCTCAGTTTTCAGTCAAAAAAAAGCCCAGCATATATTCTGAAAGCCCCAAACAGATCACCAAGAACATGGCTTTGACAAAATCAAGATAGTGATTGCCAGAAGTATTTTGCTTTCCAGGTGCACACATTCTGAAGTTCCTTCTACACGAATGTCAGGAATATGGTTTTTTGAACAACTGTTCTGAAAAGGACCATACAGAAATCCAAAAACCTCCAACAATTGACAAGCACCACCAAGGTTGCGCAACACGGAGAAACCAAGATAACACGTATATTCTAATTTGTTATTCATCCAAACTTCACCTACGCCCCAGTTTGACAACCATTATTTCATAACTCTTTAATTCTCATATTCATTTTCAACCACACATTTACACTATAAAATATTTTGCACATAAACCCAATTTTTTTTTAACTTTTTAACCACACATTCTCTTGTTCAAAACATCATTTCTTAAAAGTAATAGCCATCAAACAGTGGCTAAATAACAAGCTCTTGCATTTTTTTCTAATTTTTCCAGATAAATTGCACATGATGTGCCCACACTATATTCGCATTTGCACACGCCGAGGTGGTGATGGTGGTGGTGGCAGGCTGCTGCAGTGGATTGGGAAAGAAGGTGTTTGTTTCCCCTCTTATCTTCTTCCTTATTTCTATATTTATATTTTTCGTTTATTTTAAGTTTTTAGGGTAAATATGTTTTTCTATGCCAACTAAACAACCATTTCAGATGGTGACAAGGTTGAGATGCTCAATGCTGAGAAAAATGTTAGGGATAAAAATGCAAATAGGATGTACGTTGGGGATAGAGGCAGGGCAGCAATTTATCTTATTTATTTTGTCAATTTTATCTCTTGGTGCACTCCTTGGCCAAACTTCACTCGTAAATACTTGTGTTGTCACTTTTTGCCAAAGTGCTGGAGTAATTTGTTTTCTTGGGATAACCTAGTGTACTTAGTGATATTCTAAAAATAGGTGCGAGCCATCTTGACGCAGACAGAATTGACCAAGAACAAATGCTTGGATCAGAATTGGAGAAAAATCTCACAATTAAATTATTATGATTTAATCGATGAATCAAAAAATCCCCCAAAATACTGTTGTAGCTCTAAGACCTAAGGCAAACCTAATTAAAATTGCATTAATAGTCCATGAACTCCTAATGAAATATAAATTCAACCCAAGATAATTAAAAATATCAATTAGACACTAATTAATTAAAGAACACAACTAAATAGAAATACTAAACATCTAATCAAGCCTTGCATGCATCTTTATTGATCATATTACATCACATCTCAACAAGTTTGAATGGAAATTGTAAGGCTGTTCCATACTATCCTCCATTGCAGTGTCAACAATCATTTAAGCATTTTCATTCCGTACACATTTTATGTAACATTGATTTTTCTATTAGCACAACCCTTTTTGATTGTGATGACTTATTTTCCAATTTTTTTACTTCTTTAGCTTCTGCTATCAGTGACAGGTTTAGATATTTGAAAATGAAGAACTTAGGACAATGTTTCAAACAAATTGACAACACTTACCTTAAAAGAAGAAGTTATTCCTTGTAGCATAATCAATACAATCAATTGTACAAGTGCTGCCACATGAAGAGGAGTTCCTGTCTAATTGAAATAAACATCAAGTTGTTAGACTAAAAGTTTTGTACTTTTTAGCATTAGGTAGGAACATATGTGAAGTGATGGACAAGATATAAATTCTAACCTCTCATTCAAAAATATCTATTGAAGTAATATTGCAGTATTCGGCATCATAAAAACTGTACTTGTGGACTTACCTTTGACATGCATTAATGGCACAAAAGCTTTGTATTCATGTAGTAGTCTGCACTGTTTAAAATATTATTATTGAAGAAAACGCCTACAGAACAAGTGAAACCCAAGATATTCTGAAGGCTGTTACCACTATAATTTAGCAAAACTAGTTGCTAAATATTCAGGTAATTAAATCTCTAACATCAAACTGGTGACAACAATGATTTTCACATATCTTTAGTGAGAATCTGGGACAGAATATATCAGTTTTCTTTGAACAGAAGCAGGAAAAAATTTGCCCGAGACAGAAGAAATGTGTCCAAAATATTGGGCCATCAAAGACTACCAAGATAAGCTGTTTTCAAATAACTGCAGCTAAGAATGCACACTGCCACCAAGAGTATGTAGGGTAACTCCAATAGAAAATAAAATATAGCCACGTGTTCTCTCCCCCACTGGAGCAATATGATCACAATATTCCTTGATTTAGAGGAAAGTTCTCTTGGACATTTTATGTAACACAAGGTGATGCATAGTAAACGAAACAAACATTATAATACAGAAATGGGATAAAAAGAATAAATGATATCCTACTAACTATACGAGGAAATTAAATGAAGAGCACGCGATTCTGTAAATTTAGAAAGTAGACAGTTCTTACACAAGCCTTGAAATTTCTTCTACAAATGCCTGCATTTGTAGCAGTGGCATAAAATTCAGTGGGTTCGAATTGAGAACCAACATACCATTTTGCGAACCCTATTTATATTGGAGTCAAGTTTGTAGCTCGCCAAGTTCTGAGTAGCATTTAACTAAAGCATCATAGCGGTCCTGGACATCAATTGTATACTTCGAAGGAAGTCAACATGGGGATTAAATAGGATATATGGTCAGCAGTAGGTTGCATTGCCAATATAACAGTTCATCCACTTGACCAAAATCCGCACATGCATCTCTTACCTTTCACTGTTAATACCTTCGTATACCACAAAGGAACGTCAGATGTTAATGGGAACAATCAGAGCTTTCTGCATCCTACAAAAGTTGAAAGGGTTAGCGCAACAGCAACTTCCTGAGATGAGTTAACCTTTTGAAGTTATCTACTCAATCGAATCTAAAATAGAAGCTTATATTATACACAAGTGAAACATCTCACAACCTACCACAGATTGCAAAATGAACAAAACAGTAACTTATTGAACATATAAATTTATGTACAAGGACATTGCTCTCCGACATGTATTTGCTACAACAAAAATACAGGGTTTCCTAAGACCTTATCACTAAGATACTAACTTACACGTCATACAAAAACATCTTTACAGTCAAGGTGTCAACTTGAACAGGAACAACATCCAAGCATCTCAGAGGTTCCCTCAAAACTCAACTTGTCTAGGGAGTAACCAAAAGAATATATGGCCTACTCATAGTCAGGAGTCACATGACATCCTATTAACTGCTCTTCCATGACAACAACAGTTTTTCTTCTGTGATTGTATAATAAAAGGGAATATACAATGATCGCAAGGTCAGACCATCATATTCAAGTCTGATAGATCATCCATTGGAATTTCAAGCCCACCCAGATAGTCATTATCTTGCAATCCAACATCCTCAATGTTGTTCAACCAAGACCCTAGGTCCTCTTCTTGACCAGCAAGATCATCAGGTACAGCTAGGTCGCCCATTCCAGGAAGTTGCAAGCTAGACAAATCTATGGGTTCCTCCAAGAGATCCGTGTCATCATCATTTTTATCCTTGACAATGCCACTTCCACTCATCTCATTTGACTTAGATGCAGAACAGAATGTTGTTTTAGGTTGCTCAGACATCTTTCCAAGTGGGCCATTGACAGAAGCAGTGAGTTGACCTGTTTTCTGTCTAGGTTTTGCTTTAGGCTTTCTCTCTCCCTTGACATTGGCCAGTGCCGGTCGACCAATTTTAGTGCTTCCACTTCCGGATAGCACCTCTCTGCTATTTCCCTTTCCTTCTCTCTCACTCCGTTTTCCTTTTGCACTGCTTAATAGTGAACTTCCAATGCCCGATGGGATAGCAGTGGATGAGCTAAGTGTACCGCCAACAATATCATCAGGTTGTAACTCGCATTTCTTCACCCTATTCGACCAGAGGTCTAATTTGCCAGTAGTTTGTTCAAAACCTAGATTTGCTGATATGGGAACTCCAGAAGAATACATTTCTTGATTGTTTGAAGATGGGCTGTGCTGTGCTTCCAAAGGAGCTGCAAAACAAATAAATGACACCAAAACTAAGATAATGGACAAAAACAAAAAAGTACCATCATACCATATGAAAAAATAGCTAGAGACTTATCAAACTTGTGTTTTGTATAAAATATTGTTCCTAAATTAACCTACCTGCTGGAATTCTTTTGACTTCAAACATTTTACATTACTGCTAGAAACATGTCTTAAAGACTAATCAGGGATGATGATTTTGTCACGACATTTTATTTTGCAAACAATTCTTTTGCAAGAAAAACATTTGATCTACAGAGTAAAGTTAATGTTACCATGCTAATATTTATTTAATTAAAACATAAATGCATGTTCTAAAGGGTTGAGAATGTGAGAACCCTGCTTCATACATAAACTTCATCTACAGGGCTTACGGATATTGATCTGACGGTCCCCGTCAGATGTACCCACTGATACATCTTAGTATCTATTCTTAGTAATACAAGCTCATGCATAAAGGCAGGAAACACGCATTCAAATTAGTGACTTATTTAAAGATATTAAAAAGTTGATAAGCATTCTGGTATCTATCAATGGGACAAACCTGACGTTCTAACTTCAATAGAACATCCAGATGTACTAAGCTGCCGCTTCCCGGATTCATTATCAGCACTAGAATTCACTGCTTGTATGTCGCCAACGTGAGCGACTCCAGAAAGGAAAATCTCTTTATACGAGGGCTCAGCAAAGCAGCTCTTTCCAGTTGCATCAAATTCCCGACATCGTTCCAATGTCCGCTTAACAAAAGCCAATGCAGCTTGTTTTGCCATTTTACCACTGGCACTTTTCATCCCATGCGCATTAGGACCCCAACAACTCTGGAAAAAAATCAATTTAACAATTTCATATCCAATTACAAGGAAGCTAGGATGCCAATGGAGCTAGTATGTATTGTGCAGCTGACCAATGAATAGAAACAGATAGAGATGTAAAAATTTGTAAACAACAAAGTTTGAACTAGGGCTGTGCATGGTCCAGTTCAGTTGTAGAAATCTGTAAACAACAAAGTTTGAACTAGGGATACGCATGGTCCAGTTCGGTTCTCTCAGAATTTTTGGATATTTAGTAAGTGGAACTATAGAGTCTAAATTTAATTATGGGACTGAACCGGTTCGATCCTATACCATAATTAATTTTTTTTAACATTTACAACACTACATTAATACAACTAATGAAATGTTCAATCTTATCTTTTACAACACTACATTAACTTTTACAAAATAACATAGTCCAATTTAAAATTATACAAATAACAAATTGTCTAATAAGATCTATTCACCAATATATACAAATTACATTGATCAATATGAATAGGTAGAAAAGGGGTAAGATGAAGACAAGCACAACCATTGAGCTTCGATTATTTGAAAAAAGGCAGAATGATTGAAAGAGACTTATATTACTTAATTTTGATTCTTTGAAATTTGAATTACAAAGTTGGGTTTGGACAGACAACGGGAAAATGATATTTTGGGCCCAATTAATTAGTTGACAAACGAAATAGGAAAATGATATTTTTGGGCTCAATTAATTAGTTGGGAAATTTATTTATAGATAAAAATTAGAATGAGTTGATTTATTTAATATTAAAAAATTCAAAAAATTAGAGAGGTTCAATTCTTATTCGGTCCGAACCAAACCAGTTGATTCTCAATTCTGATACCTGATCAAGTATTTAACTTAAGAAAAATCGAACCAAACCGCTCGGTTCGGTTTATCCCGTCCTAGTTTGAACATTGTATGTGCGTTTTACTTGAACAAGAACTTAAGACTAAAATAATTTTAAATCCTAAAAAAAAAATGGCAATCACTAAATTAGAAATAGGTTTTCACACAGAAAGTGACAGACTTGCTTGAGTAGGATATGGAGTGTGTTTTACTTTGAGGCCCAACGGAATGATCTAAACATGTTACTTCTCGTGTCAATTCTTTGAGTAGTTACTAAGCTCGTGTCATTTTCCAAACATGTTTGGCTAAGCTTAAAACCCTCATGCACTTGAGGGAGTGTATTGACGAATAGATTAAATGATATACGTGTTGGAGATTACAGCTAGTATTTACTCAAAAGAAATGACACAAGCACGTATGTTCTTTGTCCAAATGATCTAACACGCTCCCTCAAGAAATGACAGCTCAATATTTACTCAAGAAAACAACATGTTAAGCTTAAAAAGAATTAAGATTTACTTCTAACTCTTCGTTTCCAATCATGCTTGGACGTGCAATTTTTTTCTTACTTCTAAATCTAAATAAAAAAAAGTAAATAATTTTGAACGTAATCTATCAAAATTACTTTTATTTCCAACATTAACTAGCATTACAATTTATTTATTTTAAAGTTTACTTATAAGTAACTTTTTAAGCCTTCCCAAATACGTTCTGGATTCTAAAAGTCATTGTTTTTGCTTTCCATTTCAGTCAACAAGTGACTATAAGAAAGGTATTCTTTCGAGAAGGAAGCAATCTGTTCTTTTTGTCATTTTTTCTTCTTTTTCTTTTTTAATATTTTTTTATTTTTCTTGTTTTGGGGGGGTAGTGATATTTGACTCTGTTTACAGTTGTCGTACATAAAGCATTGGCATAGCAAACATTCATAATCTTACCCGAATATATGAGATGTTAAGAGAAGAAATTTCCTAGATTGTTAGTAATTTTATTTTTAGGAATAACATCCACAAATGTACGGCATATTCAAAAACTAAACCGGCATTAAATTTTCATTGATTATTGTCATGTGATTTTATGATTGACTTATAAAAAATAAAAATAAAAACTAAATTGGGCAGAATATTAGATGCTAAGGACTTAATGGTGAAGATTGTTGGCATCTAACATAGACACACAACGGAAGAGGGCTTGCTTGACCCAATCCTTTTGTTGGTTTATTTCTTTGTGATCTGTGACTACTGCATATTAGGCCAAAGGTTATTGCATATTTGCTTTCTTAGGATCCTTCTTTCCATTACTTTATTTAACTTAATTTAATGTACATGTGACTACATACCCATGCTATATGTGATTTGCTTGTGTACTTGGTCTTTAGTGCCGGCTTGCAGGCTTAGTTTATACTATTTTCTTGGGTTTTCTTGGGCCAATTTAGTTCCTACATTCCTCTTTGTCGCTGTTTCTATAAGGAAAATAGTACTCCCAAATTTAAATTATCTAATGGCTCATTGCAACACAAGTAGTTCTTTCAAGTTCAGCTTTTGCAAGTCCTTCTTTCTTCATCTTGTACCTCTAGAGTATGTCCCCCTCCCTCTTGTACTAAATTTTTTCAATTGATAAACAAGGTAGGGGTTGAAAAAATAGGTTTGATTAGGATTGTCATATCTTTAAGGTGGAAGAATGTATTGAGATAGATGAAATCCTATAAGAAACAAACTTGATGGATATACAAGTAATATTCACAAATAAATCTGTATCAATCCATGACACAAACAAATTATATTTGCTTCACTTTCAAAAGGGAAGTATGCATTAAAATCAATTAAATACAGAAAGAATATAGAGTAGAAAAATTACCATATACTTTTCGTAAGCCATTCCTACAAGTTTTTCTAGAGCGCACTGTTCGAACAGGCTGTGATAGAATGAAGTGTTTGGGTTATTGACAAGCATAAATGGGCGAATAAAGATGACAATAAAAGCTACATGTCTGAAAATAAAGAACAAATTTCTTACTTTTCTTGAAGCTCTTTAGCCTCAGAAGCTGAAGTTAGCAGTTTGCAAAGCAAACTTTTCTTCCTTGAAACCTATTCATCAACTAAAAAATGAGAAAGGCTCCTGACATGAATAACACACTTCACTGCAATCTAGAAGCCTCACTATATAAAAAGCAGGAGTATCCTAAAACATGCAAAATCAGAGGATCGATTCAAATTCCTGATCTAAACATATTTTCAGATTCAACATTGACCGGAACAACAAAAAGAGAATAGTGGGATAGACAATTGCTAAGTCTAAGAAATGTCACACATAAATTACAATCTCATCAAAATCAAGTTTCCAGGGGTAAACCATTGATAGATTGGAAAACTAATAATTGCATGCTCCATTGGTATTCTACTCCATAAATGACAAAAAAATAAATAAATAAAATAAAATCACAGCATCATGATTGATGATCTAAGCTGGATATGAAACTTCCAGCACCCTTGCATAATAAGAGAATAGACCCTCTTTTTCTTTTTCCTTTTCTGTTCTTTTCTTTTTCTCTCTTTTTTTTTTCTTTGAATTGAGAGCAATACTGTAAAGGAAGAGAAGGGGCTTCAATCTGATCTTACCTCCTCTTGATACTTCTCATCTAATCTACTAAGATCTCCACTGATTTCTTCATCTCCAGTCTGTGCCAAATCAGGCTGATCAAAAAGGCATAGGCAATCACAAGAATGCAGAGAACTCGATAAGGCTGTGAGAAGATAACTTAATTGTACAAGATTGTTTGCATATTGAAAGAAAAACAAACGTACCACTAAATCTGGGTAAAGCCCAATGCTGTGAATTTCCACAAGAAGTCTTTCATTTATCGACATCTTATTGTACTGATATTCGGGATATTCTACGCCAGGAATAATCTGGTCTGGAAGTAAACCATTTTGCAAATGATTGTAGATTGGAAGAATTCCAGGGTCTGGAATAGAAGTGCCATTATGATCTGGCATCATGTGGTCCAGTTCATAGAAGATTTCTCCATCAGCATTTATCCTGTAACCATTAGAAGCGGAATATCTGGAAATATCACGATTTTGTGACCTCGGTGAGCAGAAAGCATCTGTCGCCATATCTTTTTCCATTTCAAAATGAGATCCATATACATCAAATCGGGGGTCTTCGTTTCTGCTGCAGCAAAGCTCTTGATTTCCTTCTTCAGGGATTAAAGCTGCAATCAGTGTCTGATAAAGAGAGATCTCCTTTGGTGTACAAGCCCCTGGAGCTAAATGTTCTGGGCTAAGTTCAACACCTTTTGTTTCACTTTCTTCTCTCCTAGGGTCATTCATCCCAAATCCATTATGTATTGAAGCAGAACCCTCTGCATCGAGAGGCACTAGGGCTGGTGTGTCCACGGTGGAACCAAGATTAACCTAGTAGGCAAAGGAAGAGAATAAATGAATTTATGATCAACCTGTAAAACAATTTTTTAGCTGCAAGGAAGATGCCATCAACTAATACTCAGCAATGGAGCAGATAAGACGTGTCTGGAAATTACTCTATTTATTAAAAATACAGAGATCTGGAAAAAAAAAAAAAAGGAACAGCAGACCGTAGATTAATGAGCAAGTTCAGAACCAAAAAATACTTCGTACGGCAGACATCAAAAATATAATGTTCTCCAAATAATATATGGTATATGGTATGTAGTCAACAATAGAACCAAACAATATAGCTCTTGTTTGAGCCATATTTTGAGAAGAAAAATGCATTTTTGAATACTAATTTTTGGAGAATGTGTGGTTAAAATGAAGAAAACTTTTCGATTTACATATAATATTATTTTATTGGAGAACGTGTGGTTGAAAATGGGTTGAAAAAATGATTTTTTGATAAAACGGGGCTCAAACAAGGGCAGAATCATTGTCCCCTTTTCTTTGAAAAAGCTCTCACCAGTGAATACCAATGAGTTGATTAACTTTTTCTTTTCCTTTTAACACAAACATAAATTTAATCAATAAGTCTTTATATTAAAAAAAAGGATAGTTCAATTATTGAAAAAAGAAAGTAGCTGTAGGTTAGAGTTCATTACTCAAAATGTAAAGGGGGAACCCTCAACTCTCTTAAAATTCTTTTATTTTCAGGAATCTATACGAAGAAAAAGTAACATGAAGGTTAGCTCCCAATTAAAGGAGAAAGAGGAAGAGTAAAAAGTGATCATATTCACCCAAACATGAAAGCCATGTATGTGAAATTTCTTCACCCATAAAAAAAAAGGGAAAAAAAAATATATACATATTGAAAGAACTATTTCTCAGGTTTGCCTTTACAATTCAGGTTGTAAATGATAAATTAAGCTGAGCTGGTTACAATCTCAAATCATATGATGTAGCACAAGAATAATATTCACAAAAAATGAACTCCATTCCTCAATGAACTCGTTATATTCTAAATTTCCAACTAAAAAAAAAAAAAAAAAAAGATCCAACAGAATAAGGATGAGATTGGCTGCTTCTCCATTTCACAATAATGTTTTAAAATTTTGAAAGCTAAAGTAGGTTGCCGGAAACTAAAGAAAAATACTCGGGAAGAAAATCCCTCATAACTATTTAGGTGTTTCAGGCTAATGCTGCCAAGCGTTAACTGAACATGTGAAACTCAGACGATGTTTAAGATTGTTGATTAATAAGTAATTTCTCCAGTTAATCTTCTGAAAGATGACAGAATTTCTAACTTTATTTCTCTTAAACCGTCGTGATAAAATTGCTAAAAGAATCCAGTGTGTAGTATGAGTGGTCTTTCAAATAGAATTCTGCAGTAGCTAATAGCCATGCCATTAACAGGAATATGCTAAAATGTTCATGATGCAAAATAACATGCATCTGAGTTCTGTTTCGGGCAAAGTAAATGAGTATTGATACAGTTATTCTAGTCATTGACATACAAGTCCATTTTAATATCAGGGGAACTTACAGAGGCTATGGCAGTTATGACACAGTAAATATTGGTTTTGGCATCTAACATAATCAGCAGGTGTTACATACACGGTGATGAACTGATTGTCTAAGAATGCTTCAACAAGGTTGGGCCTGATTTGAACAAATGGCAGTTGTTGCTAAATAAAGTTTGTACTTGATAAAGGATTACTCCATCTGATTCTTAGATAAGATATATTAACAAAACATAAAACAAGTAGGTAAGGCAAGTGACAACGCTTGATTACTACACATCAGGAGTTCAGAAGAAGTCAATTCTTGCTGGATCAGAGCTCAGTATTCTTCAAATATAATATATGTACCTGGTCTTTCAGATATGCAATGTCTGTATCAGATATGAGACGATAAAGAGGTTCCATCTTCCTCCAGAACGGGCTAGAAATGGCATGTGCTGCATTAATAAACAAAGAATCGATGCCACAAGAAGAAGATAGAATAACAAATTAAGAAACAACAGTTTCTATTTGAAATTAATACCAGTATTTGTAACAGCATTTGCAGCAGCCAACAGCTCTTCATGCCCATCACCTGAACCAACTACAAAATTGAAATTAAAAAAGAAAAAACAGTAATTGACAAATACAGTTAATCCTGTTATAAGATAACAAAATTAAATATTTAGACTAAGCCCTTGTTTGAGCCCCCATTATTTGGTAAAATTAGATTTTGGAATAGTGTTTTTTTTTTTTTTTGGGAGTTTGTGTGGATGAAAAGTAGGAAAAAGTTTTAGGTATGCGTGAAAAATTATTTTATTAAGAGAGAATGTGGTTAAAAATGAGTTTGGAGAAAAAAGGGCTCAAACAAGGGCTAAAAGTTAAAAAGATAATTACCAAGAAAATCGGGTGATGTAATAGTTGCATTGTGCTTTTGACGTGTATAAGGCTTCCTATCAGAGGGCTTTCGCGTAGGTGGTCTACCTGCCCTGTTGAAAAAATTGTTCACCAAGTTATAAGAAATTCTCAAACCAATGAAGAACCTGTCAGCTCTCGCTAAATAGGAGCAAATGCAAAAGGGGAGGAAATGAAAAGGAAAAAAATGGAATTATATTGAACCTTTCATTCTTTTCAAAACCAAATCTTGAACTTCTTATTTGTTTTGTTGTTCCAACATTTCCATGTTTTTCAACTGTTAAATTCATGAGGGACCTGGTGGAAGTAAAGCCACGGCCACTCCTCCCTTGCCGTCGGACACCGTCTCCATGGTCTTCCCCACTAGCTGCCTTATTTTTTCTAGGTGGTAGCAGAAGGGTTGACATTTTTTGGACATTCTGTCCACATTTTTCATCCATCTCATCAAACTTCTTGTTTTTGTCTCTAGGCTTATTAGCTTCAGCAGCTCCTGATTCCTCACTTTCAGAAAATGCAGCCGAAGAGAAGTTATCACTTTTTAGTTTAAGTTGCCGTGGAGAATGGCAAGGTATGCGTCTTTCATTCACCCTCACATCAGACATCGTATCGATGGTAAGCGTCTCATCATTGCTGGGGACGTCAGGAACAAAATTAGTTCTTCTTGCTGTTCGAGACATCTTCTGCGGTCTCTGGACCCAGTTAGCAACAGGAGGTGAAGAAGACCGCATTGAGGATGTGCGTTTACGGTTATTAGCCCCAACGGCACAGGGTATTTTGCTTGTACAGTTAGAAGGTTCCCAATCATTACATGTCGTAGCCCGTTGCACCACTTGAGACAGCTTGGATACACCACCTCCGGAACCCGAACGTGGAGCCCGAGCATTTGCATTCAACTTTGAGCTTGAGGTAGGGGTGTCTGAACTGAAATCTTCATGGGTATTTGCCCTGGTTCATGGGATCAAAAGAAATAAACGGTTATCTAACATGAGAGGTGGATATCAATATCATGGAAAAGAAAATCCCAAAAGGAATCACATGGAAATCATAATACCAAGATTACAATGGAACCCCCTCTCCACACACAGTAACAATCCGATTGCGAGGGTAATATTGAAAAGATGAAAAATGCATAAATCTGTGGAACCATGCAATCAACAAATTTTTTTTTTTTTGAAGTAATTAAGAAAAAATGAGATGATAATTTCCATACTTGTTAACAGCTTTGAGATTCACCCTTTCTTTCTCTGGAGCAGCTGGACGCTCTCTCCTCTCATGAAGGGGGCTGTTGTCCTGCTCAGCCCTAGTGATTGGACGTGTGCCTAAGCCAGCTTGCTGCAAGGCGGCTACAGCTTTTCCAACTCCTGCACTTCCATTGGCAATCCCAGGTCTGCATCAAGATTATTAGGAATGGAAAATGATAGTGTGCTCACTTGGATAGAAAATGAGAATTGAACTAATCAATATAAAGAAAAATAAAATTAAAAATATAACAAAACAAAAGAACTTTTAACTGGTTCCCCTGCAGCTACTAATTCCAATAGGAAAGATAGTTGCCTCCAATAAGGAGTTTTACCAAAAAAACAAAAACCATTTGTACTGAAGATAGGACAACAGTAGAGGCTGTAAAGTTCCTCATTATTACTATCATTTACTGATTCCCAGGAAGAATTTCAGGGCAATTGATAGTTAAAACATGAATTTAGTGTATAGGTCAATGGACCACAAGCAAACAGAAGGTTAAGCAAAATCTCGAAGTAACTTTCGAAACCACAAGTGCTTTACATTTAATTATTCATGAGCATAAGTCACATAACCCATTATCTGAAGTCACAGGTGGTGGCACTGCAAACAGGAAATCCAGTCCACACACTATGCCCTTGTTCGAGCCTCATTTTGGGGAAAAATGCATTTTAAAATAGTGATTTTGGGAGAATGTGTGGTTAAAAAAGAAAAAGTTTTTCAATTTACGTGTAAAATTATTTTATTGAAGAATGCGTGGTTGAAAATAAGTTTTGAAAAAATGAATTTTTGACAAAATTGGGGCCCAAACAAGGGCTATGTTAAAATCAGCATTCTACACGGGGCAGCATCTAGAAACTCCAAAACTGGCATGAGATTAGATGCTCTAGGTGAAACAACAAAATAAGACATAAAAAATCATGTTTAGTCGAAACAATTAACCTGGCACATTCTAAAAGAGTAAAATGCTAAAACCACAATAACTAAAACCAAACTTCACCACATATCGTTTCTAACATCGAAGCCTCTAGTTGTAATTCTACCTCAAGAACGTGAATAAAAACAAGGATGAACCATCAACAGTTCAGAACAGAAAAGCCGCTGACTTTTAGCATTTTCGTTATATGCGTTAAAATATAGTAAGTACACGGACCATCAAAGATGGAATCAATGAAATTAAAGAAATAAAACAACTTTGAAGCATGAGCAATATAGTTGTGTAACCTATTTCTTTCTGTAAAACTAGAGAATTAAAAAATAGTAGACTACATTATTGTATCTTGTAATCATCCAAAGGACCAATAAAATTGAAATAGTAAAGCTCATAATAGCAGTTAATATCAATAAGACTCTTGGCAAAATGAATCCAATCTCGGTTTACAACCCTTCATTTCAAAAAGTTTCTCCTTGTTCTTTTTTGTAAAAGTAAATTGCTAAAATAGGAATTTCCCATTGATTAAATGACACTAAACAAGTTCATATCAACATATAGCACATGTCTTGCCAAGCATAAAAATCACGAAGTAGTAAGTCTATTCATAAATAAATAAGAAAGTATTCCAATGATTTTTTTAATTTATTTTTTGTTGGGTTGGAAATATGCAAATTAAAAGTGACCCCTCCCTACAGTCAAAATAAATAACTTGTAAGAAAAACATAACCTATTCAAAAATCTACTTGAGAAGCCTATAAAATAAGCAACTTTAAGCTTAGCAAAACTCGCTGTATAAATCACTCACTACAGACAGATGCCTGACCTGTAACAGTTTGAGGAGCAATACCTGAAACTATAGGAATCATTCATCCTCGAACGGGCATCAGTAGGAAGTCGTGACTGCATTACTTGCTTAGACTCCCTGTAGCTATCAGCAGGTTTCATTACAGTTGAACCTGCAGTCGTGTCTGTCTTTATTCCAGTACGCTTTTTCTTCATCTTTGATTTCTCCCAACCATCGACGGTAAGGGAAGATGTTCGATCCTCACCATTAATCACAGCGCTGTTAGGAAATCTTAATATTTCCCTATCCTTGTCCATAACTCCAGTTGGCCTTGAAGGGGCGTTAGCCTGTACATCCATCTAAATCAATCAAAACTCATACATCAATTCAACTTGAGAGAAGTTGAAACTAGTTTCGAGTATGAATGAATAATGAAGAAAAACTAATAGAGAATGCAAGGGCAAGTTTAGCAGGAGATTAATTTCAAACAGAATGAGAATCCTCAAAATGGACCAAAAGGTAATCAACCTAGATTACATATAGATAAAAAAAGAAATCATAAAAAAAAAAAAAAAAAAAAAAGAGCCTAGAAAAACACCTTGAACCCTAATGCTTATCTTTATTTAGATACTCACTTTCGAACAAGTAAAATAGTAGAAAATTATTATCACATAAAATTAAGACTAAAAATAAAGTTACATTATGGATCACATAATGGTGTCCATAATGTACATGTGGCGCCCCCCTATTGGGAGGAGTGCCTGTGGGCCAGGTGCTCCCCCCAATAGGGAGGCGCCACAAGTACATTATGGACACCATTATGTGATCCATAATGTACATGTAGCATCTCCCAAAAATAAATTATTACAACCCTATAATACAAGAAATCGGATAAAAAGGGGAGAGCTTAGCTAATGAAGAGAACATTATAATTCAATCTTCCATAATCATTACAATATAATTAAGCATAAAAATATATGCAGAACTTGACAACAATAGCATAAGACCACCACGTCCATTCTGTATAAAGAAAGAATATTTTCAGAATACGAATGAAGAAAGAAACCCAACATACCTTTGGGTCTACCATAGAAGTTCGTGTACGCTTGTTTGGAATGGCATTTTTTGTCCTTTCTTCCGATCTTTGTTGCTCCAGTTCAAAACTACTTGTATTGGCATGACTCTGTGATCCCATTTTACTGATGCTCACCCCTGAACCTGACCGATCAGTTGGTAACAAGGCGTTGGATCGGTCATTTGATAAGGTATCCAGTCGGGACCTCTTCCTTGATGCAATGGTTGGGAAACATTTGTTGATTACAGATAAACAATCATTGAATATCTTTACACGTTCCCTGATATGTGGTGTAAGTTCAGAAATATCCTTATCCCTCATAGAACTTCATATGAAGAAGGGAAATAAATAAGAAAAAAAAAAGTCAACAGTAACTACCTAGCTTTAGTACTGCCCTCCCGCACACCAGCCCTGAGTCGTCTGAGATCATCTGATGAGGGAGAAGGCAGCAGTTTGCTTTTCGAAGATCCAGGTAGAGAATCTTCTAGTGGGATGCCGACAGCAGCAGTTGCAATTCGCTTAAATGCCACAGTTCGATTCATAACCATCGTCTTTGGATCAAAACGCACGCAATGAAAAAAATTTGTTACATCTCCTTGTGTTACAGAAGAACTGCTTCTTGTCATGTTTGGAATACTTGATAAGATTTGATTCTCCATGCTCTCGCGGAAGCTACCCGATCTGTCCAGAGAAGCAGTACTGTAGGATCCACGATGCCCGGATGAGTATAGCGGCCTATCAGGGCTACCAGAAGATAGATCAAATTTGCTAGATGCTGACATTGCATCAATGTCCACACGCACTCTGTGTTAGAAAACCGGTTAACACAGTTGTGCATGGCAATATCGTAATACTACGATCTATGGCACATTAAACCCACAGCTCAAACTATTAACTGTAACAGCAGAATATAATATGCCTGCAACCCAAAAAAATAAAAATTGGAGGTCAATGTGAACCCAGACTCAAACAAATCAGATGTTATTCAAATGTCTGAAAAATCAATGAATTCTAGAAAAAAGAGCAACAGAAGGCCATTCAAGCAACTTAAAAGAGTTTCACAAATGTGCATATCCCTGTTTGAATTTCCAGAAGAAAAAATGCCTTGCAAAGAATAAATAATGTTTTGCTCAATTTTTTCTCTTGATCTCAGCTCATGCAGATATTTCACAAAAATTAGTAAAAACATTCAAATGACTGTCTGCCTCGATGTCATTCAGTTACCATTTCAAGAACTTCTACTTATAAAACGGAAACAGAGAAGTAAATGAACTATTCCCCCATAAATTCATTGTGTCTGTGTCTAAATGCTATTCAGTCCACACATATCACTATAACAAGAAAAGGTGGAAGTTAATGAACTATTCAAACCGCCAAGTCCACTTTATCTTTCTACACAGATAGCTTCCACCATCTACACCATGGCAAAACGGAATCTTTCCATACATAACAATTAAATATTGCTATCAATAACTGCAAGCTCGTGTTACTGAGTAAATAATAGTAAAAGAAAAAAAAATAGACGTCCAAGCTCCCAAGTTCTAAGTTAGCATTTATGATTCCTCTTTAGCTAATAATGCTTCTGTCAGTAACTAATTATAAATCACACAATTTTCCGACTCCTTTCACGACTAAATTTTGCTTCTCTAAAAGTAGGTCATACAAAGTGCAGTAAATACCCAATGCTCGTATTCAAAACTCAAGGGAACTTCATAACGCACTACCTAAAGATTCAAATCATGGTTAATGATTACAATCATCAGATAAATTCCAAAAAAAAAAAAAAAAACAGTTCAGAAAGAAAAAGTTGTCTGAAAACTATAAAATTTATAATAACTAGGAAAAAAAAACTAGTGATCCGAAAATCCAATGGGTCGAAAACTCTGCTATGATCAATATACCATCGGGAAAAATAAAATCCAACAGCTAAGGATTAATTATAATTAGGGTTTTGAAATAAGTTCTAATAATATCGATGATAACTTTATAATCATCCATACACATATCAAGAATTCAACACGCTAAAAATTAAACGAAGCATTTCGGGCTTAAGATTATGACAAAAAAATAATTTAAAAAATAAAATACCTGATATAGAATATCAACGGAAAACAGCGAGCCGTCGATCGGCGGAGGCGAGGTCGGTCGTTAAATTGAACGAGAGAATTTTGTTTTCTTTATTACACCGGATTTTGGCCCGATTTTAAGCCCGGATGAATAATGGTAATAATGTAGTAGCAGTATTGCTAGAATCTCTATGGACCGGAAGGAAGAAAGCTGTAAGAATTGTTGATTCTAAACGGACCGGGCCGGATGCGGGCTTGATGTTAGCTTGGGCGGCCCAAATACTGTATTATAAGGCGGTGGTTTTCTCTAATGTAAAAAGGCAAACGTGTCCAAAAAACACATGGTCACCTTAACTTATTTTGCAAGTAAACTAATTTTTAGGTAAATTTCACGATATAATCAAAATAAGATAACATATTTTCAACGGTGATGATCGAAGATCGTTCTATGAAAATAAGAAGTGTACGTATTAAAGTGAACCAACAAATTCAGAGCAAAAAGTACATTAATTGAGGGTACATACTTTGACCGATCTATGATCACTAATACACAATAATTTATCCTAAAATATGCTTATGGATGTACGCGTAAATTTTTTAAGCTACGTTGAACACGTTTCAATAAATTTAAAAGTTAACTATGCCCCTTAGTGCACATTTTTGCTCCATTTTTTTGGTTGATGTGATGAGAAATACGTAGTTGAAAAATAATGAAAAGTTACTGATATGATGGAAAATATTTTTTTATTAAAGAATGTGTGGTTGAAAATAAGTAGAAAAATAAGAATGAAAAAAATAATGTGACTCAAACGGGGGCTATGTATCCCTTCGGAGTGGCCGAGTTAGTGGAGCAGATGAACGTGGAGATCCAAGATCGCGAGTTCGAATTCCCTGTCAACACTTCCTCGATCGAGTCCGTCGCACCGGCTTGCCTTTATCTCTCATGTGTGGTTTGTGGGCTACTGCATATGGAGCGAAGTTTACCCAGTACTCACTTATGGGTACTGACTGCGGGTTCCTATATCAACCAAAAAAATAGTTAACTATGTTAATCTTTTGTCATTTTTCTAATTCACTAATTTAAACGAAAATTCATGCAACCCAAAACTGCGTTACGATATTTTTGATCCATCACATTTTTTACGTGTTCTATAGAGTTTTGAGTTATTTTATGTCAAGATTACTTACAGTTATTTAACTATTTATTATCTTATTTGTATTAGTATAATTTATACTAGAAATGGAACAAAAGTAATGTTTATAACTCTACTTGCTAAACAAATTTTAGCAGTGATTTCATTTTAAAACCAGAGCTATTAAGGACTAGAAATCGACTTTAAATGTACTCATTCCTTTGCACTAGCTTTCTTAATGGCTTCAATTAATCAAATACACCATGCTGAGCAGAGTTATCAACTTGATTAGTAATCAGTGACATTGACTTAGGAGTCAAATTTCTTTACCACAACTATTGAGATATCAAAACTAACAAGATTCTTAATAATTCTAGTAGATCGTGTTAAATTTGAATTAGTGTCCCTCTTCTAACTTGTTCTAATGAAATCGTGTCGCTTACATAACCAAAAACATCTTTACAAACGAGTATGTTTACGTATTAATTTCACATATTGCAAGACACGTGGCTTCTTTGGTGAGTTTACCTCTCATTTTACCACTCGACAGGTTATAACACTTTTCCTTAACCCTTAAATTATAAATGAAAATAAATAATTTGATTCCCAATACATAAACTTATGACATGGTTGAACACGTGATTAGAATGTTCATCCCACCCTCTAGTTCAATCTAACACCGAATACAAAACAAAAATACCGGAGAGATCCTACCACCATTCATTTCATTTGTATACACATCACACTAAAGCGATGCCTAACAGTGATTCATACTTACACAAGGAACTATGACTAGTTTCATACTATTGCAACTGTCTTCAATATGAAAAATACTATGTGTATATAGCATTTCCCATAATGGTGTCCATAATGGACACATGGAGTTTCAAGCACGCTCCCAATAGGGAGTCTCTATGTGTCCATTATGGACACCCTTATGTCATGGGCTATGTACCCATAGCATAATCCCTTCAATATACACAGACAATCCTGAGCTTGTTGCTGTACACCATATGAAACTTGACTCTACGTTGTAACAGAAAAGCACTCTCCTTATACCCTAAGCAATGCAACTATGCGTTTTGTATTAAGGCTAGTGATGATGTTAATCATGTCGTCCTCCACTCGTGAATGGCAGATCGTAACACATGATTTGGAGTTAGCATCTTGTGTTGTAATCTTTGCTTTGTCACTGGAGATATGTTATGCCGGTCGAGCCATGCCTTTATTGCTTCATGCTCATATGTAAACCCATCAGCTGCTATGTATGGGTTGTCCATAACTTCCTGCATTGACATTGCATTATGAATCAGACGCAGAATTAGATGCGTGAACAAACAGAAAATCTAAAAATCAGCTCATGCAAATGATTTCGAGCTTTTCACCTGAAGGATCGGGCAATAGTAGTGTCTAGGTGCATGAATTTGTTCTTTCAATGCCTGAATTCTTGAATCTGCAAATTTAGCAAGTCTATTCAAAACTGGCAAAACTTCAGATTCAAGATCTGGCCGTTCTCTGCATCTAATTTTACAGCAGCACAACGCAATCTTTGCTAATTCTTCTGCCTCAGCCAATGGCCAATCTGTAACTGACGTATCGAGCATATCTGATAAGGCACCGCTGCTTAAAGCATTTTCGAATTTCAGTATAAGCCCATTAGGACGACTAGCAGCCAATAACTGGAGAGTTAGTACTCCAAAAGAATACAAATCAGATTTTGGCCGGAGAGTTCCAGTTCTTTGATACTCAGGATCCATATAGTATAAGGTGCCGGCAATAATGGATTCCTTATATTCTGTAATGTAGTCAGGCACAACATCGTAAATCATTTTTGCCAGGCCCACATCTCCAATTTTGCTTACATAATGTTTGTCTAGCAATATATTTCCAGGTTTTAGATCCCGGTGAACAATAGGCTCTGGCTTTGAGTAATGTAGAAATGCAAGTCCACATGCTATTTCAAAAGCTACCCGGAACCTGACAAACCATGGAAGAGGAGGTCTGCCGTTTCTGCAAAACATATGGTCTTCCAAGCTTCCGTTCTCCATACACTCATAAACAAGGCAACCATTATCTGGGCAGGCTCCAAGCAGTAAAACGATGTGAGGATGGCGGAAATGGCTAAGAACTTCAATCTACACATAGTTTATAATGAATGTTACCAACACTAGAAATCTTGTAGGCTTTAGCAATTGTTGTAATCGCAATAAATTGCGTATCAAACATACTGACAATGGAGTACTCATATGGATGAGAAAAATAAATATCATGCAAAAAAGACCAATAAAATATTTTTCTATTTTCATACCAAGTGCTCTAACATGTTTGAACCTACTGATTCATCAACTTGAAACTTCGGCTATAGCTTCTGCAAACAAAGTAATACCCAGCAAAAACAGGATACATACGCCCTCTCCCCAGTGCCCGAAGCTTTGAGCCACTACGGCTATCTGAGGTTTGGATGTTGAAAAATGGTCGAGGAAATTAATGATCTCACTTGGACCAGAAGAAGCAAGTAAAGACATTTGAGTCAACTTCTACGGGGAAGAACCAAGGGAAGGAAAAATCACATAGAGTAAGCTGGGAAAAAATGGAAAAGCCAAGGGAAATCTTGGAAGCCGGCAGCCACACATTTGTGAGTATGCTTGTCCATGCATATATGCATGTCTTGTGCAGGTGAATAGGTGCATAAGGGCATCTACGCCCGTCTTCAATATGCAATTTTTCATGAAAATATAGTAGGGGTACTTGCCATTGCATTTAAAACTTGTACAATCTGTCTTGGTACAGATGGCAAAAAAGTCCCATATTCTGACTGAAAGACTCAAATGCACATGCACAACTTAGAAGAGGAATAAACAGTAACAACTCAAACCTCTCTCATAAATTCCTCTTTCCTGTCACATGCATCAGGCCGAAGAGCTTTAATAGCGACCAGGGTGTGATCAAGTTTGCATTTGTATACTTTCCCATACGCTCCTTCACCAATCATTCTTGCCTCGGAAAAGAAATCAGTTGCAACCTCGATCTCATTTCTTGTGTACCTTCTATACCTACTGTCACTTGAGAAAAGTGCATCAACAATTTTCTGCTTCTCCAATGACTCTTTCATGGCTTTCAGTTCTGCCATCTCTCTTTTGTATGTCTCTTCAGCTAGCAATTTTCTTGCCATTACAACCTCCTCCTCAGCTTCCAAATGCTTCTTTCTTTCTTCAGAGGCAATTTTCCTTAAACTTTCTTCTCTTTCCTGTGCAGCATTGACTCTTCTTGCATCTTCATTCCATTCCGAAGAAAGCAAGTGAACCTGCACCATATAGCATCTACTTGTTATTCATGTAGGACTTATATTCTTTTTCATGTGCATAATTTTTACCCAGGCGTCATATAAACATTATTTTCCAAAAATATCAACATTAGCAAGAGATTATCATCTACTAGACAGAAGTCAATCATAAATCACAGTTGAGGGGATGCTGCAAACTAATTGATCTCTCACCTTGCTCTGTGCATGGACAAGGCCTTCAAAAGCTTGACTGTACATGGTGATAGTATTTTCCAACTCCAGGCGCAATTGTTCGATTTCAGCCTGAATGTGTGATGCCATAAAGATAAGTATATCCTCAATGTAAGAACTGACTTGTATCATTAGTATATACTGTTAACCTATGTAAATCAAGAAACCAAAAGTTCTGCAAAGAAATATTTCTCTTGGAACTTGATATATTTTAGCACAAAATATGCACGGATGAGCAAAGCTACAAGTTAATTCACCTGCTCAGAGTATGTAGAAGATGAAGGAGTACATCCCTTAATTGCCTGGATATCTGAGATACTATCATCCAATATTTGACGAGTTCCTCCTTGAGCAGCAGTGTAATACATAGAGGAGTATCCATGTATGTGTGCCTGGGAAATTAGGTGGCTAAGATCTGAGAGGCTGCTCAGATCTTTGGACTCTGTGGAGGAAGAAGAGAGACTGGAGTGTTGTTTACTAATTGCATGAGAATCATGTTCCCCCTCTGGTACAGTGCAAAATGATAGCAGTCAAAGTTAAAAAGAAAACAGTTAATTGACCAAAAGATAAAATTTTCAACATACCAGTACTTAAAATAGGATTTCTTGAATTTGTAATGAACTTATTTGTAGAGATCACATAAATGTTGCAACTATCAGGAGCGTGTTTGAGAACAGTTGATGGCACCTCCATGTCCTTTTGTTTCCTGAAAAAGAAATCCAGTAAAAGTTGTGGCAGACACCAATAAATATGTACTAGCAAATCTAACATACAAGAAATCATATTGCAAATAAATGATTGCATGGGAAATAGTTAATTATGTGTTTAGAAAAATGAATATACATGACAGGTCGACGAACCAATAAGAATATGCCATATTCATTGGAATTGTCATCACCCACCAATTTAGAAACTACAGTTAGGATTTAAGTCCTTCAATGCCTCAAGTTTTGATGAGATCTAGTTACTTTGATACTTTAGACTTGCAAATCCTTTCTTTCGGCTCATGAGCTAAATTATTATCTCATTTTTTTGAGATCATTTCCAATTTTATAACGAACTCCTGATTTTACTTTGTTTCATAGTCTACGTTGTAAAATATGATTGAATTGAATTCCATTGTAATATTTGCCTAATGCCAGAGTCGAAGTTGTGAGATAAACAACAGAAAACCATTTCATTCTGATTTGAATTTGTAAAACAGCAGCCTACTAGTCACTGTAAATTGTAAATGAGATGGTGTGCTATTGCTGTTTCACCAAACCAATAAGTAAAAGAAAGGTTGCTGCTGATTTTGAACTAATCCTCCAAGTGAATGATAGTATTCCTGCTACTGTTGAAAGCCCATCAACTATGAGAACAGGGTGGTGGTTGTTATAACTAGACAGAGCCTCTAGATCTTTAGAATTTGCTAAGATGGAAAAGGAGAGCCATTACTTGTAGGTGCAAAGTTTCAAACCAGACCACTATAAACAGATCTTGCACTAACCATCTCTTATTTTTCTGGGAGCTAGTTGCTTTTTTTTCAAATTGTTACCCAATGAGACGTAATTTTTGAATTGGTAACCTGATTTAATTAGTACAGCATTAAATCTGCCAAATTGTAAAACAAGTTTAGTAAGCTGAACCACAAACCAGTTTCATTGTTTTTCGAATTTGCAACACAGAGCAACTAGTCTCTACCAAGGTTTCTTTTGTACATATGCTACTATTGCTGCTGATGTTGGAGTAAGTCTTTGAGTAAAAGACGGGTTTCTTCTACTGTTCCAAGTAAAATAGTAAGGTTGTTATTGCCGTAACTACACTAAAACTTAAGAGGAAAAGGGATTGATGTTGATGTTTTCATTCCTCACTGAATTTCAATTATTCAATAGAGGAATTCGCTGAAATCCAATAGAAGAGCCTCTTGAAAGTGGATGTAAGTATTCAAACTGAATCATTACAAGTAGACTTTTCATTTTGCACTTCTCCATCTTCCCTAATTTCTTCGCAGCATATTACTTGTGTTAAATGGTTATGTCAACTTTGCAATAACAACATACAATATGTGCACTCAACACGTTACTGAATATTTTCGGTTGCACTTGCATTTTAAAGAAAAAGGATTCCATAAATTAAAATTAGCCAAGCACCCCAAGTTTTACTTATTTATCTATTCACTAACCCTCTAGACAACTACCACAATCCTACATTCACAAGTCTGGACAATCATAAATTCAATTAGAAGTTCAATGAAACAAGGAAGGTGAAAAGCTATAAACAAAAGAGATTACATCAACATAAACGAAATATCCTCCATTTCAAAGTGAAAAATCTTAGTCTAATAGGCAGAATTATTTAGGTGGGACTTGGGAGTCCTAAGAAATGATAAGCATATTTTATTGACTTATTTAGGCTATTAAATTAGAGTATTTTTTAGTGATTTGGATGAGTTATAGCTTAATTTTGTGTTAATTATGTTTGTTAGGTTGAACTCAATGCAAATTGGTGGATTTGGAAGAAATGAACGAAAAAGTGCGAAAACGAAGGAAATTCAAAGTTTGGGGACCAAAGTATAAACATCCAATAGTTGATTTGGACCACAAAACGATGATTTAAGATCATATAGGATCAATTAGATGTAATTGGAGGTCAAAGGAGTAAAATATAGTTGAAATATTTTCACAAATCAATTTTCAGTCGAAGAAGTTATGCTCCGGATTTTTAA
Organism: Fraxinus excelsior; assembly: GCA_019097785.1. Classification (NCBI taxonomy): domain Eukaryota; kingdom Viridiplantae; phylum Streptophyta; class Magnoliopsida; order Lamiales; family Oleaceae; genus Fraxinus; species Fraxinus excelsior. Next base: position 5,849,166 of record CM032630.1, read on the forward strand.
TCTCAACTTGAGATCCATTTTAGGATAGAAAATATTCGAATTGGAAAAATTTTATTCTAGAAGAATTGTATCCCTTTGAATTACCTTTCCAATGCATTTTAAATTACTCCAATCAGATATCTGTAGAGAAAGTTATGGCCAAAATACCGAAAGTTGTTTAGGGATAAACTGAAACGAACTTGCACGCGCGGTATCCTATTTTCCCCAACCCAAGAGCCATTTGACTCTACGACGCACGTGCAGTAGTTATGCCGATGCGTGCTCATGGGCCATTTTCGCAGATGAATCAACAGTTTCCTTTTGGGATTCAAACTCTTTTGAAACCCAAAATGGACGCAATTTTAACATATTTTCTGATTCTTTTGAAAAAAACCTTCTCTTGCCTCTTCATACACAAGAGTATCATCAAATTCATCAAGAACAAGGGGTCCCAATTGCTATATTTTGGGAAATGAGATCAAGCCATAGAAAGGAATTGAAGGTCAATTATATCAAGATTTTAAATAATTCAACATTGGGCTTAATGATCAGCATCTTTTGAATTACTTCATTATCCGAGTGATATTTTTCTATTCTTGTAATTTATATATTAATATGTTAGTCTAGATCCGTTTTTGTATTTGATGAATATGAACCTTATTGTTTATTTGTATTAATTCAAGACTAATAGTTTAGCTTATTTCTTGTGTTTCTTGATTAATTGTGTATATCCATTACATTATTTAATTGATTAGCTACCATTAGGTAATTAGTTGCTTATTGTAGTGTTGAAAGACTCACAATACGTTTAGAACGCGACAAAATTAACATATATGTAATAGATATTATGAATAACATTTATCACATTTGCAATCATATAGATAATCTAAATTTTAATACATTCTAATAATTCAAATTCGGGCTAGGAATAGATTCAGGTCATACTTAGAATATATTTAATTTGTCTTGAAAAAGAAAATTATATATCACAACTCAATCGATTGTCAACAACGCATGAACAGAACTAGATTATAAATCAAGAATTGAAATATAGTAATAGGTGGATTCGAGATCCAATACAATCATCTATAAATTGATAAAAATCACATATTTACAGTTTTCTTAGATTAATTTAACATAAAATAAAAACAAACTCTTTTTGTTTACATAATTTGAATCCCATAAAATCTAGTAAACTTAAATTGAATTTATTCTCTGTAGGATGATAACTATTCAACTCATCAATTCTACTATTTGTTAACGATCTTATACGCTTGCGGGTTTTGCATGTACAAGAAACATGATGTCTAAAGGGAAGTGGAGCATCAAGTGGGATCATATGTTATTATTCTTTTGTTCCGTTAATCGTGTAAGTGTAAATAAAGTAGATAAGTAGGTCCCAAATGTTATTATTCGTCTTTGTAAAAGATTAAATTCTGTCCTGGGAAAGTGGATTTAAACAACCAGAAGTAGAACATATAACATTCACTTTGAATAAATAGAGTACTATACCTTGAAAAATAATTAGAGGAGCAAGATCCCAACACTAAACTTGTCACCCTTGAGTCAGATATATATCTGAGAAGTGCAAATGCTGGATTGTCCCCTTCGAGCAATAAGCTTTCCATCTACGGGGAGTTCAAAATTACTGACCTTTAAAATTAATGAACATGTGAACGGCTAACTGATAATGGATAACAACCCACCTTTGGCATCTTATATGAAAACTTAAATGGTGTTAACATTTCTTCACATTTTGCCTTCATATCTTGCATATATGTTTCCACCACACTTGTGTCCAGCTCCTTGATTGGAGTGCTACTTCCTGCTGTTAAATACATCATAGACGCAAAACAAAATTCCTATCAAATGTAGAAAACCTTATTAAACAACATTTGATTTGCATTTATGCCTAACTCTGATATTTATGGCAAACATTGCAGGGATCATACAGAAGGAAGACTTAATAAAATAGCTGAACCAGATAATTCAGCAGCTTGAAATTCAGAAAGGCAAATTAAGAAAGAAAAGGTAAGCAGAATATTTGATTTTTTTTCTTATCTCCTCTTATTCTTTATATTAAAACAAAAGAGAAGGAGGATTAGAGAATCACACTAGCAGCTTGAGAAGATGGCCACTTAGTATCTGACTCAAGTTCAAGATTAAAATTACAAGTTTATAGATTCAGTAGCTGAGAAAACTTTTACACAATTAAGATCTCTCAAAAGGTTTTTGATATTCATCTCCTATATATCAAGAATCAAACTAAGAATAAGGCAAAGGAAGTCACCCCTACTGTGCAAGTACATGATATTCTCTATAAATTAAAATCAGCATGTATTGCAAACCAATTTAAGATATATTTCTTTCAGCTGATAGAAAACTGTGCTGCTAACCTCACCATTGGAAATAATGCTGTTCTTGCACCAGTGAGACTTAGGGATGGCAAGAAGGTATCGATACACTAATACCAAAAAAGAGGCGTAGATTGGGGCAACCCAAGGCAGTCCAAGCCCAATTAGTATCTTTATATGTTAAAAATAAAAAATCATGGAAATTTTTATTTCTTCCATTTATTAGCCCCGTACAAAAAAATATTTTGTCCTCGCCTGGCTCCGCCTGTGCCATGGTCACCATGCAGGAATCAACCCGTCCCAGGCTCTATCAGGTGATTATTCATCATTCACATGCTGCTCTCAAATAAATTACAATTCTTATATCCTATTACAGACTCACAGGTTCTTGTCAACCTTAACATGCTCCAGGGTTAGAGTGAAGACTTTGAGCTGTTCACATTAACAGTTCTTGACCTTTATGGCGCATGTATATAGTACATGTAACTGATTATAAATCATAATTTGTATATAATTAGGCCAAAATTAATCTATCCTTATACCGTGTTACTGCATGCTGGTAACAATTCTGAAAATTTTAACTCTCTTCAGCTCAAAGTGCAAGGTGTGCCTTTGGAGTGTCCAATAAGCCCTTTGAGAAGGGTGTGGGGTCAGGTTTTGCTCGGGCTCGGGCTGGCGTGGGTGGTATGTTGCACCACCTCTGTGACCACTATCGATGTAGTCTCGAATTTTCCACCAAATTACAATAATAGGAGATGAAATTGTACAAAAATAAGTCAACCTTTCATTCCTTCTTCAATATGAGATTCATTTCCACCAATTTACTAACACGCGATTTAACCGCTTTAAACTCATTAACGCCTTAATTAAGCACGTGACCACTTAAATCACAATAATGTCCCCAAAGTTTGCTAATCACCATTATAATTCCAACACGCAGTGTGTTAATGTTTAGTTTTCTATCACTATAGAAAAGCAATTCTAGACTGCGCACAAGCACTCTAATTTTAGTGCGTGCGAGAGTATAGAGATAAAGAGAATTGGGAACTTAGACGATCGTACATGGAGTAGGGATTGAAGTGATGGTGGGCATGATATGAACTAGAACAAAACGATCAGCTTTTGGCATCAAATTCTCCACCGCCCACCGTACTGCTCTTTGACTACCTTTGCCTTCTGCGCTCTTCACGGCCACTGCCACCGTCACCGCCGTTGCCGGAACACTCCCGCTGCCGATCCTCATTTCCTTACAGCAATACAAAACTGACTCGTCGCTTAACGGTACAAGAAAGCCTTGGGAATTTATTCGAGTACCAGGTGGGATCCGTTAGTTGAAGATGGACGGCTCAGATGTAAATTAGAACGTGGAAAAACAATTCTACCATAAAAAGGGATAATTTCCGTTAGATCCCAAATCTTTCAAATTGTTGTAGTTTTTATTCTAACATTTCATTTATAATAGCGTTGGTCCCAACCTTTCAATCATGTACTGCGGAAGAACATCTTTATAGAAACTGTCCAGATGACTGTTATGTAACCAAAAGTTAAGGATCTTATCACATTTCGATTAACTTATGCCCCTGTTTGGCGTTCATTTTTTTCCATTACATTACATTAAATTTTTATCTCTTAATTTCAACCACACATTCATCAAAAAAAATAATATTACATACAAATTTAAAATTTTTCTTTACTTTTCTACCACATATTCTTCTATTAATCACTATTCTAAAAATTTTCAACACCTCAAAATGGGAGCCAAACAGGGACTATATTTTTTTTTTACATAGAATAACTAAAAAATCATCTTCTTTCCCAACCACGTCTCGACCAACCCACCTACACATTGCCACAGCTTACCGCCATCGTAAATTGCAGCCATCTAAAATCAAGCAGATCTAATTATTGTCCCAAAACTCAAATCAACCTTCTCCCAGTTCACCCTCTTATGCGTGCAGAGAGTAGCCCACAACAAAGATAGAAATATTAAATGATCGGAGAAGGGGATGAAGGAAATGGGTGTGAGAGTGACGTCAAGAGTTGAGATGTCGAAGAGAAATCGTGCGTGCATAGGTCTGTCATGTTCTTGTGGGAAGAAAAGTTTCTTGGAGTGACATGGCCATTTTTATCTTTCGAGTTTTAAAATAAAAGTGAGCTTAGATGTTTATTTAACAGTGGAATTTACAAACATGAACCCAAGGGCCATATTTGTCTTCAATTTGAATTTTACCGAAAGAGTTATTGAACAAATATCGAATAAAATAGTACTTGAAGGTCACAAACGATGACGTTTTCCACAATGAAAAGTCGAAATAAGGGTGAACATGCAAGCAATTGAGACATAGGAACGTTTTGCGCATTATAGGCCAAACGCAGGGACGTTTGTACTAATGCGATCGCAAAGTGTAATTTTGCAAATTTCCAAATAAAAAAGACCGGCAAAAGAAATAATAAAGTGCATGTATTTTTTACCATAGAGTTATGTAATTTGCCATAAGGGGTCCCCTTCACTATTCGTCTTTAGCCCCTGTTAGGTAACCTTTAAACTAAAAAAAAAAATTATGTTTTGAATAATATTTATTGGGAAATGTGTAAAATAAAAAGTAGAGAAAATTTTGAATTTATTTATGAAATATTTTATCGTGTGAACATGCATGAAAATGAGTATAAAAAATAAATTAAATGATATCAAATCCAAGATGTTTATATGACACATATACTCACAATTGCATGGGGGTAGGGGGTTGAAACGAGTCTAGATTCAATCAAGCTCTCTACAATCGATAAAAATTGAACAATCAATTGATTTCCTCGAGTAGTTAGAAAACGTGCTTGAAATTGGAGTTCTGCTATTGTGATACCCGACCTTCAAGGTTTTTATTTTTTAAATCCAAAATCATGCCTATAATATATTGTACAACAATTTTTTGTATAGATACGGATTTGCCCTTGGATATATGTTATATTAGTACAAAATGTCCATACGTTTGATTTCTAGTGTTCAAAACGTTCATGCGTTTCAATTTTTTGCATTTTCACCCATATTTACACGTTTCATTGTGGAAAAACGTCAATTTCATTCATTTTTATCTAATTTTTCAATAAAAATCCGTGAAATGACAAATATACCATCTTATTTAAATAAAATAAAAAGAAAATAACATAACATAAAAGAAAATAAAGAATTAATTGCAACCACAAGTCAAAAATTCTCAAAAAATTATAAATGAGTTCCAAAAAATAATAATTAGAAATCAAAACTTAAAAAACAAGATTTATGCAGTAGCAGTGTCGGTGAAAAAGCAGATGAAGTTATTTTTGTTTTTTTAGTTTTGATTTTTAATTATTTTTTGGGACTCATTTGTAATATTTTGAGAAGTTTAGATCTATAGTTGCAATTAATTCTTTATTTTTTAAATTTTACTTTCCTTTTGTTTCATTTAAATAAAAGGGTATATTTATCATTTTATGAATTTTTATTGAGAAATTGGATAAAGATTAATCAAAACGATGTTTATCACGATGAAATGTGTACATAAACGTAAAAATACAAAAAATTGAAACATATAAACCTTTAGCACATTAGAGAACAAAACGTTAGTAATCCTGGCTATACTAACTTGAGACATCATCGAAACGCCTGCCAAGGTTGAGTGGTCAAAGGTGATACTATGGTACAAAGTTGGGTGCCCATCGGTTAAATTATATACTGATCCGTGCCAAATCCCTCCGGTTCGACTGAACAAGCACCGTACTCATTTTTCCAACAAGCAATTGTCTGAAACTCAGTAAGAGAACCGGACAGTTCGAGGAATGGGAGTGGAAGAAATCGACTGCAGAAACTGGGACGAAGAAGCTTATAGGGATTCCATTTTACAGGAAAGAGAAGCACTTTCCCGAACGATATTCCGCACCGTCTTCGCCCCGACCCGTAACCCGAACCCGAATTCAGACATCATCGTAACTGCCTCAAGCGATGGCTCCGTTTCCTCTTACTCTATCTCCTCTTGCCTTGTAACTTCCTTACCTTGTTTTTGTAATTTTGACCGTTAACTGCTATAAAATTGAATTCTATTTTTTTTTTATCTTTCCGGCGGTAGGCATTGGGTTGTGGAAATGTGAGAGGTCAGAAGTAAGTTTGTCTGAGTTGTTATAGTATTTTTGTTTTTTATATTTTCACTTGTTTATTATCTGGATATACTGGGCTTTTGGCATATGAATTGTGATTGATGAGATGATTTTTGTGTAGTTGGTTAGTGGCTGAACCCCATTGTTTGATTCAAGGGCACAATGGACCTGCTTATGATGTTAAATTTTGCGGTAATGAAGAGGACTCATTGTTATTAAGGTATTAATTTGTCTTCTTCATGGATTTCAAGTTCTATTGTGCGGCAATGGTGTCTAAATTCCAAAGACACCGATGATCTTTGGACTAAATTTATTAAAACAAAATTAGAGCATTATATTGCTGGCCGAAGTGTTTCTTAACATCAATCTGCATTATGTAGCTGTGGCGACGATGGTAAGATCCAAGGATGGAAATGGAAAGAAATTTTAGAATGCGAGGTGCCCATGCAAGGTAATGCGGTTCTTAGACTAGTGATGAACTCTTCTATTTTTTGGGAATTTAATTGTTAATAATCAAAATGGGAAAGCTAATGACTCATATTGTACCTGCTACACTTCCACTGAAAGTGGAATTGTTTTATATTGGTTTTGGCTAATGCAATTTTTTTGTTTCTTTAAGTTGCAACTGGTGTATAAAATCATCTGTCCCTTTTGAGTGTATTTTGATAGTACAGAACGTAAATTTTTTATGTACAAAGATTGGAAAGTTCTGCTAACTTCTTAGCGCCTGTGTGTTTTTCAACATGTGAAGTTCTAAAACTTTAGTAGTGATTTTAGAACATGAATCATAAGCTGCTAAGCTTTTAAGTCGCATAAGAATGGTGGATACATGGAGACAACGCTTCAAAGCCTATTTTGTTAGCTGCCTTGATGCAAATTTTATGAAGTTCCTCGTTTGAAGCATCTTTGGAGCTTTTGTTAGCTTGAATTTGGTCAGATGATGATATCTGATAGAATAGCTCGTAGTTATATCTTTCAGACTCTTGTTTCAAGCTATTCTACTTTCTTTTCATTATTTCTGCTCTGTCTTAAAGTTTTAATTATGCAGTTGCATTTAGAGAAAATCTTTACTCGAACTTGCATTCTTGCGTTTAATTTGTTATGTATTCATATTTTTGCAGGAGCCAAGCTGAAGCCAGTACTTGATTTGGTCAATCCACAACATAAGTTAGTCCTGAAGTTTGAAACTGTAGCATGGCTCTGTAACCTTGAAAGCTTTCTTTTTATTTGCCCCAATCCAGCTCTTTATGTCAGATGCACATATATCTCATGTCTGATATTCATCAAAATCTAATTAATTTACGAAAGCCTTATATGTCTTAATATGAGCGAGTGAACATATAATTATTTATTGTTTACTCTATAAGGCATGTACGCATGCCAACTTATTTAACTCAATGGTTGCTGTAGTTTGACGTAAATTGAACTTTATTTTAGTGTTATTATAAAGCTTTTATAATTTATTGGTTCAGATAAATTATATATGATACATTAACATTCTATCTAACATTCTTATGTAACAAATAACAACACTGAAGCGAAGCACGCATGGTGTTCCTTCATGACTTATTCATGCTAGGAACTCTTTATTTCTTTTTCCTCTTATTGTTCTGTATGCTCTCTGCTGTTCATTAGCTTTAGGTCCAGTATTCCTCGCTGACCTTTTATTTTGGTTTATTCTTCTTATGATTTGTTCTTCTCATGCAGAGGTCCTTGGGGTGCACTTTCTCCAATTCCAGAAAACAATGCAATTGCAGTTGATTCTCAGGTTTGTGATCTTTTACTGCCGTGTACTATCTATCAAGCTGTTTTTATGATGTATGTATGTTATTGAAGATCTTATCAGAATATGAGTGACATTTGGAAGTTTATATGTTGGGAGATTTCAAGGTTTCTACAATTCTTGTAACTTGTTTACTGGAGATGTAAACGGACAATAGCTTACTGTTCTTGTGTTCCTGATATATCCCATTGCTCAGGAAGTACACCTTCCTTGAACTCCGTCTCTAAGTAATTCATAAGTATGTATTCCCTCGACTTAACGGGCCCTAGTTAATTTACAAGTGTTGAGATCTGTAAATTGAGCATCAAAAGACTCAATCCAATTTTCTCATATGTATTTATAGCTGATAGAACATTGGACCTGCACAGTAGAAATTGGCATCTTCATGAAAGAGTAATTATGAGAGGATATCCATCAACAGAATAAATCAGAGAGTTTAGAAGAAATATTGTTGTACTGAGTTGTGCTCATAACCCTTTGAATCCTGTCAAGTTAACTGCATGCACAAATTATGCGGTTAAGAAGAAATATTATTGTGCCAAGTAATGCCGACCCAGTTGGGCCCTTGTAAGTATGTGGTTCTAAGTTCTGCTCATAATTTTGGATCCTTGCCTAGTGAGAGTGTTGGGAATAAGGCATGAGATTTTTGTGCTTGCTAGCTGCCCAGCAATTACTAGCTCAAGTTCTTAATATTAATTATATAACCTGCTGTTTCTTTGTTCTTGCTTGAGTTTTATTTAGGAATAATTTCACTGTAAATTCTTGATTTTATCATTATACATTAGTTTGTTGTTCTTCATTGGTTTCAGGGTAGATCTATATATGCAGCTGCTGGTGATTCTTGTGCATATTGCTGGGATGTGGTATGTATTAGCTGAAGGTGTCTAACGTTTCCCCCCACCCGGAAAAAAAAATAAAAAATGAAAAGAATAAAAACCACTCCCAACCATCTAGCATGTATGTAGATGAAAAGAAAGGAACGTAAAAGAAAAGAGAAGACAGCCTCAACAATTGATTCCTTCCTAATTTTTGTTATGTCACTTCAGGAGAAGTCTCAAATCAAGATGGTTTTCAAGGGGCACTCAAACTATTTACACTGTGTTGTTGTTCGCAATTCTTTCAATCAGGTTCACTTTTCTTCGTTTATCTCAGCACTCTTAGGTTGCATGTCTCCTAACTAAGTGTTAGTTGGCTTGTAATTTGGTTTTCCTTCAATTGTACCTGTTCCTTTCCTTACATGCACATTGGTTTTATAAATTGCATTGATGGATGAAGACTTTAGTTCTTGTGATTTTTCTTCAAAATCATGGGCAATCTCCTCCCCATCCTCGTGGGTAATGATATCACGCATTGATATAAGTTGATTAGCTATGAAATTTTAGAAGTATTTACAGACTCATGAACCAAGTTTTCAAGTACTATGAAATCTAACCCTTTCTCCCGTTTGCAGTCATCTTCACGATTTATATATATTTGTGGTTCATTCATCTTTTCAACTCTTTTTTGGTTGCTTTCAGATCATAACTGGTTCAGAAGATGGCACAGCTCGAATATGGGGTAATCTATTTTATGGAAAGAGCATGAAACCAACAATAATTTTACTGATTGAACATCTTGCATGTTGCTTGTGGTTTCCTCTTCTAGTTAGCTGAGTTTCTTGTTGACCACCTCACCCTCATCTTTCCTATCCTTTCATTACGCTCGATTGTATCGTATGATCTACAGATTGCAGAAGTGGGAAGTGTATCCAAGTAATTGATCCAGGAAAGGATAGGACGTCAAAAGAATCTGTTCCATGTGTCAGTTGCATTGCTCTTGATGCAAGTGAGAGTTGGTTGGTAAGTGGACCATGTGAAGAAGATGTTATATATATATATATATATATATGTACATATATATATATGTATATGTACATATATATATATGTACACACATATATATATATGTACATATATATATTTATCTGTTGTTTAAGTTATTTTTCTTGTATGCATCAGTGAATCTACTATCCGTATAGCTTCTTATCAATCATTTTTTGATACTTTGCTGAAAAGAAAATTCAGTTTCAACCTGAACATTTGTCTTCTTAGAGGAAAGGGGAAAAAAAAAAAATGTCATCTTCATAGATGTGGTCAAAAGTACAACTGACGTCCACGTCCTCTTTTATTGATGCATCAATTCCATGGAGTCTTTGTAGTTAAGAATGGGCTGATTTTGATTTAACCTTGTGAGTTTTGACGTAAACGTCAATGGCCCCTCTGGAGGAACATGAAATACGAGCAATCAACCCCCCCAAACCACAGACTAATGTTACAGTTTGTGGATGGTGTCAAATATTTGCTAAGTTCAGACGAGGTGTTTGTCCTTATTTGACTATTGCTATCAACTTCATTCTTAAATTCTCTTTCACAACTGATTGGAGATTACCAAGATGACCTCATTAAAATATCATATTCTAGGATATGGACAATGTGTGTAAACATATAAAAGATTTTTATTATTAGAAATGAAACCAAATTATTTAACCCCCCCACCAAAAAAAGAGAGAGAGAGAGAATACTAAACCTCCTGGAAAATGAAGGGGAAAACTAACGAAACGGTGACGGAAAGGAAGCTAGTTGGAAACTAAATAGGGTAATTTGCACCTTAATTTCTAGCCTTGGTTGTAAAAATTGGTTCCTGAACCTTTTATTTTCAGAACACCCAAGAAATCCTTTGAAACGTTTAGTTTGACTATTAAAAGGTCAAATAAGTAAAATAACCATTTAACCCATGATTTAATTTAAAATAAATAAATAAAGCAAATAAAAGGAAAAAAGATCAATACAAAGAATAAAGAAAATAAATATATATAAAAAAAGAAAAAGTAAAAATTGAAACACCCCAACCCCAAACGAATACCAGGGGGAAATTCCCCTGGCATTTTCATCAAAGATTTATGCATATAAATCAATTTGGAAAGGCAATATATATGTATACATTGTATATCATTCTATTTGAATATATAAATTGAAAAAGGCAATAAATTGGTTGTTCTTTACTAAGAAAATTTTACAATTGACTTTTATGAGATTTCCATTTCTTGGTTGAAAACCAGAGGAGAAAGCTTCATTTCTCCTTTTCATGATCTTGACTGTTGATCTGTGAACAGGGGTGGAGCTAGGGGGTAGATATTTTTTATTTTATTTTTTATATTGGGCTGTATATTGAAAAAAAAAAATTCCACTAAAAGAAGATTTTCCTATAAATATTTTTCTTGCCTTACAAATTTAATTGGGGACCAGACCTGCCCCCCTCCCTACGCCCATCAAGGAAAACTCCAGGGGGTTTTCCCCTTAGTTTCGACACCAACCGCTGGTGAAACCAACGGAAAAACCCCCTGGTCGTAGATTAAAATTCCAGGGGATTTACCTTTGATTTTTGCCATTTCCATGGACGGCAAAACCAGGGGAAAATACCCTTGGCTACATGGGGAGGGGTGGTATTGCGTTGAGTGGTGGTGGAGTTGGGGCTGTTTCAATTTTTTTTCCCTTTCCCTTTTTTGTTTATTGTTTTTGGTTTTATTTATTCTTTGTTTTCTTCTTTCTTCCATTTTTTTTTTTTTTTTTGTTTTGTTTTGTTTTGTTAATTTGTTTTATGTCAAACTATAGGTACAATGGTGATTTAATCAATATTGGAACTTTTAATGGTTAAACTAATGATTTCTGTCATGAAATCCAGGATTTTAGGCACAGACGTTTGAAAGGTTTGGGACTCTGGGTGCTAAAAATCAAAGTCTCGGGACTCCATTGTCACAAACTTCATAGATTCCGGGATCCCTGGTGCAACTTACCCAATAAAATAATCAGTATGACAGCAACATTAGAACATGTTAATTCAATGTTAAACAGGAGAATGAAAAATAGAAAATTAAGCAAAAGAAAGACCCCAAAAAAAATAAAAAAATAAATATATATATATATAGTAAAAAGGAAAAATAAATAAAAAGAAAAGAGTAACCAAGAAACTCAAAGAATAGGGAAAAATAAAAAGTTAAATTAAACCGTTCTACCATATCTCCTCCAAGTGAACAGGACACCTCCACCAAAAGCAAAACCCAGCATCTTGCGGCCCCCTTCCACAGCCTCCAATCATTGTGACTCCCCACCCCCATCAATCTCCGTGCAGTGAACTATGCATGAATGCAAACAAGCATACTGTCCTCTGCTTCACTCATTAGTTAGTACTTTTGTGATTAAGGGCGTGTTCGGTAGAGATTAAAATCGGATTAAAATTGAAAAACTAGCCGTTATTGTTAACTTTTATTAGACGAGTGGGACCCAATAACGGCTATATTTTCAATTTTAATTAAATTTTGAGCTGTATCAAACAAGCTCTAAATTGTGTAAAAGCGGTTCATAAGTACATACGTGCGCTGGAGCAAATGCAGTAACATTAACATACATGCTTCATTGCTTTGATGATCTGATTTTATATTAGGCTTGTGGAAAGGGCCGGTCTTTATCACTATGGAATCTTCCAGTTTATGAATGTATTTCAAGGATCAGAACAAAATCATCAATCCAAGATGTTATATTTGATGATAATCAAGTAAGTTCTTTCATTTCCTTACACTTTTTGCATCAGTTGCTCTTGTGTTACGGTTAATAAGTCTGTTGTTTAAAGATAATGTGTATGTAATGAATTAATTCTCTCTCCTTTCCTCTTTTGATTGGTAGTTTTGAAGCATGAAATTTGTAAAAGCACAAAAATGATTCATGAACTATGAACTTATTGTAGTATTAATTATAGAGAAAGTTCATTTAACTTTTGGTTTTTACTGCTTTCAGTTATTGAAATATTCTTTGTAAATGAACAAGATGTATAATTTTTGGCACACTTACGCTTTGGTTTTGACTTCCTATCTATCGCCTCTGTCATGGGATAGGAACTTGGATTTTGGGACGCAATTCCTAAATTTTCATGCATTCCATCTGCATTTCATTTCCTGATTTTTGAGCTCTTTTACTCTTGTGCTCTGATCTCTACTTAGCCCCTATCTAACTTTGATTTTACACTGTTCTCTCTTATTTTTTATGTAATTCGTTTGATTCTTGATTTTTTGCACTTGCCTCGTTCATCTTAAAAGGTTTTTGTTATGTCCTCAGATTTTGGCTGTTGGGGCAGCACCATTGCTTACTCGATTTGACATGAGAGGAGATATTCTATCACAGATAAATTGTGCTCCTCAATCTGTGTTTTCCATTTCATTGCATCCTTCTGGGGTAAGTTTTTACTTCAGTACTATATTTCCTCCTTTCCGAAGCTTTTAATTTTGTTACTCTTCCTAGTCACCTGATCAAAATAACAGCGTTTTATGCTACCTGGCCCTGGAGCCAATTGAAACCATTATCTTGTGAGAAATATAAAAAGTTGTCTTGACTGTCATTTCGTGTGCATGAATAACTACCTGTTATTGGTTTGACTATTAAAAGATTGAATTACGAGTATTGCGAGAATTGGAGATAAATGAGTTCTGGCAGTAACCTAAATTCTGAAGGACATATCTTGATACCGTATAGAAACTAGATACCTAATACTGACACCCCACCCCAGCCACTGCCCCCTGCCCCCTGCCTCGCTGGCTGGAATCTACAAAGAAAATGAAAATGGCAATAGGCAAAACAAGAACACAAAAGTAAATAATGTTTGCTGAATTTATAAACACCGTGCGTCGGACTCTGGTAAAACATATGATGTAGATCCATTTTGTTTCGTTGTTTCAGGTTTGTACACATGTAAATTGCTTCTCGTTTACCGTCTTCATACGATCTAAATTAGAATTACTTGCGCAATTTCAAGCTGTACTTGTTGACGTAGGAGAATTAAGTGAATTTGACGGTTTTTCCTTCCAGGTTACAGCTGTGTCTGGTTATGGAGGACTTGTAGATATCATATCTCAGTTTGGAAGCCACTTGTGTACATTCCGTGGCAAAAGTCTATAAGCGGAGTGTCATTGAGTTGGGAGGTATATGCATATACAAGCAAGTGAAGACCTGAAAAAGTGAGAGTTTCCAGTCAACAGTTGTTTGTCCTTTTATTTGATCTTGTCTGGTATTGCTTGATGAAACTTTCGTACTGCTTTATGAAACACGAAACAATTGGGGCGATTAGCGTAATTGCATGAATGCTACTTTACCGGATAATTCTGTGAACTATGTGAGATGAAGCGATGCTATTTTCGAATGTAAGCAATTGGGGCGTTTTAAGTTTTAGCAAAAATACCTTTTTATCAAATGTTTTTGGAATAGTCACTAATCACTGGACTCTCAACATTGTTTCTCATTGTCACTTTGTCTTAGGGATGGCGATGGGCACTTGGCTTGTCGGGGATTTTACCACCCCATGCCCTGCCCTGTTCCCCCGCTTAAGGGCGGAGAAAGGCCATTCCTCGTCCCATTTACTGTCCCGTTTATTTATTTTTTATTATTTTCCTCCAGTAATTATAAGGATAATTTGGGAATTAGGTAATTTATTCGGATTTGGGCATAAATTAATTTGTTCATTGAAGAGGACATCTCATGACCCCTTTGTTGCAAGTATACCTGAGCACGGTTCAAGGTTGCACCTTGTGTGTTCTAAATGTTTAAATTGTGCATTGTTAGATGCAGTTATTGATAGCGTCAACGACTATTTCTCAGCTCACATTCCACAACAAAATTTCGTAAATTACTCAAACTATAGACGAGTTCAAGGTCTTGTTCGGTAGGGATTAAAATCCAATTAAAATTGAAAATATGGTCGTTATTGAGTCCCACTCGTCTAATAAAAGTCAACAATAACAACTAATTTTTCAATTTTAATCCATACCGAACGGACCCCAAGTAATCTATTACAATGCATTAAATTAACGTCAATTGTTTATAGTTCAATTTACTGCATGTTTGGTATGGCTCAAAATTGGATTAAAATTGAAAATATAGTCGTTATTGGGTCTAACTCATCTAATAAAAATCAACAATAACGATTAATTTTTAAATTTTAATTCGATTTTAATTTCTACCAAACACCCTCTTAGTGTTACACATTAAATTCAAGTAAAAAAGTATTTAACAAAAGAAAAATATTCATATTAGGATAAGTGTCAATATCAATAAAGGAATTTGATAGTGCATCTCATCTATGGATAATTCGTATTATGATATTTATTTAGAAACTGAAAATGTTTTTTTTTTAATCATGATTATTGCTTGTTGGATATCTTAATTACTATGATACGTGTATCGATCAAAATAAATTAATTATTATTTTCAATAAATCTAGGGTCGACTACACATATTGTTTGTCATTATATGTTTGCGAGCTGTTTATAAATGTTTAAATTACGAAAAGATAGAAATGAATGATGGATAAATGAATAATATTTGTGTTTTTGGCGAAATATATGAGTAAAAGGAAATTGACTAGTTATAAACAATAATCAGACCTTCTTGGGAAGAAATATAAATATTTTGATTTATAAATATATATTTGAATAGTATTTATGAGTTTCTTAAAATATATTATCGAAAATAAAGTTTGACTATTTATAAATCTTGAATTTAAGAGTATCACACTTCTCTTCTTGTGTAACGTCATGTAATTTTCCCTTAAAGTCGCTTGTATTTGCTACGCCAACTCAGATTCTTAAAAAGCCCAGGTAGTTTCAGCACCCTCACTATCCCCCACACGCTCTGCCCGCGAAGGAAAATTTCCAGATAGTTTTGTGGGAAATTGAAGGAATTTATGGTTCTTCCTCCCAAAAATTCATTCTATTTCTCCTCTCCCTCTCTTTTCTTCCCTCTCACTGCCTCAAAAAATTCGTCCTAAACGCCTTCTGGAACTAGTTACCCACTCTCTCTCCCTGTGTAAGCGCCACAAGGTACGTAATTTCGCGTACACACTGTTTGGTTATTCTGCTCGCATGTTTGATTAATACACTTTCAATTTTTAGTTCCTCATTATTTGATTCGTCACACGAGTTTCTGGGAGTTGAATTATGGGTCGGTTGGTTTGTTTAATTTTCAGGGTTTTGTGTGCTTGCGGTTTTTACTGTTTGTATTTGTTGATATATCACTCTAATTTGGTATTTTTGCGATTTTCTGAGCATGTTTGATAATAGGGTTTTGAAGGTATTGATTCCCTCGTTTGTTCATTTTTAGGGTTTTATAACTTTGTCGTTTTTAATGTAAATATTCGATGATATATCACGCCGATTTGGTAAATGTACTATTTTCCAAGAATGTTTGGATTCTAGGATTTTGAAGGTATTTTTTTGCGGTTTCTTTTCGTGTTTTGAAAAATTATTTTGACTGTTTTTTACATTTTTGTCCTCTTTCAGGATTTATGTGGGGGAAAGCAGAACCTTGGAAATTTTTATGATTCAAAGTTGTTGTAGGCGAAGGCACATAAAGAATTGGCGGTAAGTTAGTGCTGTAATGTGCTTTAATATGATAAGTTTGGAGATGTATTTTTTAGTTTGAGACACATTATTTTGGAAGAATGTATTTTTGAAAAAGATTAATGGAGAATGTGTGGTTGAAAAAGAAGGACAAATTATTGATGTGATGGAAAATATTATTTTATTGAAAAATGTGTGGTTGAAAATGAGTAGACAAATGAAAATGAAAATTTTAATGTATATCAAACATGGGTTTATATTCATGACACGCTGCAATAAAAATTTGTTGTTTAATATACGTTTAATTTGATGGAGTCTAAATGTGGTTGCTTTCATGTTTTGGATTCATTTATGTCGCATGTTGACATAGTTATCCATTTTTCTTTCATCCTTGCACTCTGAGACCGAAATATAACTTTGTACTTTATATTTAGAAATTTGGGTGTCCGGAAAACATCCATGCATGTTTGACTGTGTAAATCTTAATAAAATTTGGCTAGTACTTCTAAGAAAACGGAATAATCTGTGAGATATAAGTTTTGGTATGTACATGTGACAAAATGCTGCTGTTATTTACCAAGACTGTTGGGAGAAAAAGTGGATTGATGATAATGTACTCTAAAAATTGGTGATGAGATTATGTGCTGTATGAAGCAATTGAAAAAGAATCGATGATTATGCCATGCTCTTATTTTTAACGAATTGAACAATCCCATCAATTCTATATTTTGGACTGCAAAGTACATGGTCAAACAAGTTAAAAAGAATATGGTTGACTGGTTGAGTGCAGGCTTAAAAAATTTGTACATGCACATCACATGGTTCTGCATCGTAATCATAGGATATAGAGTTGTGTATTAATGAAGAGCATAATGAAGTTAGGGCAGAAAACAAAATTTGGTGTCATGAAGGTAAGCCAGCATGTAGCAGATGTTGTGAAACCCATTTAGGGATCTGATTTCTCTTTTCCTTGGACACATACTCGACATCGTATAGGGGAAATGATCTCAATTTGGAAGCAGAGGCTTTGTTCTGGATCCTTCTACGATCAATCTCTCTCCTTTTTTAACTAGTTTTCTTTTGGTTACTGTTTAACTGCACATGTCAGGTCAAAGTTCAGTGGACCACTATTTGTCGAACAGTCTATTATGAAATTAATGCAATGCATTTTGAAGAAATGAAATCATCTAAAGCAATGGCAACATTGATGTAGTCCAAACTGAGATATGTTTTGAAGATGGGCATGAAATTTATATTTGGACAAAGTGATGATTCGCATTATTATATGACATTTTCCAACGGCTCAAATCCTCCCTTCAAATTCACCCTTAATGCATCAATGAAGTAGTATTAAATTGCAAGAGAGAAGTTCAGGTAGAACTTTTGTTGAAGCCTGTTGTTGAGAAATGATTTTTAAATCCATTGTAATTATACACTTCGTGAGTATAAACCTGGATCTGTAAACGTTCAAGACTCTGACACAGAATGAGTGAATTGCTTGACTCTCTGGTGTCATATGGACTGTTTTATGTTGATGGCCTTTTTTGTTCTATATTGCAGGACTGTTGTTTGAAGATTCAGATGTTAGGTCCCAGATCATATCGTTGATTTAGACGGCCCAGAAGCCTCCATTTTGTAAGCCAAGTGCAGTATGCCTTTTGGCATAAGATCTCGATACAACAGCTTTAGAGGCTTCAAGGTGGTAACAAACTAATTTATTCCACAGGAATTTCTTTTGCTAATAATTTTGCCCAAAGAGTTTTGCTCTTGCCTTCTCTTTATTGCTTAAACACTGTTTCATGCTGACCTTTTCTTTTTGAAAAATGAGTGTGTGTGACATTTCAAACTTGAAAGTAACTCCTATAGAAAATGTCTTAATGTGGTTGCAGAGTCTAATTATCTGGATACTTGGTGGGCTCTGGAGGAAAGAACAGAGTTATTTGGTTTGAGCATAAGGAAAAATTTCAATTCTGTTTATTCAATTTTTGAGCTTCAGGACTTTGAGCAGTTGGCTACATCGACAATGGAATGCAACAAGGATGAAGCCTTCCGAGCAAAGCAAATTGCTGAGAAGAAGATGGAAAATAATGACTTTGAAGGGGCTCAAAAGATTGCTCTGAAAGCTCAAAATCTTTTCCCTGAACTTGAGAATATAGCTCAGCTACTGACTGTCTGTAACGTTCACTGTTCTGCACAAAACAGGATATTGGGATCTGAAAAAGACTGGTATGGAATCCTTCAAGTTGAAAGGTTGGCTGATGAAGTTACCATCAAGAAACAGTACAGAAGACTTGCACTTCTCCTCCATCCTGATAAGAACAAATTCCATGGCGCAGAAGCTGCTTTTAAGCTGATTGGGGAAGCAAATATGGTACTATCGGACTCTGCGAAGAGGTCTGTATATGACAGTAAGATTAGAGTTTCAATTAGAACAGCTCCAGCTAATTCATCGCTTCGTCAAAACAATAATCCAAATGGTTTCGCTGCTCATGGTCAGAATAAATATCAGACAAAGCCGCCAAATTCAGTAGCTAGACAGGCAGTTTTCTGGACTTGTTGCCCATTTTGTAGTGGAAGATTTCAGTATCCGAGAGAATATGTGAACAAAGCTTTACGCTGTCACAATAATAACTGCTCAAAAGCCTTCATTGCTTATGACATAGGCGCTCAAGGGATTCATTTGGGATCCAAATGGGCTCAACCAGGTGTTCAAAATGCGCCGTCAAAATCCAGCCAAAGTCAACCTTCTCTTTCTGAAAAAAAAGAGGTCCCAGATTTGGGTGCCTTCAAAATGGGTGCACAAAATACCACTAGATCCTCAGATTCTCATGCAGGATCTCTTGGAGGTGCCACCAGTAGAAAAATTGGGTCAGAATCAGGTCCTCGGGCAGAAATTGGAGCTGAGATTGGAGAGGATTTGAAGGCAAAAGAAAAAGATAGCAGAAATGCCCAATCTTCGAATGTTAGAAAGGCAGGGGGTGCGATGCCCAATGGAGATTCAATGCCTAGAAAATCTAGAAATTTGAAAAACAAAAACAGGAAGAGAGGCAGGAAGGTGGTAATAGAATCTAGCGAGAGTTCTGACCCAAGTAATTCTGACTCGGAAGATGTGGTTATTGAGGAAAATTTTGACAACCAGGGAACCAGGATGGATCCTGCACTTAATGGCTTCCGTCGTCTAAGGAGACTGGCTGAGCCAAGGCAGAATGTCTCGTGCAATATAAGTGGCGATGATGACTTTGCTAGCCCTCCCAAGAGATGGCATGGGAACATATTATCAGGTGATGGTAAAAAGGAGGAAAATGAAACTGTGGATGGTGAAGTTTCAAAACATGGAAATCCAGCTAGTTTTATTACTGATGAAGATAATGCCAAGACGAAAGTCAAAAAAATGGGAACTGTTCCTCCTGAAGGAAGCTTCTCGGACAAGATTGCGGAGAGTAAAGAAGTTAAGGTCAAAGGACAACCAGCTGCTATGCAGGGCACAGGTGTTGAACCTATTCATGTCTTAGATGATTCTGAACCAGATTCAGATTCTAGTATTGAAGATAAGAAAGTTTATGAGTGTCCTGATCCAGAATTCCATGATTTTGATAAGATTAGAGAAGAAAGCTGTTTTTCCGCTGGTCAAATCTGGGCTTGTTATGATACATTAGATTGCATGCCTAGATACTATGCTCAGATAAAAAAGATAGTTACTCCTGGATTCAAATTGAGCATCCACTGGTTAGAAGCTAGTCCCGAGGGTAAACAAGCGATTAATTGGGCAGATGTGGAGTTGCCTGTTGGCTGCGGTAAATTTAAGCGTGGGAAGACTGAAGAAGCTTCGGAACTTTGTACGTTCTCTCATGAAGTGCATTTTGAAAAGGGTAGGAGCAGAGGTTCTATTGTCATATATCCTAGAAAAGGAGACATTTGGGCTCTTTTCAAGGACTGGGATATAAAATGGAGTTCCAACCCTGAGAATCATAAGCATTTCAACTATGAAATTGTGGAGGTTATGTCAGATTTTGTTTATGGTGCCGGAATAAAAGTTGCTTGCTTAGATAAAGTTGAAGGATTTCTGAGCCTATTTCAGCGAACAAGCCGGAGTGAGATTGATTCGTTTTTAATACGACCAAATGAACTGCTTAGGTTCTCCCACCAAATTCCCTTTTTCCAAATGACTGGCAGTGAAAGAAAAGGAGTCCCGGAAGGGTCTTTTGAACTTGATCCTGCTGCCTTACTCCTACAAGGCTAATAAGGGGTACAAGCGGAAACAGGGATGTCTGAAGTCAATGGTGCACGGCCAAAGTTTGGCTTTCCACGGCTATTTTCATTTTTTGTTTTCCGACTTGAGGAAATGTTACTCTTGATCTGCTTATAGTTATTGGAGGAAATAGATTTATAGCTTCTGATTTTCTGATGGTGGTAGTTTTTCTTTGCAAGTAATTTCTGCTCGACTCCTACCGTAATTTTATACAGCAGTACCTCTACTGCTTGTACATTGATAGCACGTGTTTTTTCCAATCTCATTTGATACTTTATTGTGGTATTTATTGGTTACCCTGCTTTATGTCATACTTAGCTAGAAGCTAAGCTAATGATTTCTGTCAGACTGCTCGTGCTGCGGTTAAAAATGTCAAAATTAACCCGTTTTTCAATTTATAAAATCCTGATAAGAAAAGAACAGAACTTGTTTATGTACACTACTGCGAGAGGAAAACACCGCCTGAGATGGTCAAGAGCTAAATCAGAACAATGAAAGGGGTGTATAGCAATTACCAGAACTTGATGATTTCCTTTACTTCTCATTTTTAAATGATATCTAGCACCAATTTATATAATCACACTTGATTCAATTAAATGAATCGTATGATAATTTAATTCCATGCAATTGTCGTCTAAGCTGGTGCTTAACATGCTGAATAACATTATTCTTCTCTAAATGTTACTAGTAAATTGATATGTAATCAGATTCCAGTTGGTCCTCTACTCTTCCACAACTCCCGCATTTGGGCAGAATTGGACGGTAGAATTGACAAATATTTTAACTTTAATTATTCTTTAATACCCAACACGACCAATAAATAAAGCAACGTTGAATCTACTTTTCTATATAGATTTAAGCACAAGTTCATGAATGCCTAAAATAACAGAGAAACAATTTGTGGAATACCGATCCAAACTTCCTTAACAATTGCAAAGTGATGCCTCCAAAGATTGGTTCATATTCTAATAGCTGCCTATATTTCAGCAAAATAACAGCCTACATGAAAAATACCGGGTAGACCTCTTGAAGAATGCTGCTTGGAAATCCAAAAACGTTCCCAACTATTTGTCGGTGCTTGTCGCGTTGCCTATGAGTCTAGCTTTCACTGCATATTTCAGCATTTTTTCCAGCATAGTTCACTACCATGTATTACAGTTCTGCCCCCTATCAAGAAACCAAAAATCAAAACCGGTAAGAATATTATAACTTCCCGAGTCATTTTAGTTAATTTTAATAAGCTCCTCGACTAGCGAATAGACTCACTTCTGTTTTACCCCATTTCAATTAATTTAACTTTCATACACAATTAATTGTTACAATGAAAGAAATATATTTGCTGGGAAAAAAATGCGACATAAATGTGGGGAGCATGATCTTCTTTTAGGACATTGACAAAATAAAAGAAAGAAAGAAGCACAAAATATCACGTCAACGACTCCATCCTGCAAAGACTCCTCTCATAAGTCATAACTCAGGACAAATTTTTACTCAAAACTCCATTCATAGAACACACCTTTTAGCATTTGTTTGCACAAAGATTAATGCACATCAGTGAGTAGAAATCTTTACTTTGAATAAAATAGACAATACAACAATTATGATAGAAACATCAGTCTGAATCGATATGTTAATATTAAGTATTAAAATCACATTGTTTTCCATCTATCCAAAGTAAAACCAAAGTAACTTATCGTCCAAGCATTCACATCATAATGTCCACAGTTACGTACCAAAACAGTAATATTCTATGGGGTCAAGATCCATAATTGATAAAATTGCTCAAGTACTAAGAAGAATTGGATCGTGGGCATAGGCCAGAATGCATTCCAAAGATCAAATATTTCACAAGAGAGCGTGGATAAGAAAGAATAAGAGAAAACCTTTGTTTGAAAGAAAATATTTTCTGCCCCCACTGACGTGAACTGGCTGAAGATGTAAAGCGCGGAAGATTCAGAGCCATGTACATGTTTGATCCAACAAGGGCTACTCTCTGAAAATCTTAAGTTCCACCAATTTCTGTCGTAATTCTGCAGCTTCTTCAGGCATACCAGCAGCGTCAATCTCATGAATTATTTCCGAGAAAATTGTGACATAAGACTTGTGTCTACTTGCTATCAACATTTCTAGGACTCGAATTGCAGAATCTAATTTTTTATTCTGGCACAATCTCTTAATAATGAATCTATAACAATTATCTCTTATCCTGTTTTTGTTAATGCCCATCATCTTTAATAATTCTAGAGCCTCTTCAACTAGATCGGCTCGGCAGAAACCCCAAATCAAACATCGATAGGTAACCTCATCAGGACAAATCCCGTGCTCTACCATGTTATTGTACATTTCCATTGATCTCTCCATAAAACCCTCCTTTGACAATCCGTCAATGACAATATTGTAAGTGATTAAAGTAGGAGAGCAGTTTGTATCACATAAGCAGTGAAGAACCTGGACAGCCTCTTCTAGCATTGCTTCCTTACAAAGAGCACGTAGGAGGGTGTTATAAGTAATTATATCAGGAGAGAAACTGCGGGAAACCATCTGATTAAAGAAGTCAATTGCACGATCCAGATGACCATGTTTACATAAACCATTAATCAAAATATTATAAGTTATGCGAGTAGGAGGGTGTGATGTTTCATTCATGAAAAAGAGGATCTCGTCCACTTCATCCCAACACCCATAGGTACAAAGAGAATGGAGAAGAGTGTTGTATGTGATAGTATTTGGCTCCATTCCACGAGACAGAAGATTACAAACAACCAGCACCGTGTCATCATAGTTTCCCTGTTTAGAAGAAATATTGATCATTGAATTGTAGGTCACAAGATCTGGATAACATCCCTCCACCGCCAGATCTTCCATGATTTCTAACGCTCGTACAACTCCAATATGTTTGCAGACTAACTCAATTAGCACCGTGTAGGTGATTACATAAGGAGGACATCCCTTTCTCAGTTGATCCTTCCAAAACTGAATAGCCTGATCAAACCTACCATTATCAAACAAGGTTCGTAGTATTGTGTTGTAAGTAATAACATCTGGAGGGCAACCACTCAAACTCATGTTCTCCAAGACATCAATAGCCGAATGAAGATACTTCTTCCGACATAGGCCACTAATTAGCATGTTATAAGTGATAATATCTGGAATCCCACCAGACAAAACCATGAGTTGGAGGACATTGACTGCTTTTCTGGTCCGGTCAATATTGATAAGGCCCCTGATCAACTTTATGCAGCAAGGAAAATCTGGAATTTGGTTTCTACGAGTCATCACATCTACTAACTTTGCTGCATCTAGTAACTTCCCACGAATGCAAAAACTTTGAAGAATTTCATTATTAGTTTTCTCGTCATTTTCGACAAATGGTCCTTCTGTAGACAACCTTGAAGAATTAGTGAATCCACTTAAATTGATTTGTCCATTGAATTTCTTCTCAACATTTATCCTGCCTCTATCCAAGTCGCACTCATTTTGATTACTCAAGCTGATTCTATCAAGACAAACCCCTTTTTGCTGCCCTCTACAACTTAACGAAGAAGCATATGCTCCTGAACCATAAACTCCCACCCACTTTAGATGAGATTGCGTTGAATGATTAGCACCAGAACCAAGATCTGTTTGGTGGGAAATCGAGTTCGAGCTATGCAAATTAGGAACCCCAATCATTGATTTATGGAGAATAACTTTGTAATCCATCAGTATCCCCTCAATCGAAAAACAACTCAGAACAGCACATATAACGTATTCGGCCAACTGGTCACTTTGTTCAAGAAGTATTTAAGCAGTAAGTACTAGAACAAATCTTCCAGAACATGAAGCAGTACTCAACCATTTTATGCTAGTTATCCAAGTACAGCACAATATATACCACAGTTCCTCAAGTTTGATTAATTCTCCCGAAGGTCTGGATTTTGTAACAGGACGCAATATTCATGTCAAACTGCATATGTGATTGAACAAACAAAAGCAAATAAGCAGGAAAAATCACTATCAACGAATTCAATTGGGAGCATGTTATTTGTTTTGTCATACAAGGGGAATAGATAGATAAAAAACCATTTCAGATAAAAGCATGCTGCAGAATCAAACGAGCCCGAATGGCCAGAAAGTCTGTTAGAATACAGATATCATGAACGGCTCAACCATATTCAAGAAAATTAAAGAACTTTGATGTACAGAAACTCCATTCTTTTAGTTCATTCCTCAATTTTCCTAGGAAGCAAACAGAGTTGTCAAAAATACTTTTTGAGAATTTCCTAAGATGGCCCTGTCACTGTAAAATTGTATTATTCTCAACATAATGGATTTTGAGGGGTCAATTTGGACCAATTTTGTCAATAAACTTTACAGTAAAAACAAGAAATCGATTATTTAAGACAGTATTCTAAAGTAAAACCGCCGCTCAAAAAATGCACCTCTTTTTAATCCAGTAGACGTGCAAATTACTAATTGAAACGCAAGACAACAGTAAAATAAAAAAACTGAATCCTACACATCTGGATTAAATTTTCATGAAGATACATATTTCATTTCTTCCTAAAGAGTCAAGAGCTACAAAAAAAAGGTAAATTTCATAGTTATATAACAGCAATGAAGACAGTAACCAAGAAACAAACCTCACACCAAATTTGTTCGTCCTTATAGAAGAGAGCTGTGCAGCTGGTAGTGAGAGACCTCAGTATGGCTGGTGATGGGGGAGGATAAGTTTTAGAGAATGAGGATTGATAGGGGTTACGAGGGTTTGAGCATAGGAAACATCGAATCAAAGATTCAATTACCCTTAGCCGCTTTTAGAAATTAGTGGCTCGTAATATCTATATCTATATATATAAAAGATTAGGACTGAAAAGCAATTAAAGAATTAGGTATTCAACTTGTAAAGAAAGAAGTTATAGGGACCGAAATATATGAGAACAAAATAGGTGGACTTTAGTGCAATTTATAAATAATATTGCTACAATATTCATGGGAAGCACCTCGTCAGTAGTGCCGTTCTCCCACTGTCACGTTATTAAGAGTCCGTTTGGTACTGATTAAAATACAATTAAAATTAAAAATATAGCAGTTATTGGGTTTCACTCGTTTAATAAAAGTCAACAATAATGACTAGTTTTTCAATTTCAATTTGATTTTAATCTCTACCAAACGGGTTATAAAGAATAAACCTCACACTGAATAATAAAAATGAAAATTTAAATTAAATGCCTGAGTATATTCTCTCGATAATGTTGATCTTTTACGATAAAACATCAAAGTCTTAATGTGTTCATTAAGTTTAACGACTAATTTGATTCGATTAAGATAAAAAAAAATGAGTAAACGAATTTCAAAATTGATCTATTCAAATGAACAACTATCTTTCGAGAGCATATTAAGAGATATATATGATATTAAACAAAGATAAAAGTATAGATCAATTCTTCAAAAAAATTGATCTTTTGAGATGGAATTCAAAATCGGGACATAAAGGCTCCAAATTTACTGAATCACATGTATGATGGACAAAATTTTCAGTTCGGTTGTCAGGTTTTTGCCCATGAGTACATTTCAAAAACGACATGAAATTCTGCATAAGGTTACGTGGGCGCATGATACTTTTGGGCTTGCAATCGCACAGAAACATACTGAGAACAATTTGGCGAGAATTTTAATTTTTCACGAATTTCCTAATTTTTTTAGAATTTTAGTTTATGTAAGATTCCTGTAATCTTTAAGTGATATTTTCGTTTTTCCATATTATCCTAGGTTTTCTAGTATTAGTATAAATAGCAATTCCAATTATTGTAAATATTAAGTTTTATGATGAATTAATAAAAGCTATTTGCTTTCTCTCTTATTCTTGATGGAAAAATTATCGAACTTATCAAGATCTAACAATTTTGTGGCGTTCAAACCTGGGTGAGATTCAATTATCGTGTAATCAAGAGGTCAACATATTGTCGGCGATTGCGTTGGTTGCTTGGTTCATTGTTTTTGGGTTAAATCCAAAACATTGACTATTTGGGCGTTCTTGAGTTCCGTATATATATCGTTACGGGATTGCGTAATGTTCGTTGCCACGTGATTCTCATCATTGGGTCACTTTCCCAGAACTAAAGTTTCAGTGACCCAGAGTAGCAGGGAAGAAAAACTAGAGTTTTTACCGTTGAAGGGAAAGTGAAGGGATCCATTAAAAAGAGTTTTAGGTGGACTAAGGAGAGGTTTACACAAGTAGTCTGTGTAATCTTGAATATGCTGTAATTACAGCTTTTTTCTTCTTGTATTGATTTGTTCCATCAAAAATGGGTCCTTAATGTAACATGCCATCAAGAAACTAGTAAGAAGCAAATGGGAATTATTTCAAATAAACAGCATGGACATGCAAAAACTAGTCAAGAAAAAATTAAATCAGTGTAAATTGTCGGACGAAGTTCCTTTCACGTAAAAGCTGAAAAAATACTGTTGAAAAATAACTTCCAGGAAATTAATGAGTCATCATCAACCATGATACAGAGCCTAGGATTTTACAACCAAACAAACAAAAGCAGTGGCAAGAGCCCATCCAGTGACTCCAATACTTAAAACTGCATAGAATTTTGTTGAAAGCCAGCATTACAATGGCAAATTTACAGTTCCAACACAAGGAAGAAACAAGATACCAGAGGTAGGGATACACATGGAATTAAAGACCACGCCACCATGGCTCAGTGCATGTTCGATTTCACAATCTGCTTGTCTATTTATTGGCTACAGATCTTCGCGAGTTCAAATACCAACCCCACGTTTCCTTGATTTTCCAAATCAAATCTTCCCCAAAAGCATCTTCAACAGTCTTAGTCCTTCCTCACATCTATCACACAATTTGACGATATACAAGAATGTGACAACGCAGGAGGCATTCAATAATGTACCCTCTCTTCATCATCGAAATTCAGTTTCTCAATACCCCTTATTGTGGACTCATAATTCTTTATGTTAGAATTATTCCTGCCGGAGGAAGCATGCTTGGGGTCCGAGGATACACCGAGTGGTGAACTTCTTTGCCCACTTGAGATTTTGTGAATAGTCCCTGGACTGGCCTCGGGGGTGCGAGAACGGGTAGGATCAGAGTCATTTCCCATCGTGAAAGTGTCGTGACTTCCAGAAACTGCACCTCGCCTCAATGATCCACTAGACCTTCCCAAAAACGTGGAGCCCGACATCTGCAAAATTCAATTACTCAAATAGTAATGTCATATAAATCACCCTTTGAAGTATTCCATTATCATCTGTATTTATCCAAAGATCTTTTCCTGAAATATGATATAGAACTATTACAAAAGGAACAGTAAGCATAGCCTTTACAGATGCTGATTCCTAACAAGAATATAAAACTCAAATTGGCTTTTTAATTTTAGAAGGTAATTCGTTTATCTCATGTTAAATGACATTCTCCTCAGTGAGGTAAACATAATCAAATTGTTACTCATTTTTGTGTATTTCAATTGCAACATTATGGTTGTTCTGTTCTGTTCTAAAATCTCTTGTGCAAGGCCATTGGGTCTAGCAAGTTCTAGAAATTTCTGATTGAGTGGAAGAACAACACAAGCTCTTAATGTTCATGCAGAGAAAGCATTCGTAACAGGAGCCAAAGTCTTTTGGGTTAGAATGAGGTCAAAATACTTTATCATGTATTTCACTTTCTTACATGTGAACAGCCCTGATATTTCATCTAAACTAACCATTGCCCACCAAGATGAGAAAAGAAAAAGAAAAAAAAAATGCACATTGCATTGAGGAAAGATCTGACTGAAGAGAGAGAGAGAGAGAGAGAGAGAGAGAGAGAGAGAGAGAGAGACGGAAATTCTATATGAAAAAGGGCGGTCAAGAAATCTTTGGATTTTGATATGGAACTCCCTGAATAAGGAAATGGAAAAAATTCTGAACCTAATAACTATATGATAATGCATCCTCTATCTTGGTGAACACAATATACCAATTATATTGATTGGCCTCCAGAGGACACTTGATCTGACCAACTCCACCATAAAGCTTTAATCTATAATTAAAGATGAATACTGACCACAGCGTCCTTGCTAGTTGAATCATTTACAACAGGACTCTTCTGCTTGGACAAACTTCCAGCATTTATAAGTTGACCAGAATTTCTCCTTTGAGAAGGATCTGCAGACGCACCACCTTGCCTCCCCTCTTCATCGCCTGAATAAAGGTGATAAATATTTAATTTTAAACCCACAGGTGCATTAAGAAGGCCTCGTGGACAGTCAGAATGACAGTAAACCCAATATAAGAATAGTGAAACAAATCAATACAAGGACTTTGTGAGTTCAAATCTGTATCTATTATGTATCTAACTACACGTGCAGTGAGATAGGAAGAGAGAATCAATAATAGGAAATTACCAGGCTGCCGTTCAGCATTGGGGATTGCAGGGGGTAGTCCCGAGCTTGTACCAGGAGTTTGGCCCTGAAGGAAGCATATAGTTCATCAAATACATGAACAGAAAATTACCTACAAAAGAAAATTTCATTGTTACATCACTTACAAGAGTCCTGGAAGGAGTAGCACCTATCTGTGATTGTTGATACTTCAAAATAGTCCAATCGAAAACATAATCAAATTGGAAGCCTGCAAAGTATCAAATTCACTTTTATCTACTTCCTCAGGGATACTGACATGTTCATAATAATTTCATGAACAAAAAGTGAAATCTAGTGACTAGCCATTTTCAAACCTTCACGAATGAAGAGGTCACGGAATAATCTCTTCAGATAAGCATAGTCTGGTTTATCCTCAAAACGTAGTGAACGACAGTAATGGAAATATGATGCAAATTCTGTTGGATAACCCCGGCACAACGCCTGACACAAAGGTAGCTCAGCATACATGTTTTTATATAGCCCATCAATGTATAGTTATGAATGTCTGTTCCAAAGATGAATACCTCAATGGAAGTTGAAACCTTTTTCTCACTTATTTTCTCATACTTCTGTTTCTTGGTTCCTGCTTTCAGTCCCTGCCAAGGAAGGCTGCACAGAATAGATATCATGACACAAAGCTCAACATGCAAAAGGAGCCAAAAATAATGAGTCGTGCAGCAACCGTACCTTCCTCTTAAGAAATACATCAGGACATATCCAAGAGATTCCAAATCATCTCTTCTGCTTTGCTCTAAAAGAGAAGACATGAAAGTTCGAATAAAGGAGAGCATTCAACTAACGAGCAAACAAGCAGTGAAAAATATTACAAAGTTACAAATGTAAGAAATGCTCACCTATACCCAGGTGAGTATTCATGCTTGCATATCGTGCCGTTCCAGTCAAGTTTTTGTTCTCCCTTCAAAATTGATGATTACATAACTATTTCAATATAATCCAGAAATTCCAATTAAACAAGGATAGAGAACTACATCTTATTTAATAAGTCATTGAAAAATTTAAAATATCCCAATACAAAAGAGTCAAGTAAATTAAAATACTGCTTCAAAGGATTTTCACTTTGCTCCTTGAGGTTAGGATTTAAAATTAGTAGGCCAGTGAACTCTAAAATTGGATATATTTGTCAATCATGGATTAAATTGGCAATCAAATTCTAGCATTCAAGGTTAATTTGATTAACGATGGGGGAGTGCTTGTGCGTAGTATATTTTCAGCTTTCAGTTTCATTATATTTCCTTGTTTTCTGTTTAATTGAGCCAGTCAACGTAATCAAATAACTATTTTACTATAGTTTCCATCTAAAGGGGACACATTTACCAATTACCTAACCTCAAAAGGGAAAGTTAACATCAAACCTAAAGAAGCAAAACAAATAACATTTCAAATTTTACAGGCATTTGGAGAAAAATAAATGGTGTTTAGAAGTTAATGCCCAATGACAAACCTTACAACATAATAGAATATACATATAATGTAATAAATTACTTAGCCTTAAAATTAAAATTTAATCACATAACTTAGCCAGTAAATAGATGAGGGTGTCAAAAGTATTCAATACTTGAAAATTCAGAAATTAAATGAAGAAAAAACCATACAAATTAGTATAACCTCCAAAGTACTAATATGCCACAACAAAATCAACAAAGACTTCCAGCTTTACAAAGAAGGATAAAAGGAAACATTTTTATTTCTTTTCTCTGTGTTCGTTCTTTTTCCCAGAAAAAAAAAAAACATTATTTGCTTAATTCAATTAAGCTTGTGACTAGAGACATATGGTTAATCAGATTCACCAGAAGTATTGACGATCTTAGCCATTGTAGTTACATACATGCCTAGAGAACATCCATATAAAATTGTTCCATCAACACAATGTTGAAAATACTGGCCTTCCATATCCCATAATAACCAACAGTAAAGGACAGAAAACACTTGCGCTGAAGAGATAAAAAGGTAAAACAAATGCAACGGAAGAGTTTTAAATGGTCCCGTCACAAATTCAACCTACAATTTATCATTAAATCTTTATGGCATTTACACCATGCCAAGGGGAGACAAAATTGGCAATGAATGTCAGTATTTCTCATTAAAGTCAAAAGGAAATTCATCTGAAAGTTGTAAATTCCCTGTACACCCACCGTGTTAATCTCAAAAACTCAAATATAAGCAAAACCATCCAGCAAGAACAGGACAATTGACGCAAAGAATTGATCAAGGAAAACAGGAATAAAGTCAACAGTCTCAAGCCCGCAGTTTCGCTGCAATCATAGGTGGTGGGGTACATTGAAGCCAACCAAATAATTAATGATCATCTCACCTGTACAGAATGTGTTGGTGAGTTGATGTGTCTCTATATTTCTTAGCCAGGCCAAAGTCAATGATGTAGACCTAAATTGGAGGCAGAAGTTTATATATCATATGACTAGAGACATTCTTAACAGAATCCTCCAAATTAATCACGCCAAAATGGAACCTGATTTGCACACCGTCCCAAGCCCATGAGAAAATTGTCTGGCTTGATGTCTCGATGTAAAAATGATTTAGAATGAACAAATTCAACACGATTGATCTGGAGTAAATATTTGATGGAGCTTATATCAAAAAATTTAGTCAGGCAAAATATGAACGATGCAGAAAAGATAATATATCTCTTTTTGATGAGTAAAGGTATTAAATTTAATAATTAACCATTTGATCTGCAAGCATGAGAACTGTCTTCAGAGAAGCAAAAATTGAATAGATCTTCTAGACTGGGTCCAAGAAAATCCATCCATCTTGCATTTGGTATTCCAGCTGCAATTTAAGAACTATTGTAATTAGAACCCTAATTTAAATGAAAAAGGAACTATCAATAGTGCTTACTTCCGCCCTGCAGAATCCTGTATAACTTCGACTCGTACAGTAACTGAGGATGTTTTGTCTTGACATTTTCCTGAAAGCTTGTATCGGAAATGTAATCTCATAGAATAGAGGATGCATAGAGCCAAGCATACTGACCATGAATAGTCAAACTAAAGAAAATAAACATATGCAAGTTAATAGCATAGCATAATAGTCTCGGCATGTCGGCAGAATGTAGAAAGTGATATCTGAACAATTTCTTCTTTAATTCCAAATCGACCGATAAAATATTCAAAATGACATTTTATGTTCACTTGCTATTTATTTAGTGAAATACATATTTTTACATCCAAGGACGGAGTCGGCACGCCTGTGACTGTGAAATGGGAGTTGGAACCGCAGGCAGGCAGCATCGGCGACTGTGAAATGGCACAGATGAAATGAAGAAGATGAGACCATTTGAGCAATTTTTTTAGGAATGGACATTTGTTTTGGGCCCCCTTTTTCTAAAAAAAAACATTTGGCCCGTTGCTTGTGGAGTCCAAATAGGCATTGATTCAATCAGATTTGGTATTCATGACAAATTCAATTTCCAAATTTCCACCCTCTCTGATTGCTGATCACCATGAACGTGGATTCTTACTTGTGACCTGCTAGCTGCCTTGCCGCCGACTTCCTCCGCCGAGCTTTAGTCTGTGAGACTATGAATTTTCATGTGTGTATTTGTCTTCTTAAACTCGAACAAAAAAAAATTAAAAATACTCTTAAATTTGGGATTGCTCGCATGTAAAGAAGTTCTATAATTTATGAAAAGATGAATTTGGAATTTTAGTTCCTGCTTCCATTTATACATATAATCCTTCTGCTAATTATGTGAATGTTACGATTTTGATGATTTATGAATTGATTGGTGATTTTTCCTGATATCGATTATATATAATTTGTGCCAAGCTTTGCTTGCTTCCAGGTTTACCTATATTCCTTTAGTTAATTTTGATTCTTTAATTTGATTGGTGATTTAATACGTGAATTGTTATGATTTATGATTTATGAAAATTGGGGAATTTGTGAAAATTGAGGTTGTATCATGTATTTTCTTATTATTTTGGGTTATATTGGATTATATTTTTGTATGTATATGATTTTTACGTTTTAGTTTATTTATATATCGATTAAAGAATTTTTAATATTATTTGATTAAATATTAATAAAAGATCTCGCTATTGCGGTCAGACAGTCAACGATAGCCCTAACTCACCAACAATCCCTATTATGACCAGATCCATTTTCATTCAAATTAGTGACATTGCAAATATTAACACAACACTATTGGGTAAGAATCCCAGAAGAACACCACTCACCACAACAAGAATTTCCATTACTTTCTCCAGAAAGAAAGTTGAACCACGGCTATACAATTACAACGAAAACACATTTACGCAGTACCCACTTTGCAAAAGGAGTATCAATTGCCAAAGCATGTTCAATAAGAGGCAAATGGTAGGTCCTAGTAGAGACTGTTATAGTACAACAATAGACTAGGAAAAAAAATCCAAGTTAAAGCAATATTAAACTGGTAATCATGTTGTAAATAATTCTCTCATTTATATTCGACATTCCATTTCTATGCATTTCCTCCTAAAGCATCAGGGCTTCCAAAGATGGTAGGATTTCATTGTCACGTTCATAATAGAGTAACAAAATAAAGCACCACCACGCTTTTAACCACATAAAAAAGCTATCATATCAGCACCATGGAGGATGGGGAAAAAATCAACCAATCAGAGAAAGTCATGATCTTCAATTGACAAGATTACGTGTCTTAAATCACAAACAAATAAAAGATTCATATAATAAAGCCTATTAAAACAGAATCTAGGCTAGTAAATGGTTTGGCCATAGCTGAGCAAATGAAAGAACTAAACAAACATGACAATTCCATACTACTCAAAAACTCCAAGGCTTGTTGAAAGCTCTCACTTCTCAGTTTAAGCACCTAACCCATTACTAAGTTCAGTGTCTGTAATACTCAAAAAATTAATTTTGCTTCCATTTAACAGTAAACGAGGTAACTTACATCACATTTCCTCTGAATTTACCAATTTTAGAAAATCTAAACTGTGCATAAACTGCAAACTGTCCCCAGAAAGGGGGAAAAAGTTGATTCTATCAAATATTCCAAAAGTTCTCAGCCAGACCGTTAAATACATAACTAAATGGAGACAACTACATGAATCAGCGATAATCCTTTAAGAACGTAGAGGAAAAACTCATCACCTACTAATAAAAACAAAAAAACAAAAAAAACTCACGAGCTTAATTGCAACTTCCTCATTTGTCTGTATATTAGTCCCTGCACCCAGATAAGATCCAATAACGAACACTCAACTAAAACAAAAGCATAAATTAAAATATAACAAGCAAAATTAGATATAATTAAAATAATTACCGAGATAGATCTCTCCAAAAGATCCACTGCCGATTTTCCGACCGAGTCGATACTTATTTCCCACTCGCGGCTCCATGGATAAAACCCCTAGCTCCTTACTTCAGTCACGAAATTCACTGATAACAAACCCCAGAAAAAATCATACAGATCTAGGCTTTCATACCTTTTCCATTAATTAGTAATTAATAAGTGATCAATTTTCTCTCTTGAAAACTAGTACTAGGCTATGTATGGAACGGATGAGAAGAGAGAGAATAATTTCCATGGACTTTCTCTCTACAAATATATACATAACAACTGTATCCAAGTGCTGACTGTCTTGTCGTGCCGTTTTCACATAAGAAAGGAAATAATTGCATCATTGATCCCCAACTTAACTTCCAATCACGTTAGTCCTCAATCTTTCAATCACATTTGAACTGTAGTGCATAAGGGTATGTTTGAGCCACGTTATTTTGGAAGAATGTATTCTAAAATAGTAGATTGATGGAAAATGTATGGTTAAAAAAAAAAAGGAAAAGTTATTGATGTGATGAAAAATATTATTTTATTGAAGAATGTGTGATTGAAAATAAGTATAAAAATGATAATGAAAATTTTAATGTGTACCAAACATGGGCTAAATCAGAAATTGACTACGAAAAGAACCGGGCCCATTTTGCAAGGTTTTCGGAAAAAACCAAAACTACTTTCAAGACTAAAAAAATTATTTTAGGGTCCGTTTGATACGC
Organism: Fraxinus excelsior; assembly: GCA_019097785.1. NCBI lineage: Eukaryota > Viridiplantae > Streptophyta > Magnoliopsida > Lamiales > Oleaceae > Fraxinus > Fraxinus excelsior. Next base: position 5,884,519 of record CM032630.1, read on the forward strand.
TTTATTTTCCATTACATTTTCCAACTTTTGTAGTGTTTGATTGACAAAATTTTTCCGGAAAAATATTTTCCAACTTTTCAGATTTTCCACATTTTTGAGAAAAATAAATTCTTGATGTTTTTGTGAGAAAATATTTTCCAACTTTTCAAATTTTTTTTGTTTTTGCAATTGGAAAAAATTCTAGACACAATGGTAAAAAAAAAATTTACTTTTATTGACAATTTCCATGCAAAACAAAGCCAAACAAATGGTATTCGGTATGATTTTTTTTTCAATTTTTTTTTTTTGGCAATTGGAACAAATTCTAGATCCAATGATAGAAAACATTATCACTTTAATGGACAATTTCCATAAAAAACGAAATCAAACGGATATCAAACTTTCAATATTTTCCATGGAAAATTATACCAATCAAACACAATTAATTACAATTTTCAGCAAAATATTTTCTTTTCACCTATTTTCCACCTTTATTTGAATGATTTTTTGATAATATTTTATTTGTCCAGAATCTACATGTTTGTTATGCCTATATTTTACATGGCATACCCGTAGCTAGTGGGTCATTGAAATTGGCATGACAATCGATTGATTTGAATTGATAAATTCCTTTTTGACACGTCTAAGCCTACCCCACCTAAACATTGTGGCTCAACCTCGAGCCTATGTTTGACACCCTTTTTGGGTTAAAAATTGATTTTTAAATAGTGATTGATAGAAGAATGTGTGGTAAAAAAGTAAGGAGAATTTTTTGGTTTATGTGTAATATTATTTTATTGATAGAATGTGTGGTTGAAATGAAGAAATAGAAAGAGAATGAGAATGAAAAAAAAAAGGTGTCAAACATAGGCCAAATTCGAACTAATCTATCGTTTTATTTTCAACTTTTGATTTTATTATTATTATTATAATAGTCTTAAGGCCATAAGCCACCAATTATCTTTTTTATTTTTAAAACAAAAATGGTTTGCCAACTAGACTCCCATCCAATTGTTTATTTGTTCAGCTACTATCAATAATGACATGTTTTATTTATGTCGTCATTAAAGCTTTTAATAAAACATTCTATATTACTGATTTTATCGGAACATGTATTAGAATTTCTTTTCATTTCTTCAATAATTCATTTTTGTATCGTGGAGCTTGGGATGCGCTTTTCCTCCCACTATTCAACAATACTAAACAAGATCGTGGATGGTGATGACTATACATAGATTGCTCAACAAGGGAATAATGTTCTCGAAGAGCGTCCATTAAAGGAACTCGAAGAAATTTTTAGCAAGGCATTCACTTGGAATAAAAGAAGAATTCAACCGTACAATTAATGTGTCGTTATCTTCTCATCATCTTGTGTGGGAAAGATGAATCCCAATGGTAAGTTCACACTCCCAAGTAAGTTTTTGGTGCGTGCATGGTTGGGTCGAGTTTCGATTTTCTTTTAGATTCAAATCTTATACTCATGGCCCCATTTCCCATATTTGGATGGCTAACGGTGGCTAATCAGACAGATGTCTGGGTTACTTTCTAGTGCTTGTCTTACCTACATTTTGGATTCATGCAACTTTGGGTCTTGTCACTCACCTATCCAACTATCCTGCCTCACTTATCCATTATGCACCGATTTACTCGAAACAACTGCGGTTTATTTGTAATGTTGGACAGATTCCAATAGATAAGATCAACACAAGGAATGGCCATTTATTCATTAGTTTCAATATGAATGCTTCCCAATCATTCCTAAACATGCTCGTCAAATAGTCACACAGGACACTTTTTAGAGGTTTTGTGCCTCAAAATTTACCTGTGCACATATGGTGAATATCCATCTAAAAGTTTAAGCGGTTAGAGGGATGGAATTTGATTAAGCTTTTCATTACCAACTCAAGATCAAGACTTAATAAGAATTGATGCAGATATTCTAAGCAGATATGAGAGCATTCATTCTTGCTAAAACATGCATAGTATACAAAACACTACATACTACCAACTGTACATTCTAGTTAGGCAACAGAAGTCATTTACATTGCAAACCAGCAACTCTCTATACAAAAGCATAGAAATGGATGAAAACTAAAAGGATGAACATAACCCCTGAAATTACAACTTCGACACCGGGCACCCGATTGGTTCGACTAGGCTTCTCATATGCATATCCCATTCTGGTAGCTTAACAGTTAAATCCTCCAATTCAAGAAAAATATCACTGTTTTTTTGCTGTTTCTGCTTCTGCTTCTTCCTCGTAAATCATAATGTCTTCCATAAATTTCTCCCACAGTATGAAATTCTCCGAGTTCAAATCTACACTATTCGTCTCAGACGAAGCTTCAACCTTTTGTTCCTGTATAGGACTCCCGGAATCTTCCGAAGAGAATAATGCTTGTATCTCTGATTGTATTGGTGTCAACTCTTCTTGAACACTTTGATCAATGCTCTTCATTAATATCCTTTTCTTTAACATCCCAACACTGTTTAGCACATTTCTCTGCCTCCTTTTCTTAATGCACTGCAAAAAGAGAGGATGCGTCAATACTTCAACCAGGAAAACCGCCTTATTTCTCTGCTTCATTTCAGCATTATGCAGACGATCTTCAACAGACGACAGATAATAAAATCTGACGAGGCTATCAACCTCCTCCATCTTTACCCGAACTTGAGACTTAACTACTAAAACTATGGCAAGAGACCTAGAGTTCACTACAAAAATCAACAGAATTTTTAACCAACTCTTTTCCACAACAAAGTATTCTAAAACAAATAAACAAAATCGACACATATACTGAGCCTCTATCTGGGAGTAGCTAAATATCATATTTTTAGTAAAATTTAAAAAAAAAAAAAATATTGCAATGTGCGATTAAAAAATTGATAAAAATTGTTAACCTCTTAAAATATGTGTTCGTAACTTTTGCTTACATTTTCATAAACTTTTTAAGCTACACCAAACAAGGGATAATTGATGCTTACATAAGTATTTAGTTGTCGAACAAAGCTGGAGAAATTATTATGCTTGAAGTGTTTAGGGAGCAAATCCATGGCGAATTTGTGAGGATCCCAAATGATAAAACTATTCCTTGTTGAACTCCAAGATATTACAGAATCTGTATTCGGATCATCCACCATTTCAAATGTCTTCTTCAAGAATGGCGGCTGCGCCACTTTTCTCAGCCCCTCTATAGGCTTCGGCAGTTCTGAACAAAACCCTCCACCGCCATCAAAATTCTCTTCTTCATCATGTAGTATTATAGGTTCTTTGACAACAATCAAATCTTCATCTTTCTTGGCCATATTTCTCTCCATGGGATTTTCAGTTCAAAAATCACTCTTGGAGTGAAAGGGATTTGTAAATATCGGCAGTGTACGTACATTAGTCATTAGTGATGTAGTGAAAGAGTGTACGGATAAGAGAAACGGTGTGCTGTCCAAATTTTGGCCAAAAATGAAATCTGCTAACGACATTTTTGCAATTTGCAGCTTAACGCTAGTTAAGCTGTGTTAAAAAATTGGACTTGTATATAATATGAACATAAGAACCGTGCTATTTGTGCTTAAAGGTTGACAACCATTTTTACAAAAAGTCACGTGGCACCTCCTCAATAGGGAGCGCCTGCGGCAACGGGGCCCGCACATAGGATGGAATACACATTTTTATGTGGACCCCAATTCATGTGAGTGTTATATACATATACTACGTACACTTAGCATTTTTTTTAAAAAAATTCATATCCCACTTCACCCATCCGCCGTTAATATTTTTCTAAAATTTCACTATGACCCACAACTAATTTGTCTGTTTTCATAAGGGTCCCTGTAGACTTCTATATATACCTTGCAGTTGCACCGCATGCTTGCCTTTTTTTATTTTTTTGTATTATTAAAATTTCACTTTTGGGACCTCATTTCCATACATCAACAATGATTTTTCTGGACAAATACATATTTAGTATGTTGCGACTCAAATACATATTTAATATGAACATATGAACCGTGCTATTTGTGTTTAAAGGGTTGACAACCCTTTTTATAAAAAGCCACGTGGCACCTCCCCAATAGGGGGCTCCTGCGGCGGGGGGGCCCGCACATAGGGTGGAATACACATTTTTGTGTGGACCCCAACCCATGTGAGGGTTATGTACATATACTATGTACATTTAGTATTTTTCTAGAAAAATTCATATCCCACTTCACCCATCCAGTCCGTTAATATTTTTCTAAAATTTCACTATGACCCACAACTAATTTGTCTATTTTCAGAAGGGTCCTTGTAGACTTCTATATATACCCTGCAGTTGCACCGCATGCTTGCCCTTTTTTTTTTTTTTTTTGTATTATTAAAATTTCACTTTTGGGACCTCATTTCCACCATACATCAACAATGATTTTTCTGGACAAATACATATTTAGTATGCTGTGACTCCAATTTAATAAAATAATATATAAGAATTCAATTGAAAAATTAGAATAGAATATGAGATCATCGTGTTTTACATAAAACATCAATGTCATTAAGTTAATATTAAACATGACGCATTTAATAGACACAATTCATTTAATTGAATATCTTAAATGTGATTACCTAAGTGGGTGCTCTAATGCTACTCATGTTATATAGCATTATTCCAAGAAGATAGCATAGAAAAGTAATTTGTTTGGTCAATTTTCAAGTTTACATCTTTTTTCCAAATGTTTTGTAAATTGGTGCGGACAAACACTAAAAAAAAAAAAAAAAAAATTAGAGAGAAAGGAACAAATTAAACTGCAGATAATCAATAATTTAAAACCAAATTGGGTATGAATATTTTTTTATTTTTTTTACATATAACCGACCCGGAACTCGAACTACTTCCTACAAGGAACCACAAGAAGCCAGCACAATCTTAAAACACGAAGATAGCTTAGAAACGTCAGTGTTTGGTCAATTTTCAAGTTTACATCTTTTTCCAATTGTTTTTTAAATTGGTGCAGTCAAAAACTTAGAAAAGATAAGAGAGTAAAGGATCAAAGAATTAAACCGAGGATAATAAATAAATAAAAACAAAATTTGTGGATGAACATTTTCGATTTTTTACTTATAACCGGACTGGATCTCTAACTACTTCCCATGAGTTACCACGAGTCAGCACAAGAAATGAAAAGTACCAATAAATAAACAATATACACCAAGCACTATACTTTTGAAGTTACTAAACCCTTTTTCTCAGACACAGAAGTTTTGGTGTCAAGTCTATACACATTTGGTTGACAAGCAAAATAAAATTGATGGGATTATTATGTAAATTTGTGAGCTTACCAAGTTACCAATGATATTCAGGGAAGAAATATTGCATTTTCCTCTTCCTCCCATAAATCTGGAAAATCTTGGTGCTAGCAGTAGTTTCTATAAGCAGTATCTGCCTCGTTTGTCCTTTACTATAATCCCATTTATTTTCTTCCAAGCTCTTGTTTTTAAACTCTGTCCCAAGCGATCTCACTGCTCAAAATATCTTCAAGTCGAGACCTTTCTCAGTAGTCAAAACCTGCAAATGGAACAATAATTAGTTAATTACATAAAAGGTAAATTCCACTACGCGAATTGACCATTAGTGTTTCAAGCATGGTTAGCCTACATCAAGTCATATAACAATATAAGTCTTTAGGATAATTCAAATCCGCAGTTTCACATGAACCTCAACCCACAATTCATACATGGCAAAATTATGCTTCTATAACAATCGATGCAGAGTAAATCAACTGATGAGGAATAAAAAGCTCTTAAAATAAATACAAAAGGAAATTGCGTACCCTATCACCAGTGCCCCCACAATTCCTCGTTTGAAGATGTGAATAATGATCTATAATGTTCTCTGCAAACTATTTCTTCATGTACTATCACCATATAAAAACCCAAGACATTTGAGGTCTTCGCTGACTTCGTTCATGAATTTCCAGCTTCGCTATTGATGTTACCACGGAAAGCAGGAGAACCAACGGAGCGACTCAATTTAATTTCAGGCTCGAACTTCGCTGCGAATGCTAATGTTGACTGGACAGCCTTCTGTACAGAGCTAGGTGTGTTTAACAAGAGCGATGTCTTCGAAGAGCTTGATATACTTTTGCTACATCCAGCTGCTGACGGATCTATGGATAGGCCAAAGGGATTGGAAGGCATTTTAGTGGGGATTTGAAGTCTATCCGGTGTAATTTCTTTCTCTTGAACAAATGGTAACAAAATGTTGCCATCATTAGGACGCAAACCAGCTTGATTCTTGACACTAGAATCATCTAATGGACCTTTGTCAAATGAAAGGAAGTTAGTGCCCCAAGGTGCAGCAACTGTAGAAGTCCTCTTTGCATTTTCCTTCATATTCTGTACCAAATCCACTGTACTTTCGCTGGTTTGACTGTCAACTTGAACATTGTCACAGCTCTTCTGAGAAAAGCGAGCATGTTTTGCTTTAGTTGAATCATCTAATGACGACTTCTCAAATTCATTATTCTCAGTTGAAAACAAGCTTGAGAATGTTTTACTATTAGAATCGTCCGAGGGGACTTTGCCAAAGGATAAAAAATTTATTCCCACTGGTTTCCTTGGACGCACTGTCTTGGCTATTTCGTTCGGCTTCTGGATGTTGCCTGGCACTTTAAACATTGTATCACAGACAACATTATTACCAACATCTGCTTTCAGAGATAAGCCAGCTTGTTTATGCTTACTGGAGTCACCTAGCAACGTCGCATGAAAAAGGACATTAACTCCTTTTGGTGCCTGTGCAGCAGCTCCTTGCATAGGATTTGAAACATGCTGTTCCACACTCTTAACAGGGGAGTCCATGGCGGAGGAGGAGAACTTAGCATCACCATTTTGATGAGAGGTGCCATGAATATTCAAATGTTTATCAGGTTTTGAGTTAGTAAGCAAGGAAGGAGTCTTCACTTCAAGTTTGGTCAAATTGGATGCTGTAAAGGAACGTTTTGTAGCTGGCATCATCTGCTGTTGAGACTTCATTTCAGGCTTGGAGACATTTGCTTCTGGAGAGCAACTTTCAGCTAGCAGCTGAGTTATTTCCGCACCAAAAAAAAAAAAAAAAATCAAATTCCAAATTAAAGTCCTGCCAGAGTACAGAACTGAAAAAACATAGCCAGCCAGTTGAAGAAACTTTAATGGCAAAAACTTACAAAAGATTATTATTACCTTGTGTGAAAACAAACAGTCAGAACCCCTAATGCAAAAACCTTGTGATGTATAATTGTTGCATGGGTACTTGGAGAGTTGATGATCAAATGGGCAGTCATCTCCTTTCATGCAAGAGTGACGCGCAAAATGACAGCATGGCTGTGAAATAATAAAAGCAGTGAGATGTACTTGTAATCAAATTTTAATTGCTCATAACATAATTAACATGATATATGATGATACTACCTCCGTGTAAAAGATTCTACAATTGCTTTGATTCTCGAAAAACTAATTATTATTGATGTGTAAACGGGACAATAAAACGTGATACAAGATTCAAGAGCTTCTGCCGAGATATAACACATAAGACTGGATACATAAACCAGCGCTAACTCTGTAACATGAAGAACATCCCGAACTTTTTTCTTCTCCCACAACCGCACACTTCCCTAGGGTGCACTGAAACATAGTGCACTTCTTCCAGGGGGATTGATGGTTTGACAGGGATGACATATATTATCAAATAAATGCAAGTTTTAAATATCTATGGAAGTACCGTACTTTTCTAAACTATAAGAAGTACTTGGCAAAGTCATTATTTTTATAACAACATGAAGACTATCTTTGAATGGCTGACATGCAACATTAAGTTGGTAACAAGTTTGTCATATGAAACTAAATTCATGTATAAGACACAAAAGATTCAAAAAACATAGGAATAAGTCCTATTCACCTATCCAAAACTATCGACCCTTTTATTGCCAATCCCTATCCCCTTGAAGACAGGGCAAGTTTCCCAATTATTTCAAACGTGGCTTTATTCAATCAGAGAAAATATTGTGAGGCATTAACAATTAATATGCTAAAAGGAAAATAAAAAGGAATTTTAACCAAAATAACAAGGAAAAGAAAAACATGACGTTTATTATTAAATATGGAATAGTGCCCGTGGTTTATACTAAAACTTGAAAGTGAGTAGAGCACAAGCATACCTTCGATTTTGTCAAGGGTATTGTATCGTGCGAAAATTTGCACTTCTCACCCTGTAAAAACATAAAAATGGAGTAAGTTTCCAGGTGAAGTTGTATTTTAGAAAAGTCGCCCGTAACAATGAGTATTTAAATGTCTAAATGATAAAGATAACAGAGTGTTGAACTCTACAACCTCCAGGCATCTCCCCTTTAGATAGTGGCGGCAATAAGTAATTGTTTTTGTTTTCAGAACTGGTTGAAGCTTTAATCTTTTAACCCCAAGCTTTCTATTCTTTTCGGCTCGCTTGATCCTATCTTTTTTCTGCAAAATAAAATTTCACTAATCAATTGAACTGTAGATAGAAACTATCAGATGCGCATTCTGAAATAGAAAAACCTCCAGGAAGAAATTCCCAAGTTAGTGAGTTGTTCGGCTTTAGAGAAAATTAAATAGACAAGTAACTTCAATTTTGAACATTGACCTTTTTCTTCTCTCTTCTTTCCTTGGTTAAAGGACCCTTCTTCTTTTTCTTTATGTCACCACTGGCAGCCTGTACAAGATTTAACATCAAGTTAGCCAGCTACACAGTCAAATTAAACAGTGAAAGCTTGATTGTGCGGAAAAAATAACAATTGGGGAAACACCAACATTTCTACCAGCTAAAAGTGACTATGAATGGACAGATGCAAATATAATGACTAACTATACTTCAAAAGGTAATTAGATGGAAATATTCAACACAATCCAGAATCTGTCGTTTTTATTAATTCTTTTAACCTTACACCTAATATAAACATGCAAACACTGTATGATAGGCAGGACCTTCAGTCAAGTAAATACAAAAACCTTGTAAATGATACTGAGAATTTTGTCAAGTTCATTACCTATTATTTCATCAGTTCGTAAAATAAATTCCATGGATATATATGCTTTAAATTTACAGCCAGGTATACCCAGACTTCAACATATTAAGATTTCCTTAAAATTGCCCAGAAAGATGTATACCAAAGATCCCAAGTTCCAATTCAGGTTAGACGTAGCAGAGAAGTAAAAAATAGCTTACATTAAGTATATAACAACAAAACCGAAATGATCCTGTACTTCCAAAAATCGCAAGATCCACTTAAATCTTTGAAATGACACCTTAATATTTCACACTTGAAAAGAATCTTATTCCAGAAGAAAATAGTATATTTTGAATAATTGGAATGGTAGCTCATGTAACCACAACCTCTGATATAATAATTAATGTATGAAGATACACCATAGAAAACACAAAACGAATGCAGAAACTAATAAGAGCTACATAAATATAGTACCTGTTCACTGGGGACAGAAACTTGTTTTTCAACATTATTTTCTTCAAGGATTTCGCCATGTGCAGATGGATTTTCTAAAGAGGCACCTGTAGGATCAATGCTTTGAGTGTCCATATCACTATTGTGAACAACAATATGATATAGACTATCCTGCTTTTTTCTGACAATATCTACCTCCATGGGATCATTATCATCATCCATACTGTCGAAAGCACCACTGATAAAACCTCTATCTTCATCATCCCAAGTGAACACTTCTTTATCAACACCAGAAATCTGCCCCTCTTCCGTTGTCCTCTCTTCCAACAGCATTGAATCTTCAAATAATTCATCCATTAAATCATTGTATACCCCAGCTTCTCCTGATATCTCCCCTTCTTCAATCTCTTCGTTTGCAGTTACACAATTAGAAAAATCTGTTGAACCTGAATTAGATATAAGTTTCTCGAATTCGATCTCCTTCAGCCGCAACTGATCCTCAACTTCTTTTGACATACTTCTATCTAAACTAGAGCCCTTTTCTTCACAGTTCTCACCAAGTTTTGATGATTCAGAAGCCGTATCTATGCCAAAACTAGAGTTTAAAGCTTCAAATACCTCCACAGTGCAGACTCCCTTATTCAATTCTGGTTCTCTAGAATGACCAATATCCTCCATGTGAAATTCTGGAACACAATTAACATTCTCTAGTTCATCCACAGTCTTGATGGTGCAATCACTAGTCTGTGTTTTGTCTATGACGGAATCTCTATGGCTAGTATTATTTGGTAGAGCAACGTGTAGTTGCTCTGGGACACAATTATCACACTCTACTTCATCAACACTCTTGATGGCACAATAACTAATCTGTGCTTTGTCTAAGACAGAATCTTTATAGATATTACTATTTGCTAGGGCCACTTGCTCTAGAATACAATTAACATTCTCATTCTCTAGTTCATTAACACTCTTGATGGAGCAATCACTACTATGTGCTTTGTCAATGACGGAATCTTCATGGACAATACTATTTGCTTGAGCAACTTGCCCATCGACTTCAGTTGCTACATTTGTGTGAACCAAATCCTGTACATCCTTCTGTTTACTACTTAAACATCCACCCTGTAAGTCAATACTTTCTTTATTCTTATAATCCACCGGTTCTTGAACTAACAAATTCTTCAACTTCATTTCCTCGTGCTTTGTCAATTCATTGTGTTCAGTCACTTGCCCAAATTCAACTGCACCATTATAACCTTTGCAAATGACAGAACAACAAAATTATAAAAATCACGCAACTAAAAGTTTGAAAATATAAAATTAAATGACTGACATTAAATCTCCTACACGGTGTTCCACAATGCCCTCTTTCTTCTGTTTACATTATAACATGAACATGCTTTCTTTTAGAAAGTAAAGCGATCAAGATAAACTTCGAAGAGAGAGGAAAAACTGCAGCTTCTTAACCTACCAAACCGTACTCAAAGATTTTTACTTTCCACTAGTCGATTTACGTTAGTTTTTTGCACAAGAGAAGATAAAAAGACAACTGAAACAAAACTCATCATTCAATATTTTGTTTTATATTTCCCGTTCCGTCTATTTCCAGTGTTACTTCATTTTTAAAGTGATGCATTGAACTTAGTGTCCTTTTTTTTTAACTTCTAAGTAAAAGTACTTGCTTTTTTTCAAAATACTCGAGTAACTTATTTCTAACTTTCACCATTAAAAAATTAATATTTTAAAACTTACTTTTACATATAAGTAAATCCCCTTTAAATTAGACTTTTTAAGCTTAGCCAAACATTTTCTTTAAGGCACGAACTCTGAAGATCAATGTACAACACATAAAAAAATATAACTTTAAATGCAAATTGCGAGAACATATACACACGATATATACATATAAATGTTACCTAGTGTTTGTGCTTGAGGAACTGGTTGAGGGCTCGGCGAGTGTAAGTCGTTCTGGCAGTGAGACAGGATTTGAATGAGCGAGCAATAAGTTCGGCTCCGCAGGGGCCGGCGCCGGGCCAGCGGGGCGTATAGAACGTTTTTGGGGGATATTAGGGTTCCCAATTCTGTTGAATTCTCCATTGTTGATTTGCTGTTCTGTGTTGCCAAAACGAGGGCTTTGCAGAATCCGAATTCTCGAGTACTTATAGGTTACCCGAGTTTGGGTCCGGATATTTACCCCCCAAAAGTAAAGTCGGCTTCGAAAGCTCAAGTGGGAAATTTTACTAGAGATTGCTAATGTCATGAAAACGGAATCGGACCGGGTCGGGAATCGGACAAATAACCGGCCCTATTGATGCTTAAAACCCGACTAAAATGTTTCAAAAATCACTGAAGTAATACATTAGTGATGGACTACTCATTCAACTTCAAATTGCTTCAAATTATTATACATCTGTATTCCATCCATCCTGCTGAGCATGGGGAGGAGATATATTCAAACAGTCCGACTCGACGCAGAAGATCATCAACTCATTTACATTGGTAAATATGGGAAAAGCGACGGCCTTCGTTGGGCTACAAATCGATCGACGCGTTGACGGTGAGCTCCTGAGTTATGGAAGAAGATGAAGATTTGCGTAGGGTTTATGGAGAAGATGAAGTTTTGGGACTAGGGTTCTTGAGCGATTTGGGAGAAATTGGAGGTTTGGAAGTGATTTGGGTTTTTGAGTTTGGGAAAAAAAAAAAAAACGAAAAACGTGTTGCATTAAAGTAAAAAAAACGTGCCTAGCCTTCAAAATACTCGGTTTCATTTTGTAATTTTTTATTTTTATTTTTTAAGTTTAAAAAATCTGAGATGGATATTTTGGTTGACGTGGCACGCCATTTGTCGCCACGCAAGATTACCATCCTCCACATCAGCAAAAGATTTAGAGCATGTTTGGTACGACTTAAAATCCAATTAAAATTGAAAATATGGCATTTATTGGGTCTCACCCGTCTAATAAAAGTCAACAATAACGGATATATATTCAATTTTAATCTGATTTTAATTTCTACCACACACCCTCTTAACAGATTTTAAGAAATGATGGAAGGAGTGCAGACAGTATAAATTCACTGAGTGCTAGTTGAAACAATTTGAAATTAGTGGATGGTAAAATTGAGTGATTTTTGAAACATTTTACTCCTTAAAACCCTCGTATTTAGCTCTTATTTAATTTTTTATTATTTTCAAAATACTTTTTTCTTTCAATAATGCTGCTCATCCAGGCCCAAAAACGGGAAAAAAAAAGAGATAGAGTGATGTTTAGGGAAATGATTGATTGTTGTGTTTTTTTCTTTTTCAAACTGTCCAATCCGACATCAACACATGTCTTCATTGGATTTAAGTCTGAATTTGAGCATTTCCCGTAGCATTGTTCTTTTTCTTTTCCTTATTGTCGATTACACATTGTGCAATAAAATAATATTACACACAAACATATAACTTTTTTTAATTACTTATTTTTTAAATACACGTTCTCCATCAAATAACAGTTCTAAAATGTATTTTTGACCCAAAAAAATAGGTTCTCAGTAACCGCTCAAAAATTGAAAATCCGGACAGCATAATCAAAACCGGCGATGCGATTACAGTTTAACTGAGTTTTCTGGTTAGTTTCGAGGGGAAAAAAAAAAGTTCAGAAGAATATAGTAGTCTTTGATCTAACTTCTTCCGTTTAGCATAGGCTCGCTAATGCAATATATGATATCCAAAAATCTAGAAACAAACACGAAAATTTGAAGGAAGAAAGAATATGAAGACAGATTACAGAAGTGTATATGCGAGGTCTGTCACCTACAAAAATCTAGTGAAGCGACCTTTCAATGGAAGTGTTATGGTTCTCACTGATGCCATTCACCATACATAGCATATGAGTGCTCACAAAATGAGTAAAAAACACAACCACGTAGATTCCAAGGCCAATAATCTTTGAACTCTCCCTTCCCACTATATACTCAAAGTTCAACACAAAATGCATATCAGTTTCAAGCTTCAAAGCACCAGTGCAAATTTAAATTTTATTCATTGATGAACTACTCATCTTCCGTATAATAATTATATGCAAATAGTGTGCCTTCTTGGTCAATACCGTTATAGCTTACATTTTAATAAATTCAACTACCATTAAATAACATTAAAACCGCATAAATGAAAAAAATAAACCATAAACTCCATATTTATTATTATCTTCAGTTAAAATAATAATAATACTAATTGTTAGGATTGATATCACTTGTTGTGACACCAATTACCGAATTGAGATGTTGAAGTTATATGGCAACGTAATAAAGTATTTGATCAATAACAAAAGAATAAAAGAAAGACAAGAATATGGCAGAAAAATTAGGAGATTTTATTGCATCAAGAATAATGGAGAATGAAGAAAAATATTACAATAATCCTAAAAGCTAGTAATCATAAATCTCACACTTTAAAATTGTATAAAAGAGCTTAGTACTTATAGGAAATATGTAGGGGACATCCAAAACATCTTGGTAGAGTTGTTGATGAAGTAGGATACCAAAAACTAAGTCAAAAACGAAGTAAAAGAAGAAAAATGTGAAAAACACACATTCGGGCCTGAAAATTAGTTGTGGGCCCGACCTGGCCCGAGCCTCGGCTCCTGGTCGCGCCGGGGGTTCTGCCCCATATTTTAAGGGAAAAAATCATAAATAAGGGGTTTGGAGTATACCAATTCAAAAATCAGGTTTTATGTTTGAAAGTGCAAAAATCAGGTTTTAATTAATTAATTAACAATATTTATTAATTAAATACAATAAGAATACAATTAAGTAATTAATAGTCACATATACATAATTATTGGTCACATATCACATTTTTTAAAATTAATTGGTCACATATTATTTCCAAATCACATATAAAAGTTTTTATAAGTCACAGATTAATTCGAGGTCACATATTTTTAAATTAGTCGGTCACGATTGAATAATTAGTCACAGATTTTCAAATATTTGGTCACATACCACCAAATAGTAGGTTACAGATTATATTTTTAGGTCACATGCCACCAAATTGGTCACAGATTTTCAAATATTTGGTCACGTACCACCAAATAGTAGGTTACAAATTATATGGTTAGGTCACATTTGAGTAATTAATCACTGATTCCCAGGTCACATGCCACCAAATAAGTCACATACCATGTAACCAACACTACCGCCACCGCCACCGCCACTACGGCCACCTGCGACCACCCTCATCCGCCACATCCACCTGTATCATCATCAACGCACCACTCATATCCCAACCCAGCAACACATTCACCACTAGAACAACCACCCAGAAACACATCCGCCACACACCCACCAACAAATCAGATCCAAACCCACCATCACCGCCGCAGATCGCCGAACCCACCACAAACACAAAAAATCGATCTGAGCGACCAACACAACCAGATCTAAACCCACCATCACCGCCGCAGATCGCCGAACCCACCACAAACACAAAAAATCGATATGAGCGACCAACACACAAAACTCGCCGTGAATCGCACAAAAACCACAAAACGCCGGATCTGTTCGCGAACAGCAGCGGCGTTGAACGGCGGCGTGGCGAGGCTGCCGTGAACTGCAGCAGCCTCGCAACGCCGCTGTTGTCGCTGCTGCAGTAGCGTCTTTGCAGCGGCGTCGCGGCAGTTCGAGCTCCGCCGCTATGCAAAGCCCAGCTGCTGCAGTCCATTCCATCACAGCAGTTCGAGCTCCGCCGCATCGCTCCGGTCTCCTTCCATCACAACAGCACATAGTCCATTCACAAAGGGAGGGGAGGGGAGGTGAGGGGAGGCGATACAGAGAGAGAGAGGAGAGGAGTGGAAAGGGGAGGGGAGGCGACATAGAGAGAGGGGGGATGGAGTAGGTAGTGAAAAAGAAACCTAATTTTTTGATTAAATAAAAACCTGATTTTTGATTAAAAAACTTTTCCACCTGATTTTTGCAATTGCATCTTTAAAACCCTGGATTTGTGTAATTTCCACATATTTTAATGTGGCGCCCTCAAGTTAATGCTCCAAAAAAGTGTCTTTTGTCATCCAAAAGTCCTCCTTCAAGTCAAACTCCTAATTATCATTGAAATTTGATCTACTCGAAACTTCTTCCAATCATCCAAACACCAAATTTCCAACTCCCAATGAGATTCCAAAATAGAATTTTAACTTGACATAGAACTCCAAAAGTATTTCAAATTTGAGGTCTTCTTGATGTACACTTCAATTAAAAAAATTCAATTTACTTCTACAATGAATTCGGGGGGTCACGCCCAAATTCTTACACTAATAATAAGCCATAAGACCGTCAAAACAACATGTTACAACAATTGATTAATTTCCACGACAATAGGAGATGCGACCTTCAATTTTATGATAGAACATACATGGCAGTATAAACCATCCGAAAGTATTTAAATGGCAAGACCGAAAACACATAGGATAAGGGAAATAAATTTAAAGTTAATTGAAATCCCAAGGTATTCACCAGAACATCTTTTTAAAGAAGTTTATTTTAATTGTTCCCTCAATCTTCCGACTTTTAAACCTCTACTATAAAGTGAAATCTACAAGCAAGATTTTAACAGAATAGGACAAGCAACACTACCCTAAAGTATTATCAAAAATGTGATTTCTCCAGTATAGAAAAGCGCCAGAGCTACTTCGGAGGAGCAAGGAGATAACAAAAACCTTGTTTTCCTCAATAGCATCCTCACGCATTCTCCATGAAACTCCATCAGCTAGAGAAGCCTCCACTTTGGCTCGAAAAAGTGATGCCTCCATATCTTTCATATCTTGTTGGATCTTAGCATCTCTTATCCTCTTCGAGTCACCTTCCTTCAAAACAAAATCACAAGATTAATTCTCAGAATGCATATATTTTATATAAGAATTTTTCTGCAATCTGAAGTTTATTGCCACATTTGTTATCCAGCTTAAGTTCCGTAGCTAATTTCAAATTTAGTTAATAGAGGATAGTGGCTTTAATCATAAATTCATTTTGCATCTATGATCTAATTAATCTGGCCTCATCGCTTGAAAAGGTAGTTCACTGTTTGATTGACTTCTTTTTATCAATTGTATTTGAAGTCATTTCTTTCAGGTCAAAACTTTTGGTATCTAAACACTAATCCCTCCGTTGTAATATGTGTACACCTTAACTACTACACTTGTGAATGCTATTTGACTTTACTCACATTATATTTTACACTTTAATCTCTCACATGACTTTGATTGTAACTATACTGATCTGTGACTGTAAACAAACCTTACACATGTCAACTTAAATTCCACCATGAATAAAAAAGTGAAAATGAATTCATACTTGAATCCAACAATGGCTATGTTTGGAGGTCAAATTTAAAGTGTAGTGAACGCTTATTACATCGTATCTACATCAAAAGTTATTCGCATTTGTTGAATAATGAATTCACAGGTTGCTTCATAGTCTTTTTGACTCAAATTGCATGCCGTGTAATTACTCAATCAACGAAACTGTGCAACTCAGTTATGAGAGTAATTTGTTGGTCCATAATATCTGTACTGTGAGTTGAGAGGAGAAGCTGAAGGTTCTTTAAGAGGTATTAAGCCATATAAATGATGAGGGGTAGATCAGATGGAACACAAAACAAGCGCTTGTTAACTTATGTGTGCGTTGGGGCCGTGTTTGTTGTATTCCTGTATGTCTATTTTGGCTCTAATGATGCTGGTGAGCCTGCTCTAGAGTATGGCAGCCTTTCTTTGAGAAAATTTGGGTCCTCTTATTTGAGTGGGGATGAAGACGCTGATCTTGGGGGCAAACGGGATGAATCTTCATTCATGTTTGGACTTGATGATGGAGAGGATGGTATCGTTCCAAAGAGCTTCCCTGTAAGTATTTATATGGCTACCCACATTGTACATAAATCAACTTCTCCCCAGCCATGACATGCGCTCATAAGAGCTGGTTAAAGAAGAAAAAAGGGACCTTACATCCTCATTGTTTGTTTATCTCTTGTTTTATCTAACTGAACAACCTTTTCCAATACTTCTGTTTGATTCAAGGTTTGTGATGATTGTCATTCGGAGCTAATCCCCTGTTTGGACAGACATCTTATATATCAAATGAGATTGAAGTTGGATCTATCTTTGATGGAGCACTATGAAAGACACTGCCCTTTACCTGAGAGACAGTACAATTGCTTAATTCCTCCTCCTCCAGGATACAAGGTAAGTGAAAAAGATAAATTGTATCAAAGTCTTCACCGTGTGATATTTTGCAAACCTTTTAACTCGTGCTGGTTCCTTTTATTTATTCTTCAGGGTTACGAATCCCAATTAAGTGGCCAAAAAGTAGAGATCAGGTATGGAAAGCAAACACTCCTCATACTCATCTTGCACATGAGAAGTCTGACAAGAATTGGATGGTTGTTAAAGGTGATAAGATTAATTTTCCTGGGGGAGGTACTCATTTTCATTATGGGGCTGGCAAAAGATGCGGCTTCTTCCTCGGCTCCAAAATCTCCCAGTTGCTCCGAAAATATGACAACTCCAAATCTTTCTGAAAATCATATCACTAAGGAAATAGATGTAAAGACTCCCACGAATCCCACTCACGTGGTTTCCAATTCAGTGCCTCTCTGGTATTGATTTTCAGACCGTTGCAACACATTTTAGTCGAAATCTTTGACCCTTTCTTTCACAGTGGGTCCCATGAATTTGAATGAAACGGTAAAAAAATCACTACAAATCTGGAAAGAAGCAGAAACAGACAGGCACTCAGATTCATTAGACCTACAAAACCTAACCCTTCGACACCTAGAGGAACCTCCCATGAAGGACACTTTAGACATTACGTCCTTCAAGCACAGAGCAAAGGCATTTAAATGGCTATTGGAATTGTCTGCTGACTTGCTTCAGCAGGATAGACTGGAAGAACTTGCTGTCATTTTGAAACTTTTTGGAAAAGAAAAAGTTTCTCCTTGGGATACAGCTATTTGGCTTGCTAAAAGTCAAAGGAATGATGCTCGACGACATTGGACATAATACATAAATGGCATTGTTCCTTCTCTCTTTTCTTGTATACTAGTGCACGCACGTGCGATGCACGTGCTACAGTGTAGTTGGGTACTTAATAGCGTGGAGTTGAAGGCATTTTTTCACTATAAAAGGTAATATTTGTGGGGTATAAATCACAAGTAATTATGTGAATTGATTCTTTTGACAATTAATCTCCATTCCAACGGAAAATCCATCTCTTAACCGTCCAAATCCATCTCTCTAACAAATCTCCAGGAGGAGTACTACAAAAAAAAAAAAAAACTCAGGTAGCATATCAGTAGCTGAATCCAATAAAACAGTAACCTAGACAACTTTTTACCAGCATGAAAATTCAAATTTAAGTAACCACGGACTAAGAAATGAATTAGTCTAACATAGAAATCAAATTTGACTCATTCAGGTTCCAACTGAAAATATTAAAGCAACAAAAACAGTGGTATTGACTATCTATTTTTTTTACCTATGATAACAACCAATTGGACCATCGAATTTAACTTTCTGCACAATCTATTAGGAAAACAACTGTACCAATAACAAATATAGAGAGACATAACCACGTCAAGACATTTACCAGTTTACATTTCTCCGTAGTGTGTTTATTTCTTCATTGTGTCCCAGGACACGCATAGGCTGAGCAGGATCCCAGCTGGGAAATGTGTTTGTTGAAAACCTAGAGCGTATCTGATCTGAAATCCATTTCGTCAAAAATTCTTACAGTTAATAAATTGCTAAAAATGATTGATTAGCTTTAGGCAAGAATTTTTCGCAATAAATATGGATTTGATCCAGCTATAGACAAATTGATCAAAATACAAAATTGTTTCACAGGTCGCTAATAACGAAAGGGGGCTATAACCATGTTAGACACCAATTATTAGCTTCTAAGAAGGATTAATTGCCTTAACTCACACATCCTAAGGCTAACACTATATGATGCCGATTCTTACTTCTAGAGGCTTCTACTTGGAAAACATAAAAAAATCAAACAAATATAGATAGAAGAGTTGGATCCTGACCAGTCATTCTTATTTTTTGTAAATTCATCCACAACAGTAGACTCGAGATTCGAAAGATAATTACAAATGATATACTGTCAACTTACGTAAAAGATCTTGAGAGAAAGGCTTCAATTAGAACCCCAATCCTTCTGAAGTACACAGCTTATGATCATAGTCTGAGAATGGGAAAGAGTGAAACGTCAGAAAATCCAAATTGAAAAAATCAAAGCATAAAGGACTAAACTATGCTTACCGCAGAATAGCTACTGGCCACAGTTGCATACAAGATTAAGACAACAAAGGACTTGTAATTTCTATGGCCCACACAATTATTAATCCAGATACAATGGTGATCCTGCTTCAATTTTGATTTTTAATTTGGGGGGAGAAAAAATTAGATGCATATTAATAATAACATTATGAAGTTATTTATCCAATTTATATGGAAAAAAATCCATTATCACCCACCATCTTCAGAACACACCTTCTCCAGACACGGCAATGATGAGCCCTTGGATGCCTGTGTGTGGAACACTCATCACACCGCATCCTATGAATACCCTAAGAACCGCACATTCAAAACAGAAATTAGTTAGTGGCACCAATACATCATAATATTGCTTGCAATCAACATGAAGTAATAATTTTAACTGAATTGATGTCACCTCAATTATCTTGTAAACATTATCTATCTGTGTAAGTCTATCTTGTTTATCATTCATATAGTCCCGTAACGACAAGGCAGAAGAAAATTGGATATTCCCAGTAGGAGAGAGTTTATTTTGTTAAATTGTTTTCCTAGAAGCTTCAATTCTTCTTAATAAGAGGTCTCCCACTTTGAAAGCCTATCCCATAAAGTGGCTGGTACTACATAATCAGCAAATAGGCACGTTGGGAGAATTGGAATCATCATATTTCAAGCTGGACAAATTAGAGATATATTGGTCAATTTGTTCAGATACTTTATTGAGATCAGGAGGCAAAGGAGAAGACTCTTGGTTCTTTACATCGCCAGGCTCTTCTCCCTCTTTGATCTCATGTCTCAAGTTAAGCCATAAAACGTTTTCTTGATTTTGTGCCTGATTTTCATAGCTTTTTTGACCGTTGCAAGAGAAGGCAGCACACCTTGTTTGACTTTCTATCTCATAAATGGGGCCCATTTGCTGGGAAAAAACCAGTCATAAAATTGATTCTGTGCATCAAATAATCAAAAACAGACATGTCTATAATTTTTTATGATCTTTCTAGTACCAGAGATTGTACAACGAATAAAAAGGAAAACATGGCCATTAACCTGCCTAATGAAAAATGAAGAAAGAAAAGAATAAAATAGTTGGCAGGCAAAAAAAAGTCACACAACCATTTCTAGATTAAAAAAGTCACCATAATCAGCAACCTTCATCTCTGACTTCCGCAATGCAACAAAGTAAACTCATTTTAATGATGTAACAATAAAAATCAGTTCACCAGTAAGGCACATAAATTCCTTCAAGAATCTTGGCTAATCATTGGAGAAATAGAATAAAAAGCGCAGGAAAAACATGGCGAGCATTTCATTGGCATCTTTAAAGTCGATCACTATGTTCTTGTAAGCATCTTTTAAATTAATTGCAAATTGTCAAAAACCATAAAAAAGTAAATGAATTAATTATGACAATCCCAGCACTCAACTTCAAAAGCATAACTCGTCTAGTAACCACTATGTAAAACTTGCCTTTTAAACTGTTAAGTATCTTCTAATTACACAGAATCAATTCATCCTCTATTCTACATTTCAAAACAAAATCAGCTTCTCACGTTCACTCCAAGGATGATAAGTCAACATGTATTCAACCTATCACACGTTAACTGCCAGGAGACACTCCTTTTCTCCTGGAATGGACACAGAAAATCACAGAATTGCTCCATAACTAATCTTGACATGAATTATTTTTGCATTCATGTTGGCTGCTAAGGGGAAAAAAAGAAAACGAAAGATTCTAACTTTATTTCTTTTTCGAGTGGAATGGTACATACCAACCATATTACCACCTAGTAATTATATTATAATAGATATGTGAATGTAAAAATCATGAATTCGTCCAAAGGTAAGTTTTTCTCCATTCCTATCAACAACCAAACTAAACAATCGCATAAAACACAAAGATTTGTTCTTCGGATCATGAAAACACCAATTGAATTACTAACTACATTTCCGTACAAAACAATAGAATTGTTTATGTATCTCGTTATGCGAACTGTAGACAAAAATTATGAAAATGGAAAAGGAAGTAATCACACAACAAAAATTGCACCGGGGGGAAAATAAAAGTGGGTTATAGTACCATAATACCTTTACCCATCAAAGAATAAAATTACGATAAATACTAAAAATATGATTCCCTTCAACAGAATTACAACAATCAGTTAACATTTGGAACAAAAAATGATAGGTCAAAAACTGACGGTTAATTAGTGTAGTGGTATGTTATTAGAATAAAATATTACATTCTAAATGAACTTGGACTTAGTTATCCCCATTTTTGGAAGAAAAAAAGGGGGAAAAATGTATCCTCATTTTAAAGGTTGTTTGATTCTCAATTGCTTTATGTGATCAATATCTTTTTGAAAGATCTATGAACTATAGAAGATAGAGTTATATGTAAGATTACCTCGCAATAAGGAAGTATTGTATGAGACTGAGAGCTATGGTCATTGAAGATGTTTATTTTCCAGGTCAAAGAGGTTGAACATAATAAATTCAGCTTACAAAGTTCATTGTACAAGTCTCAGTTATATATCCAAAAATTTCAGAGATTAACGTGTATAGACAGTATAGTGATGTACCATTTTTAAGCTCCAATTCATTCCCCAATTTCTTAAACACAATCTACATTGTGGATCCCGCGACCCATCTTCCCTTTAAAACTTGTATTGTGAGCGACACAATGCAGATTGAGAATCAGGAATCACAAAACCATCGCCAATTGTCTTCTCTATCACTTCCACCACATCTGCCACCACCACCGCCACATCCCTCATGATCTCCTTGGCAGCCGCCACGACCTCGTAAAATAGTAGGAACACATCTCAGATAAAGAGCAATACATCACAAAAATACAATTATACAAGGCCAATTTTAACAAAAGTGAGTGATTTTGGGCGTGATTTCAGAGCCTCGCAATTTGAGCTGCTTCATCCCTTTATATTAAGGAGATTAGAAAATTGAATTTGCAACAAAAACAAACCAAGAAAAAAACCATAGTCGACTTCGGAAAATTTACCAGCAAAGATAAAAATTATCAGTTTACAATGCAAAAAACCACTCTAAAACATCAAATTTGTAAGGCTTTCACCTTACATATATTACTTCAAACTGAAACAAAATTAATTATTTTCATATTCTCCAGGTGACGCTGAATAATAACCTACTAAATGAATAAGGATAAAAAAGCCATCCTGTAAACCATATTTAAACATTTGACAATAAACATGCCTCATTAATTATTATCCATCAATAGTACAACAGCAAAATATACATAAATAAAAAAGGAATAAATAATAAAAACTTGAAATCTTGGTCACTTCTCAAAACAGATGATTGCGTAATCATAAGCTGCAAAACTATTGGCTAATTACCTTATTAAAGAACAACTGAATGTGTTGTAGTTGAAGCTTTCTACTTTGAAGGTGTGGATTCTTTGTACAAATGTCGAACAAATAGAACAGAACAAAAAATAAAAAATTGACCAGTAAACTTAAACAAATTTGAAGGAATAAACAGTCGAAGAACAAATTAAATGTGTAAAATTTCTAATTGCATAAATAAAGAAATCAATCAAATACAGAAATAAAACGAATAAATGGACTATATGGAAGAAGGATATGAAATTTCAACATTTCTAGCTAACACCTTCTATTTTGAAGGTGGGGATTCTATGTACAACTATCGAAAAGAACAGAACGGAAGAACAAATCAAAGCAATGAAAACTCTAATTGTTGAAATAAACGGTCGAAGAACTGAAACGAAAAAAATCAATCAAATACAGAAATAAAACGACATTATCACGTGCAGTCGGTATTTACAAAACAATCTAAAACCCAAAGAATTAACAAATTCCGAATTTTTATTTATGAATTAAAACTAACAATCGCGAAAAAATTCAATTAGTTTAGAAAATAAAAGGGTTGGGTTTTGAGAGACTTACGGATTTCACAAGAAAAAAAAAGGGAAGAGGACGAACCAGTGGTGTTAACTCCCTCGATTTGAATCAACATCGTGTATGGATACTGGTTCGATTTCGGTCTCTTGTACCCTATTATCGTCCCTCTCAAGTACAGCGTCGCAAGATGTGGGAGAAGTTTCTGGAGAGTCTGCTAGGGTGCAGCCCACGAGCAGAAGAAGAAGGAAAAACCGATTTGAAGCCTGTGATTTCGTTTTTGGAAATCAATCAACACAAGCTTAGGGTTTTCGTAGCTCAGGGTTTCGTCGGTGCCGATGGGAAAGTGTGCGAGAGAGAGAAATGTCGAGTGAAAAATGACCCTTTTTTTTTGGTTTTATACCAAAACGGAAAAACGACGTCGTTTTAAGTGGACGAAAGTGTGAACAGTGATTTCGAAACTGCCTCTTTTATTGTATAGGGATAGGGATATAGGGAGATAGGGATAGGGAGATAGGGATAGGGATTGTATAGGGAGATAGGGATAGGGATTCATTATGCTTTTATAGTTTTAGCCTTCTTTCCATTTAATGTTTCAAGTTTCACTTCAATATGACAGTAAACACTCAGATTTTTATTTCATTTTCTTGTTTCAATTTTACTAAGGGTCTGTTTGATTGGTAGGGTAGAAAATGGGTGGAAAGAAAATGAATTCCAAGAAAAATAATTACGTGGAACTTGTTTTTCAGAGAATTATTAATTAAGTGTGTTTGATTGGTATAATTTTCCACCTGATCCGTTTGGCTTTGTTTTTCATGAAAGGATATAATTTGTTTAGATTGCCAAAAAATTAAAATTGAAAAAAAAAAATTTGGTGTTCGTTTGACTTTATTTTACATAAAAATTGTCAATATAAATGATAATATTTTTTACAATTGTGGATAAATTTTGTATCCATTGCCACAAAAAAAAAAAAAAAGAAGATTTTTTTTTTAAAGTAACATGGAAATTCCTTAAAAGTGGTGAAAATGTGCATGTGTGGAAGGGTGGTGAGAATTTATTTTCCTAAGTAAAAAGTTTCTATCAAACATCCATTTTTCATGGGAAAATGGTTATCAAACATAGCCTTATTTAGTCTTGTCCATTGTATAATATTTTACAATTTGTCAAAAAAACCTCGCAAAACGGGATGGTAAAATATGGTACAATTTGACGTTTATTGTTGTTTTCCATGAGCT
Source organism: Fraxinus excelsior (assembly GCA_019097785.1). Taxonomy (NCBI): domain Eukaryota; kingdom Viridiplantae; phylum Streptophyta; class Magnoliopsida; order Lamiales; family Oleaceae; genus Fraxinus; species Fraxinus excelsior. The sequence continues at coordinate 5,909,359 of CM032630.1, forward strand.
TTCTTTAATATCAAAAATATAGTAATCAGTCAAAAAGTTTTTGTTTACAAGTCATCATCTAGGTTGTATGAAATAGGAAGTTGATTCTTGTTGGATAGTTTAGGAAAAAATAATTCATCAACCAACATCAAATCAAAAATGAAATTGTTACTCATGTAAATAATTCGTGCAGTAAATACGTGACAAATGGACAAGTTCCTACGAGGCCCTAATATGTTGAATATAAGGCGACCGCCCGCATGGCAGATGAACTTATATTCATCCCACTACATTCTGCCCTTATGGAGGGTTGGTACCACCACTGGCCGAACCCCCTACCTTATCGAACTTCTTATGGCCGAGCCCCTGTTGGAAAGCTGAGCCCCAAGGGACAACGCTAAGCACGAAGAGGCGTGTTGGGGAGGATCTCATACAAAGATCTTGTACCAAGTGGATGATGTGACAACTCATTATACATGCAGCTCCACTCAATGAAACAAGTCTAATCTAGCCTTACACATCAGGCCTAGGGCCGCCAAGCCATCACAGCATTAAATGCGAAGTGGCTTATGAATGATTGATTGATGACTGCGAAAGGAGGCCTTAGTTATGCGGATGAAGCCACGTGTCTCAACATCTAACGGTTCTCAGCTATTGTATTTTACTATAAAAAGCACGCATCTAACATTGTAAGGGGTAATGAAAATTTATACACAAAAAGAAAACTTTGGCACTCTGCGCTAAGATGATTTAATTCTCGACCCAACCCCTTCTTTTACCATAGGGATAATCACGCTACAACTAAAGAAACACGTGGAGCTCTTTACTTCTGTTGGACCATTTTTTGGGGTCAACAGTTTGGCGCCGTCTGTGGGAAACTTACAAAGACCATAACCACGTACATCCTAGTGGTAAAAGCCACCTGCGAAGAACCTTGAACAAAGGATTAGATTCTTGAAAAAGAATCGTTTCGGGAAGACCACCAAAAAGGGGTGCCATGAATTCTAGCCGCCAAGGTACGCAAAATGAAGGAAGACGACGGGAGGCTTCTGAAGAAGAAGTTCTCCGAACAAATGTCAATATGCATCGTCCCCATCATCGCCACAAAAGGGGGGGTACGGCCACCCGCCTAGCACGAAGAGTTGGTGAGATGGCAGCGAATATGAGAAATATAGCCCAGCAAAACGCTGCCATGCAACAATTGCTAATGCAGATGCAACAGCAGGCTGAACCGCAGATGCCTCGGAATGAATCTTACCACACTGAAGGCGAATATATGGACACTGCAACATATCCTCAGAGGCGCGGAGAGACCAACCTGAAGGAAAGGGGATTGGGAGTTGAGGCTTCCAACAATTGTGCCACCAGCCACCTAGGCGGGGATGCTCCCCGAAGTTTCCCCCCAGGGTACTCCCAAGGCTGCGAACCACAAAGGTCGGCAAGTGTTTTCGACCGGATTGGGCTTTCTAGGCCCGGTAGGCCTCACCAAACTCCAACTCAAAGACCACTGGATCAAGATGAGGAAAACGAGCCCCAGGAAGTCCGACCTCCCCCTAGGAATAGGCGGGAAATGAGAAGGCCGCTAACGCGCGGAATCAGGTTGACGCAACCCCAAGGTATCAGGCCGACAGAAATGACTCAGACGGGCCTTGCAGGTCGTTTGAGATGGACGACGATGACGAAAGCCTGCCCTTTTCGCAGGAGCTGCGAAATGCGCCAGTCCCAAACCACTTTGTCCCCCCCAAGATACCCAAGTATGAGGGCAAAGGTGATCCGGCGAAGCACCTCAACAACTATAAAACGCAAATGTCCCTGAGAGGAGCCTCGCCAGCGCTTAAATGTAGGCCTTCCATCTCACCCTGACAGGGGCAGCGGAAATCTGGTACAGCCGCATCCAGCAGGTAGCATAAGGAGCTGGCCGGACCTGAAAAAGGCCTTTCTTAACCAGTACTTGTCCAGCAATGAGGGAGAGGCCCCAATCCAGAGGCTACAGGACATGAGGCAGCAGGCAGGAGAAACCTTGAAAAGTTACTTGGCTCGCTTTACTGATGAAATGACGTACTGTGAGCAAGTAACTGACAGAGAGGCTCTGTCAGCCCTCAGGGGAGGCCTCAACATGAATACTCTGTTCTGGAGGGACGTACGCAACAAAAACCCCACCTATGACGCTTTTAGTGGAGATGAGAGAACGAAATTGTCAATGAGGAACTCATAGACCATCGCAATCAAACCTCAATGGGATTGCCACCACCCCAAAGACACAATAGGGGTCCTATATCTCACCTAGTGGACCAACAATGGACTCAAGCAGGACACACCATAGCTCCCACCTCGAGACAAGTGTTGGCCACTGCCACGTTAAATGAAGTGCTATCTTTGGCATATGAGGAGGCAGACCCCCATCAAATTCACGGGCCGTTGAACTGGCCAAGAGGAAGAGGGAGAGCAAGGGCGAAGGGTGTGGAACCTAGGAATAGGCCATACCGTGCGCCCCATCCGCCGGCCGGCCAAGGCGCCGAGAAATACCCGTACAAACAGCGCCGAAATGAATATAGAGACCCCCATGAAAGAAATACCCGGCCGCAGGAGGATTCCCCCACACTCCGACAAAAGCCTCGATACAGCGGTGCCGGATGGAACTCCAGGAACGAGCCTCCTCGGAGAAAACACGAGGAAGACGGAAACAAGGCACGGGACCAAAGACCCAGAAGAGGGTCATCGGCTGACGCCAGAAATGCCCCTATCAGGGAGATAGACACTATCATAGGCGGTCCACACATCGGGGAAGTTCGAAAAACGCCCAAAGGAACTACGCAAGAGAGGCCAGGGATTCCCCTATGACGAGCTATCTGATCAAGGGTCCCAGCAAAGAACCCGGAAACACTCCGCCCATTACTTTTTCGCCAGAAGATTCTACAGGAGTCCATTACCCGCACTGTGACGCTTTGGTGGTTCGAGCCGTGGTGGCCCGGAATGGTCTCAAACGAATGTTGATTGACAACGGGAGTTCGGTTAATATACTTTTCGGAACCACCTTCGACAAAATGGTGGTAGACCATGAGCTGACCCCATGACCGCACCCTCTTATATGGTTTCACCGGGGATAGCATAATCCCGAGAGGAAGGATCACTTTGGCGGTCGAAATGGGGGAACCCCCTTGCCAGAGTCCGGCGCTTTATTTGGAAAAAAAAAAAAAATTTTCCTGATAGTTGATCATAGATCCGCCTATCATGGCGTTCTGGGACGACCTGCATTGAGGGAGCTAGAGGCAATAACTTCCATACATCACCTTTGCGTGAAATTCCCCACCAAGGAGGGTATTGCGACGGTCAGGGGCGATCAGGCAAGTTCCAGGGAATGCTATCTCAGCTCTTTGAGAAAGTCTGAACCCAGGAACTTCAATATGGTGCTGGCAGACGTGGAAATGAAGGAAGCACCCAAGGAAGGGGACACCCCTGAACAAGGGACCGACCCCCCGAAAATCGTCGAAATAGACCTAGACCCCAGGATCACGGAGTCGGATTCACGGGCCACCTCGGTAGAGGAACTGGAGCCTTTTCCCGTTGATTCGAGAGACCCCACTAGAACGCTGCAAATCGGGAAGGAACTTAACACTGAGACACAGGCCGAACTAAAACAATTCTTGCTCGCCAACCTAGATGTATTCGCTTGGAGACATGAAGACATGGTGGGAATTGATCCCCCGCATCAGCTGCCATCATCTGAATGTAAATCCCGAAGTAGCCCCCCACGGCAAAAAAGAAGGGCCTTGAATCTGGAAAGGTACACGGCCTTGAAAGAAGAGGTGCATAGGCTTGTATCCAACGGGTTCATCAGGGAAGTAGTATACCCGAAGTGGGTATCCAACCCCGTCCTAGTTAAGAAGGTAAACGGCAAGTGGAGGGTCTGCGTGGATTTCTCTAATCTCAACCAAGCCTGTCCAAAGGACATTTTCCACTCCCAAGGATCGACCAGCTGGTCGACTCCACTGCAGGTCATGAACTTATGAGCTTTATGGACGCCTATTCCGGGTACAATCAGATCCCGATGCACCGCACAGACGAAGAGCATACCTCATTTATAACGGACCGAGGCCTGTATTGTTACAAGGTGATGCCTTTTGGTTTGAAGAATGCCGGTGCCACGTACCAACGGTTAGTAAACAAAATGTTCACAGACCTGCTGGGCGAGACGATGGAGGTATACGTGGACGACATGTTGGTAAAAAGTCTCAAAGCAGTGGACCATGTATCCCATCTGCAGGCCACATTTGGAATCCTCAGAAAATACCGCATGAAGCTCAACCCATCCAAATGTGCATTCGGGATCGCCTCGGGGAAATTCCTAGGATATATGGTCAACCACGCGGCAATCGAGGCCAATCCTGAGAAGATCGAGGCACTACTGAATATGAAGTCGCCCAGCAAGCCAAGAGAAGTACAGTGCCTCACAGGGAGGCTCGCAGCACTGAGTCGTTTCATCTCCAAAGCTACCGACAGATGTCTCCCGTTCTTCCAGGTCCTAAAAGGGAAAAAGAGGTTCCAGTGGAACGAAGAATGCGAAGAGGCATTCCAGGAACTGAAGAAACACCTGGGCCAGCCTCCGCTCCTCTCCAAACCAAGAAGGGGGGAAGTCCTGTCATTATACCTGGCCGTAAGTGCCAACGCTGTAAGTTCGGTACTCGTAAGGGAGCAGGATAACGTACAACTACCCGTATATTATGTTAGCAAGGCCCTTGTGCCAGCAGAAACTCGCTACGCCAACGTCGAGAAGCTGGCCCTGTCATTGATAATTGCCTCGAGAAAATTGAGGCCCTATTTCCAGGCTCACAGTATTCGTGTAAATACTAACATTCCCCTCAGGCAAGTGCTCCAGAAGCTGGACGCATCCGGAAGATTGATGAAATGGGCCATAGAGCTAAGTGAATTCGACATCTCGTACCTACCCAGAACTGCTGTGAAAGGACAAGCAGTAGCGGACTTTGTGGCCGAACTCACAGAGCCTATCGACGTCGATATTGATATGAAACCCGCGGAATCATCAACCCGGATGTTATTTGTGGACGGGTCGGCAGGGGAAAGTGGCGCGGGAGCTGGGGTACTGCTGGAAAGTCCAGAGGGCCACAGACTAAACTGCGCCGTGAGATTCGGATTTAAGACAACCAACAACGCGGCCGAATATGAGGCGTTACTGGCAGGACTAAGGCTCGCCAGAGAGATGCAGGTGAAAAGTTTGATTGTCCGAAGCGATTCACAGTTAGTGGTAAGCCAGGTCAACGGCGATTTCACCGCCAAAGACAAGGGCATGGCAACTTACTTAAAGGCGGTCCGGGGATTGATCCCTTACTTTGATAAATTCGAACTGACCCAGGTCCCAAGAGCAGAAAACGCGCACGCAGATACACTGTCAAAACTGGCTAGCAGTAAGAACTCGGAGTTGCTCAAGTTTATACCTATTGACCATCTTGCCGAACCCTCCACCTCCAAGGCAGAGGAAACAATGTGGATCACAGAGACTCCTGACTGGATGCGACCCATTCTTGCGTATCTCAGAAACCACACCCTCCCAGATAACAAGCAAGAAGCTCGGAAACTCATGCGCAGGGCCGCCCGTTATGTAATCAAGGATGAGGTCTTATACCGACGAGGATTCTCTTCGCCACTCCTGCGCTGCACTGGGGGTGAAGAGGCAGATTACGTCTTGAGGGAAATACACGAGGGAATATGTGGAAACCATACCGGAGGCTTAACACTCGCCCACAAGGTCCTAAGACAGGGGTACTACTGGCCCACCTTGAAGAAGGATGTCGTCCATTTTGTTAAAAGATGCGATAAGTGTCAGCGTTTCTCCCCCATACAGCGACAGCCTGCCCAGGAGCTCACTGTTGTATCCAGCCCTTGGCCCTTTGCCAAATGGGGTATCGACCTGATAGGCCCCATGCCCAAAGGGAAGGGAGGGGCTAATCACGCCATTGTTGCCATCGATTACTTTACTAAATGGGTTGAGGCAGAGCCATTGGGAAAAATCACGGAGGCACATACTTCAAAATTTTTGTGGAAAAATATCATATGCCGTTTCGAAATTCCCCACTCAATAGTAACAGACAATGGGCGACAGTTCGACAACAAGAAACTTCGCGACCTCTGCGAAGAGTTAAACATCCGAAAGCATTTCTCCTCCCCTCACCATCCACAAGCAAACGGCCAGGTCGAAGCAGTTAACAAAACCATCAAGCACCTTCTTAAAAAGAAGCTGGATGAATCGAAAGGGGCATGGGTCGATGAGCTTCCGAATGTACTGTGGGCAATACGAACTACCAGTCGGACGGCTACCGGGGAGACCCCCTTTTCAATGACTTATGGGGTTGAGGCAATGAGCCCCGTAGAAATCGGCCTGCCATCGCCCCGGCGCCTGCACTTCAACGAAATCTCAAACGAAGAGATACGACGGGGCGAACTAGATTTCCTTGAAGAAAAGAGGGAGACTTCGCAGGATAAACTACTGAGGTACCAAAAGAAGATAGCCAGACACTACAATGCCAAGGTTAAACGGAAATACTTCAGAAGGGGCGACTTGGTGCTCCAGAGGGTGTTTTTGTCCACAAAAGAACCTGGAGTCGGCTCTCTGGGCCCCAGTTGGGAAGGACCCTATTGCATTACAGACGAAGTCCGACCCGGTACATTCTCAATTGAGAACCTCGGTGGCAAGGTTCAACCCCACCCCTGGAACATGGAACACCTGCGTGTGTACTATCAGTAAAACCCCGTTTCGTGTGTGTACTAATCATCTATGTATTACTACTTATCATCTATGTATTTCTTAGCCCGCGAGTTCGATCAGGTGTGTGGCTCGCTCGTATTTACCAATGATTAGTCGTGTGACGAACCCAGATTACCATGTTAAAAACTAAATGGTCAGACGTATGGTGAACCCACGCTTCCAGTTCGTAACTTCAATTAAGCTTAACCGGCCCCTGCGTCCCGAACAAAGGTAGTCACAAGATGGGCCCGCGCTTCTGGAATATTTATTATGACAAGTTCGTGAATTACTGATTACGGATAGTCCATACACCTGCGGTTGTTGCAGAACGAGCCTATACCTAGTCCAGTTAATACCATAAGAGATACTTTGTTAAATAAAAATAAGTGCACGGCTCAGGAAATACCGAAATAAACCAATTTTTCATTAATGAAGGGTTACAGGAGGAACTGATAAATAAAAAGCCCTAATCTATGGGAACGGCGTCCTCCTTGGCGGGGTCCCCAGTAACCTCGGTCGCTTCCGCACCGTCCCCTTCGATTGTCGGGGTCGAAGGCTCATCCGGCAAGAACTCGCTCCTTATAGAAGACAGGTCCACTTGAGGGATCGTCCCCGCCAATCTGGCAAAAACTTCTTCATAGGCGACCCTCCGCCAGTGGATTTCTAGCCCATCATATTCGGCAGTCTCATGGAAATGTGCCACATAATTGTGAACTGCCGCGTCCTCAGCCTTCTTGAGTTTCTCATCGAAGGATGATACCTCGGCTTTGAGCTCCCCCACACGAGCTTCCAACTCCGCCTTCTCCTTATTCGCTACCTCTAAAGCCGACGAGGCGATTTTCTGCAGATTGTCAGAATTTTCTACGCGCCTCGTCAGGGCATTAACATCGGCCCGGCAGAGGTGAATTTCATCCTTCAGTTCCTTATTCTCCTTGGAGAGAACCCCCACCTTCGACTCGACCTCAGCCAACTTCAAGTTAGAAGCGTCAGCGGCCTTTTTCACACAGGAGACCTCGGCATTAGCCTTAATAACAGAAAATTCAGCATTCTGGGCTCGTTGTAGGTAATCCTTCACAACCCCTTGCAGCCGGACCGCTTCCATCTGGGCCGCAACCATGAAGTTCTGAGAGCGAACTTGCATGGCGAGTCCGGCCTCCATAAGGTCGACAATATCGCAGCACTCAGCATGGTTAGAATATTTTTCTGTCCAGTACTTATGGCTGAGCCTGGCCGCCCCTTGAGCCTCCACCGGGAGCATTTCCATTACGGCAGGGGCGATTTCATCGGATCGTCCACCCAAGAAATTCTGGACTTTGTCTTCACTACGGGTGCTGAAATCCACCACCTTCTTCTTTCTCCTCTGAAGAGAGACACCCTCCTCCGCAACTTCTTCACCCTCGACCCCTTTAATAGAAGCAAGGGGTTCGACCATCATGGGCCTCTTCAGCGACTCCCCCAGGGTCGTTTGACGTTTCAGTGGGGGGAGGCCCGGTATTCTTGGTGAGGACCAACTTTCTCTTGGGGGGCCTATCTGTTGAAGCCTCACCTTTTTGCTCCTCCCCTTTATCCTTATCAGTGGGCTTGGATGGAGGCGGTGGAGGGTTCGACCTAGACAAACGGGCAAGCTCGTCCCTCTGATTTTTGTAAGTAGAAGAATCTTTGGCCAACGGCTTCCTCCTATGAGCCTCCCCAAGACTCCTCAGATCCAGGAGGGTCAGTTTCACCCGTTCCTTATTGTCATGTTGCCCTGCAAAAAAGGCGAATCAGAAAGAGAATGGGAACGAAAAAGGGGCGAGCAATGGGACCTTTGTTTCTTTTACCTTTCGTTGCCATCAAGAAATGGGTAACGAAGTAACTCCTCTTGGCGATCAGGTTTTTGAAATGCCTCCGTTCGACAGAGAGTTCGTAAATGGCCCTTACCGCGGCCCACTCAGACGGCTCGAGACGGAATCGTTCCGCTGCAGCTGCGAGAATCTCACGTTAGTCCGATTATAACATAAGCAATTAAAGGAACAAACAAATAGGACTCGACTCACTGTACTCGTGGTATTGGGTCGATACTGTTATCTCTGGGACCACATCCCCTTCCACCGTCTGCCATCGACCCCTAACCCAAAACCAAGATGATTTCCAGTTCTTTATGGAGGTTGGGGTTCCCCAGACGAAGGGGGAATGCGAGCCCCAGGGATTGACGCAGTACCACCCCTTACAATCGACCCCCCCGCTAAAGGCTCGGGGCTGGAAAAGGGTTTGGAAGACATGGGGGGGCATGTCCCCGCCGAGGGTAACCTCCTTCCAAAGAAGAAAGGCCCCTGCAAGTTGACTCCAGGCGTTGGGAACGAGTTGGGTAGGGGCGAGGTTGTAGTGCCTAAGGATAAACCTAAAAAATGGGTGTATGGGCAATCTTAACCCCCCGGCCAATATCGCTTCGCTCACCGCTACACAACCTTGTCTCGGAAAACAGGCTCTTTCTTCCTGGGTTGGTAGCAACAGTTCGATATCATCAGGAATCCGGTACGACTCCCTGAATCCCTCCAGTTCACCCTCCTCTATATCTGTTGGCCATAGAGAGGCCCCCCACCTAATGCTACGGTCTACGGGCCCTTCCTGCATCATCCAATCACTGAAGGGACCCCCTATTGCTTCCCTGATCCTCCCCGTAGGAATGACCGGGGGGATACCAGCCTCCGCGCAGATAAGGGCCATATCCGCCCCGGCAGACCTTTCCACTTCCTCCTTTCGTGAAGAAGAAGCCATCAGAAATGGAAGATAAGGCTGGAAGTTAGCCCAAGGGAAGGAAAATACTTACGTAAACTCTAAGAGAAAAACCAGGCCTCGAGGAGCCGCTATAAAGAGCAAAATCTTCGACGACGACAGGAAAACAAGGAGCTCGGGCTAATACCTCAAGAAGAACTTGGTCGCAAATTTTTCAGAAAATGGAAAAAGTGGAAAGGACGGATTTCCAACCTTTTATATAGGGTGTGCGAACAAACCCCCACCGTTGGATGTCTCCTACAAGTATGATCTGGGCCGTCCACCTGTAATCCCACTCCGCGTGCTTGTCAGAAGGCGACCAGTCGGATTGAAACCATCAAAGGCGCAGATGAACTCGTACCGGGCACGCGCCCAGGAAGAGCGTAGGCGTAGGAAGGCGCGCGCCGGCGAAATCATTACGCATTAAATGCACACGACGCCCCAAGCCTTGGAAATTGTCAATATAAATGATAATATTTTTTACAATTGTGGATAAATTTTGTATCCATTGTCACAAAAAAAAAAAAAAAAGAATTTTTTTTTAAAGTAACATGGAAATTCCTTAAAAGTGGTGAAAATGTGCATGTGTGGAAGGGTGGTGAGAATTTATTTTCCTAAGTAAAAAGTTTCTATCAAACAACCATTTTTCATGGGAAAATGGTTATCAAACATAGCCTTATTTAGTCTTGTCCATTGTATAATATTTTACAATTTGTCAAAAAAACCTCGCAAAACGGGATGGTAAAATATTGTACAATTTGACGTTTATTGTTGTTTTCCATGAGCTTTCTTTAATATCAAAAATATAGTAATCAGTCAAAAAGTTTTTGTTTACAAGTCATCATCTAGGTTGTATGAAATAGGAAGTTGATTCTTGTTGGATAGTTTAGGAAAAAATAATTCATCAACCAACATCAAATCAAAAATGAAATTGTTACTCATGTAAATAATTCGTGCAGTAAATACGTGACAAATGGACAAGTTCCTACGAGGCCCTAATATGTTGAATATAAGGCGACCGCCCGCATGGCGGATGAACTTATATTCATCCCACTACATTCTGCCCTTATGGAGGGTTGGTACCACCACTGGCCGAACCCCCTACCTTATCGAACTTCTTCTGGCCGAGCCCCTGTTGGAAAGCTGAGCCCCAAGGGACAACGCTAAGCACGAAGAGGCGTGTTGGGGAGGATCTCATACAAAGATCTTGTACCAAGTGGATGATGTGACAACTCATTATACATGCAGCTCCACTCAATGAAACAAGTCTAATCTAGCCTTACACATCAGGCCTAGGGCCGCCAAGCCATCACAGCATTAAATGCGAAGTGGCCTATGAATGTTTGATTGATGACTGCGAAAGGAGGCCTTAGTTATGCGGATGAAGCCACGTGTCTCAACATCTAACGGTTCTCAGCTATTGTATTTTACTATAAAAAGCACGCATCTAACATTGTAAGGGATAATGAAAATTTATACACAAAAAGAAAACTTTGGCACTCTGCGCTAAGATGATTTAATTCTCGGCCCAACCCCTTCTTTTACCATAGGGATAATCACGCTACAACTAAAGAAACACGTGGAGCTCTTTACTTCTGTTGGACCATTTTTTGGGGTCAACAGAAATCATTTCTATAATCAACTAACGTGCAACGCACGTTATCTTCACTAGTGGTAAATAAAAATTTGGACTCCTCACGACTATGAAATTATAACAAAATGTTAAAGATTAATTTGCTCATTAGTATAAATTGGGGACGAAAGTGATATTAATTTTTAGATCGGTCAGATCAACCCGATAAACAACCCGATAATACGGTTCGATTTTCTTAAAACCGCTGACCCATTTAGAAATGAACCGTCCGGCCAATGTAACCGTGATAATTACCCTTCTGCTCTGCCTCTCTCACTTTCTCTTGCGACTCCCTCAAAATTTTGAAGACTGAAAACCCTTCCAAAATCAATCCATTTCCCTGCCATTCCAGGAACTCAAGCCTTCAATTAAAGTTGCATCGGTGATCGGTGACAAAAAACATATATGTATAAATTGCATTTTTTTCCTTCTTTTTTTCTTTTATATATAGTTCTTGATTCTCACAGATACAGGCAGAGAGCGTGCGTAGAAGAAAAGCAGTAATAACTAATAAGTGAAGGAGAAATGGTGGTTCGTTTGCGGCTTTCGAGGTTCGGATGCAGAAACAAGCCATTCTACAGAGTAATGGCAGCTGATAGTAGATCGCCAAGAGATGGCAAGCATTTGGAGGTCTTGGGCTACTACAATCCCCTCCCTGGTATATCCTTCTCCAATTGCACTGGCATAGGCAATTTTTTAGCAGTTTCTCTCCAAATACTCGAATTTCTTTTGAATGAAAAGAAAAAAAGAGCGACTTTTCGTGGTAATAGTTCTATTGAAGTGATTCTTATTTCTTTGTGTGTTTTTGTCCTTGTTTTCACTGGAACTGAAGGGTATGTTTGTTTTGTGCATTATTCTAATTGTGTTGACGTTGATTTCGAACATAGAAAATTTTAGGGAAGGTACAAAGATTCGAAATTATTGAAACAAACCAACCTCCTTTTCCTTATTTTTCTGAACTTCGACGATTTTTTCTGTTAATTGTTTCTATTTTATTGAATTATGCAGGTCAAGATGATGGTAAAAGAATGGGTCTAAATTTTGATAGAGTGAAGTAAGTGGTTTAGAATTCTTATTTCAAATTTCAGTCTGATTTACAGAAACTTTTCTGCCTTATAACTGTTATCTATAAGTTGTATATCAAATACTGTTTTGTTTCCGTATGTTCTGATTGTTATGCATTAACCAATGTATTGAGCTATATCAGGTAAAAACTTGATCTGTCCGTGTGACATGTGTGCAGAAGTACAAAATGTATTGAGCTTCTCAAATTATTTTCTCGTTGCTTGTGAAGTTACACTTTACCTTTGGTCATTTGGTTATCTGAAGTTGCACATTAACTTTTGGTTTTGGTTATTTGGTTCAGCCATATGAATATTAATTTCAAAAAGCTAGTCAACATTGCTTAAGATGATTGAGATTCACACCCACCTTAAACATGCTCACAAGAGAGTTGGCAATGGAAGAATATATCAAGATAATTGTGTGGTAGAGATCCCTTTTATATATTTACAATGTCGTGTCCCTTACTACATACATTGGCTCTTGAAGCAAATACTATCAGTGGTATGTATACTGATAATATTACCTAAGCTATAGATATCTATCATCTATTTGCTTCTTGAACGAACATGCTAATAACTATGTAAAACAGTTTTCCTCATTGCTGGAAAAATATCCTTAGAGCTTGTTTGGAAAAGAGTTTTTCAAGTGAAAAATGATTTATTTGGAGAACGTGTGATTAAAAAGTAGGAAGAAGTTATGGATCCTATAGAATGTGTCATTGAAAATGATTTTCAAAAAATCTGACCCAAACAAGCTCTCAGTTATGGTAAAGATTCCCACTTGTAATGTCAATTTCTATAATAAACTAGTCTATCGTAGGTCGTTCTGATTTAATATGCTTTTGCATGGGATAAAAATTAGGAACTGATGTAACTTTTATCCATGTAACTCATGGGTGCCAAACATTTGAAGTAGGACTCAATATTCATATAATGAAATTGAGTTCACTCTGCTTTGGAGTAACAAAAGAAATGGCTTGCTGAAGCTTGACGAACTTTTGGTCAATGTCTTCAAAACACTCAGTCATCAATCTTCATGTATGCAACTTTTATTTAATTCATATATTTGGAGATGCAAATCAGTTGGTTAGGAATTGATTGAGGGCTTCTTGTTTATGATGCTAGGGAACCATGAAATCTTTCTGGAACTTACTTTACTCTTTCAATTGAATATACAAATTTTCTTTCCATTTTTTTTTTTTTTTTTTTTTTACCTTGAATCCTGATATTTCTGTTTATTGTGCAGATACTGGCTTTCTGTTGGTGCGCAGCCTTCGGAACCTATGCAACGCCTTCTTTTCCGAGCAGGCTTGTTGCCCCCACCACCGATGCTAGCAATGGGACGAAAAGGTGGCCCTAGGGATACACGTCCAGTTGATCCAATGACTGGGCATGTTATGACACCTGAAAAACCAAACAATGCCAAATTAGAAGTACACTGAAGGAGATGAAGTTGAGCAGGAAAAAAATTCAAAGAGTTCATAATCCTTTTACAACGTTTCTGCTTTAGGATCTAGTCTTCCTGTCCCCCACTTTAATTTAAAAACAAAAATAATACAGAATTGAGCACAATTATCCTTTGATGTCCTTGCGGGTTCTTCTCTCACTTGTAGAAATGGAACAAACTTTGTATTTTTTGTTGGTAATGTATCGTTGAGATTTTTCATTTTTTTTTTTTTATTTATGGATTTCTATTTATCTAATCTATATCCAGCAAGGGGCCTTAAATTGTTCTTGGATAGGTCTCGGTAGATTGATTTGCATAAGAGAAGGTCCAAAGGACAGTTTCAAGAAATAGAAGAAAATTGAGGTGTACATCAGGTACACAATCAAATTGGACAGTTATGTTTCTGTAGTAATGGACTCCCCTACTTTCCCCCACATCCTGTTTCACTAATGTTGTATTCCATATGACTCAATTTTGAATCCAACTTATTATAATGTAAAAAAATTATTTCAGGATTATATAATATTGAAAATTGTTCGTAAAAGGCTGATTTGAGATCTTGATCCTAACATGGAAAATCCAATTTTGAATCCAAATTATATGTCAAAAAATTATTTCAGGATTCTATGACAGTGAAAATTGTTCATAAAAGCCGATGTGAGATCACATGAACACCCACCGGTTTCTCTCATTTTCCGTTTTTCATTGAAAATCAGACTATTGTTCTTCCTGAAAATATCTGTCTTTTGTGCAGCTAACTCTTTGAATCAACATTGCATTTATCATCATATTCCTATAGCATCACTAAAGTTATCATAAGATCGTCGTATCATTATCGTGATCACATCATCATATCATAAATACTATGCGGTGTAGAGACCATATTCCCAAAATTTTGGACTCTATTGTCACACTCGCTATTATAATATCATCATATTGTAACATTCTATTAAAACCATAATCATCATCTGTGCAAGAATGAACAATTTTTGTAATACCTAGCCAACCCAGTCAATCATTTTGCACTGGTACATGAATAAATATTTTTCTAATGTGAACAATAAAACTAACAGAACGTGATCAATTTCTAATTAATACATGATACTATGGTGACTATTACTTTTTAAGCTTAAATAATCTATGTAGTCAAACGAGCTCTTACAAATTGACATCTCCTGGTCTTCGATGAGAAAGAAAAAAGAATATAAAAGCAGCCAGAGAGAAAATATGGAGGATACTGAAGACTGCTTATAAAATATGTGATTATCCAAGGATAAAACGCAAAACTGATCATTCACGCCGTTTTCATGCCAATCGAAATTCAAGCACACCATTCAGAGAATCCAATTACCAAAGTCACTCTACTGTTGTTTACATTCAGGAGGCCTTTCGCCCTGCAGGCTATCCCCAGCTGGTGCCCTTCCACTCTTCTACAGAAAACTAACAAGGTTTGTCAACGGGATTAAGAAAAAGCAAGAAGAGGGGGGGGGGGGGGAGCATGATGCAGCCAAGAATTATACAATGCGAAAGCAGATGACTGAGTTCAATAGAAAAGGACATCAAATAATTGGGAAATTGAAGAATACACGGTTCAGATTACCTTCTTCCTAGTCTTGGTTTCCTCTTCATCCTCCTCATCCTCATCCTCATCCTCATCCTCGTCGTCTTCATCTTCTTCAGCATCATCTTCATCAATATCTTCATCCTTGTCATCATCTTCAATGTCGCCATACTCATCCAGAGCAGCTTCCCCAGTAAACCATGATACTGCATGTGGGATGACTTTATCTCGAATGGTTGACCTGCAGGAAAACAATGGTGCATGTGTAAGAAAACTCTTGAAACCAAGTAGGGCAAAAAGAAAATCCTAGAGTTTCAGGAAGCACAATTCATCACCATACAAGATAATGGGGTATGCTGCAAAGCCTACAGTAACGTCTTAGATATTCACCTCCACCACACAATTTGAGAAATTACAGCCCACAAATTTGTCAGATAAACATTCAACCAAATCAGTGTGAAATTTCTGGATGCTTTATACCATATTCCATCTTGCCAAACCCCCAATCCACAAAGGAAAAAATAATAGAAAATGACTAAGTCTCTCTACATATTCCTCATTTTTAGTTCTCTTTCCCTTAATATCACTCATTGTTTCTTAATTCCTAAATATCTTTGGAACTAAATTATTTTTAATTTTACCCCAGTATTACAAATAAATGGTTATCTGAAAATTAGCCTTAGTTTGGCAAAAATTTTAGATCATTTATAAATTGTCAAACTCCATTTTTAAACACACATTCCAATGGACCACAAGTACTATCCACTTATGTATGTATCACTAATTTCTATATATTTGTAAATTAAACCAGTTATAAATTATTCCCTAAAGGAGGCTTAATTAAAGCAATTTTTGAGTAAAAAATCACCAGTTTAGGGCTAGAGTATCTACAAAATCTGTTCAGTTAAGAGTCTGTAGAATTCCTAAATGTTATATGCATTTTCACAGAAGTGGATATATGATAGGAGCCATTGGATACTTGAAATAAATGCATCCAACAAAAAGTTGAAGTTCCAAAATCAACCTTAGTCATTTGTCAGCTCTCAGCAGAGTGCAATAGAAATACAACGTACAAAGTTGTATCTACTTACTTAAAAACTTAAGATATTAATATGATTTATTCATTGATTCCTCTTTTGCTCATCTCCCTGTTAAGATTTGAGGTTTCATCTTAAAATGTCAATCTTATTAAGAAGAGTAGCCCAAACTCTTATAAATTGTTCTATGTTTTCATCTTTATTCGATGTGGGATTCTATCCCTTAACATGCCCCGCAAGATGGTGGCTCATTTGAGCATACCAATCTTGAAATCCGCGTGCTCAATTTTTTTTGAATCTTAATCAGATCGAATTGTTCGTTGGAGCTTAATGGGCTCTGATACCATATTAAGATTTAAGGTTCCATCTTAAAAGATCAACCTTATTATGAGGAGTAGCCCAAACCCTTATAAATTGGTCTATATTTTCATCTTTATTCGATGTGGAATTCTATCCCTTAACACTCCCATGATTCTAGTTTCCATCAATGCATCAAAGAGCTCATATCACGGTTGCAATAAAAAAATGCAGTTAAGTAACATAGTTTACCCAACATCATAATCTTGTTCCATCAAGTTTTGGAGTTCTTCAGCCTGTCCAGAAAGATTACATGAAAAAAATTATATCTCAAAACAAGGGAAAAAGAAGTCAACCATTTGCTAAACAAAAGAATGTGCTTACAGCATCTTCATCAATATCTTCAACCTCAGGGACTTCTGGTGGACTAAAGAAGTTAAAAAAGCTTTCACATTGTTCTCTTTTAGTAATTGGCTTGGCATTTTTAGACCCGTTTTTAGGTTTCTTTTTAAGAGTCTTCTGTGTCAAGCATTTTCCTGGATACCAATCTATCTCCGTCCTACAAAAAAAGCATCAAGTTCAAATGAAAAATGAAAGAGAAGCACGCAGAAAGAATTTTGGAGATCTACAGAGTGAGAGACAACATGTCAGGCAATTTTTACAGACCAGGAAATAAAATTACCCGATCGCTTTCTCTAGGATAGGTTCATCTTCATCAATCATGTAATACATTTTAGTCAGAATAGAGTTCTTGAAGTACGGATTAGTGTCAAAATGAAATGTAAGCTGGAAGCCCTTAGGATTATCAACTCTGGACCACTTTATATCTTTGAGAAATTTAAGAGCTGCTTCATCGTGATCTGAAATCTAGCACATCACAAACATATATAACTATGTTAAGATAACTAGAGAACCAGCATTATAGATTCACAGAGTAAATGAGTAGCTTTTGGAAATGATTAACCTCTTCGGAAAGCACTTCGTTGTTCTTCATTGCAGTGAGCCAGAAATCAGGAACTCCTTTTTCTGTATAATATTGACGATGTAAACATATACCTTACCGCCTTAAAAACAAAGCCCTAGAAAGATATTGAAGCATACCCCCAGCATCTTTCCCCTCTTCTTGGTTGTTGGCTCTCCATCAGTTGTAGCTCCTTCAACTTTGACAGTTCCATTTACAATTTCGTATCTCTGCACGTTTGCCATAATTAAAAACTAGAGCAAAAGAACAAGTTACTTTGTGGCGAATAAAAAAGTTAAAGACATTCAACAGTATAACGCCAGAAGCACAATCATAACATACTTTGGCATAAAGTGGACTATATAGCTTTTGATATTTGGCTTCAAGTGTTGCTCTCTCCTCGAAAAATTTTGCCTCCAATTCATCGTGTTCACTCTGAAACAATAAGAAAAGTTGCAGAGGATATGAAATAACCATAATAGATCCAGTGCCAGTTCATTAATCATTGACGGTTCTAAGACCACTAAGCCTATGTTTCCTTCAACAACCATATCCACGAGCATAGATATGACATTAAGAAATGTGAATCAACAATTGAACAGATAAATCACCTTATCACACAGTGAATAGTTGCAATGTGACACATTAATACATTGCACTCGCTAATCCTTCTTTAACGTGAAGAGGGGAAAAAAAGCCAATTATTGGCTGCAAATTAATGTCTATGCACTAAAACTCTTAACACTAGTGAAAATAGCGCATGTAAGATCAGAGCATGTAACACGTCAATGGCAAACCAATGACACACTTATTCACTAACAGATAGATGTGGACAGGCATATATAAGATACTAAAAACATTTTACACCTTATCTCAAAACCAGTGAGTCAAACAATTGATAGTAGCAATTGAATAAACTCTCATTCACCCATTGGCACAAAGCTCATTTCTTAAACAAACAAAACTTTTCCCCAAAAAAAACCCAATTCATTGGACCACAGAGAAACATAAACATCTGAAACACACGGCATGCCTGAATTCCCCTCAGAACATCTACACGCTTCCTGACATTAGGTGGCAAATTCTCGAGCACATCTGAGTGTTTCCCAGTAAGATCCTGAAGCTTATCCTGCACAGATATTTTAATAGACTCAGTCGACCCAACCACGAGAACCCGTATACATTGACTATTAATTATATTAGAGAGAGAGAGAGAACTCACTTTGAGAGCATTATCAAGGTCTGCTCTATCCTCGACATTCAAAACTATACCAAAAAATAAAAATAAAAATCAAACCAATACGTAATCAAGTTAAAGTAAAAATAACACTGATATACACTACACATATGCATATTGGGGATAAGGCTTTACCAGAGCCAAGATCGGCCATATTGAAACTATCCTTGTTGCTCATTTCTCGAAGGCTATGAACAAAACTCTAACAGATAGACTAAGAAGAAGAAAAGACCCTAGAAGAGTATGGGATGAAGGGTTCGTGTGTATGAAAAACTGAAGGGTATAACTTAGAAGATAGAATGGCTCCAGAGCCTGAGAAGATTTTGCTTCTCTCTAGCGAATGTTATGTGCGTCGGTGTTTATGGTCCAGGCTTCAACGAATACGCGTGATTGCTAATATATTTGATGAAAAATATTTTCTTGGATAATGTTCCATGTACAAAATATTATATAAAATAGTTGACAAAATAGCCACGTGACGTCCCCTTATTAGAGGGGCGCCTCGACCATTTTGTAATTAGTTTTATACATGTAGCATTCCCCTATTTTCTTTTATTCAATTTTTTGGTTTTATGACTTTTGATAGATATTTTTTTTTTCACGAAAAATATTTTCCTACCTTTTGTCACATGACTATAATTTCCTCAAAATCAAAGAAAATATTTTCTTTATGAATGATGATTTCATTTTCTAATAAATTAACTCTTTCTTTTTCTCTCTTGTCTATCCATCATTTCTCATTTACCCATCAATAAAAAATAGACAAGTATAATATTTTTTTAGGTTGAAAACTTAATCAATCAAACACATTTAATTAATAATTTACATACAAATACGTTTTAGGTTCCATGCAAATTTCATACTCCTGATCAAATGCACCCTTAAGCTAAAGTCAATAATTAATGTTAATCGCACATTTTATGGGATTTACAATTTTTCAATTACACATTTCATTAACTCTTATAAAAATTTACTAAAAATTTGATTTTAATCCCCACCAAACTGGTTTAACACCATGTTGTGTTTGGGAGAGTTTTTTTTTTTTTTTGATGAGTTTAGCCTGTATACAAATTTATAAAGTCAGTCACAAGCAATCATTAATTTCAATTCATCACTATTCATTATTATTAAGGTCGTGTCTGGGAACCATTTTCATCAAATTTTGAAAGGAAAAATGATTGTTGCTTTGTACTTGTGGGGCCCGCCTGTGAGAGAGTGAGTCAAAAATAACAGCTGGAAAAGGTGATAACGACCGGAAAAATCATTTTAATTGGGGTGGAAAATCGCTACCAAACAGGTACTAACACATTTATCCTACTTATCAAAGTTTGACTTTTGCTCCTTTAGAAGATCAGGGATTGAAATGCAATGTACTATAGATGTTGGAGACCCGGGAAAAACTGGAGGAAAAATGAAAGATTTTAAAAGGAATAGTACGATCTACTATAAGTTTAGGTCGTAGTGACACATGATTTATTGTCTAACTGTAAAATGTCCCACAATTTTATTGGACAATGAATCAAATAACAGTTGATGATCGTACAAATGATAGATAGAGTTACTCTCTTTTTTAAACACTATAATATAATACATGTTTACGCTGAAAAAAAAAAAAGTTGTTAGGATATCAAATGTTAGAGTGAAAATGAGCCAGAGAGAGCACTTTGAGAAAGAAATGTAATTTTTCTAAGATGGTTGATGATTGTACTAACAATAGATAGCATTACTCCTTTAAAATATTATGATGTTTACGTTGAAAAACATGTCAAGATAGCAAGTGCTAGAGTGAAATTGAGCGAGAAAGAGCACTTTGAGAAAAAACGTAATTTATCTGAAAAGATAGAATAATGCTATTTATGTAGAGTTATGATTATATCGGTCTATGTGGAAGTTGAACAATTGTCACATAGACGGGTTATCATCGTCAATGTAGATTAATAAAGTTGTTCAAAATATAAGGACAGCAACATTGGGGAAATGATAATTTTTTGAAAACCTTGAAGAAAAAACAAAAGGTCTCAATGAGGACTACACAAATCTCATTTCACAAACTTCAATCAGGTAACCAAGCATCAATATTTTTAATTGCAACCATGTCTTGGTGTCACAGGCAGCTTTGCTTAAGTCTTGTGATCCTATTGCAGTCGGCAGTCGTAGTTTGCCCAATTTTGACGCACATTATAAATAATTTATTTAAATAGATAGAAATTATAAATTTTTAGTATGACTTTTCGGCTTAAAGACTTCTACTCCCGTTAGTTGGGTTTTTGTTCCGAAATCTATTATAGGAGGTATTAGTCTTTCAAACATTTTCAAATTTTCTAGTGTTCGCCCCTTACACTAGCCATTGTAATTTCTTACTTTCGTCTATTGTAATGTTTAGTTTTCTAGTAATCAACGATCAAATTTATTTCAATGCATTTCAATTTCATGTTGTAAGCTTTCTTTAACTTGTGATAAAATTTACTTTCGTCCTGAAAGGACCAAGAGAAGGCGAAAAGTAGTCTAGCGGAGCAGACTATTACCGTATAGTGTTCCTTTCTGTGCTAAGAATAAGTAACCCGTGAAAGTTGGTATCAGAGCTGCGGCTCAAGACCCTTGATAAGAAAGCTATGGATCCAGATCCAAATTTCTCGACCACCACAGAGGTGGTAGATATTCAAAAGAGGAATACGAAACAGAGTTTGGAAGCGCTTGAGGTGACAAACACTAAGTTGTGTTTTGCCATGGAGGGCCTCGGATAGAAGGTCGAGGCGGCAGAGACGGAAATTCGAGAATTACGTATCCAACTAGAAGAAAGACAAGAGGCTTACGCAGTTATGACTGAAGTTGTTGCTATCATATCTGATCTGCAAGATGAGATGAGAACGTTGAGAGCTCATTTACTAGTGCTTCAACGTGCGGTTGGCAGTAGGCAAGCCACCACACAAGAGCCTGTGCATAGACTCAGAATTCCAGAACCATGTACCTATGGAAGGGCACGCGATGCTAAAGAAGTTGAGAATTTCTTGTTCGATATGGAACAATACTTTCTTGTGGCTTCGATCAAAAACGAAACGAGAAAGGTCACAACATCTACCATGTATCTAGGTGGAGATGCAAAGCTATGGTGGCGGACGAAGTATGTTGATATTCAGGTCAACAATGTCCGAATTGATTCTTGGGATATTCTCAAGGAAGCAATCAGATCAGTTTTTCTTAGAGAATGTGGAATATGAGACATTCGAGCCTTACGAGAAATGAAACACACAAGCTCTATCAGGGAGTATGTGAAAGCCTTTTCAGGACATATGCTGAAAATTCGAGATATATCGGAAAAGGATAAGCAATTTACCTTTATGGAAGGGACCGTTGACACGCACGAAAATTCAAAGACCGAAGGTCACTGATTTGAGCACGGCTATGGGAGCTGCTGAATGTTTAATTGACTATCAACCGAAATCGAGAGATGATCGACCTTCGGGAAATAGTCAATTTGTTGAAGGTGGAAAGAGACCTTACAGACCCAGCTTGAACTCAAATGGGGGAGAGCGTTGCTCTCAGAATAGGGAAGAAGTCTATCAAGGCAACCACCAGAGTAACTCGCAATGAAACTATCAAAACAGCCGTCAAGGAAACTATAACGGTAGTATCAGTAATGACTAGAATCATGGAAATGCAAAGGAGGACAGATCGGATGTCGCTCCAAAATTGAAGCGTTTTCTATGTGAAGGACCTCATCGGGTGGCGGAGTGTACTCAGAAATGGATGGTGAACACATACTGTCAACTAGCAATTGGTGGCTCAAGTTCAAAACAAAATACCCCACAAACTAGCTATCATGGTGACACCGACTCCAAATGGGATGAGGATGTAGTTGGTGCATTCTCACATCGGTGCAATACACTATTGTACTGAGTTACGAGAAGGGAAGATGTTCCCCCGAAAGAGCCAAAGATGGAAAAATCGAAGGCTCGCACTTGTAGGGCGAAAGGCCTAATGTACATTGATGTGAGGATCAATGGAAAGTCAATCAGGGCTATGATAGATACTAGAGATACCCACAACTATCTGGCAAGTACCGAAGTAGAGTGGTTCGGACTTGCTCTGGAAAGAGTTAAGGGGAAAGTTAAAGTTATCAACTCCGCTGCTCAACCAATAGCGGGAGTAGTAAAATCTGTGTCGATCAGAATAGGTCCCTTCGAAGGAAGGACGAATTTGTCGACACTTCAGATGGATTATTTCAAGCTCATTTTGGAATTAGAATTTTTACAAGATACAAAGATAGCAGTGTTGCCGCATTCCGACTCTTTAATAATAATGGGTAGTAAACCATTCATTATCCCCACGCAGGTTGGGAAAACATGCGAGAGGGGCATTTCGACCATGCAATTCAGTAAGGGTTTCAAGAGGAATGAACCATCATTCTTGCACTCTTCAAGTAGAGGATATCGAAGAAACAATTGACTCGATTCCAATGCCTATCACAAGGCCTAAGGAAGTTGAAGATGGCTTGCCGGATAAGTTACCAAGGAAATTGCCACCAATGAAGGCAATTGATCGGGAGATTGAACTTGCTCTGGGTGCCAAACCTCCCACCAAAGCACCATATCATATGGCTCAGCCGGAGCTTGAAGAGCTTCGAAAATAAGTGAGAGAAGTGTTGAAAAGTGGGACTATAGTGTAGTACACTTATGCACTAATACTCAAAGGCGGGACGACATTGCAAGTTATGGGAAAAATTATCTTGTTCATCAACTAGATGTGGCAGATCATCAGAAAAAGACAGGTTTACTGAAGCCCTCTTCCATCCCGAATAGATCAGTCGAGAGTGGATCGATGGACTACACTGGTGGATTGCCAAGCGTTGGAGACCATATTCTGGACCGAGTTGTTCAAACTTCTTGGTTCAACTTTGAGCATGAATTCTACTTTTCGCCCACATTCAGACGGACAGACGAAGCGCTTCAATTCCATGCCGGAAGACTATTTTCAGCATTTTACCTCTGCTTCGCATGAAATTTGGGTGAAACTTGCGAATGTGGCTCAGATGTGTTTTAATGCTCAAAAGAACTCTTCTCCCAATAAAAGTTCTTTTGAAATTACTATTGGCTAGCAACCGTTACTCTCCCATACTGCAGATACCGATCAGAAACAGTACCAAAAGTCTGCAGATTTAAAGCGACCGTGCTTAAAGTGAAAAGATCAGAAAAGAAGGTTGCTGAAAAGATTTTTGGCTACCAAACTACTCGAGCTTCTAGGAAATATTTTCAGGAGTACTTGGTCAAATGGAGCGGATGCAACAACGAGAATAATACTAAATGGCTCCGAGGACGTCACCAAAACAAATGGGGGAGAATGTCACGGGTCGCAGCTTTGCCTAAGCCCTGTGATCCTATCGTAGTCGTAGTTTGCCCAACTTCGACCGCACATTGTAAATAATTTATTTAAATAGATAGAAATTATAAAATTTTAGTATGATTCTTCGACATAAGTCTTCTACTCCCGTCAGTTGATTTTTGTTCCGAAGTCTATTATAGGGGGTATTAGTTTTTCGTATTAGTCTTTCAAACATTTTCAAATTTTCTAGTGTTCGCCCCTGCACTAGCCATTGTAATTTCCTACTTTCGTCTATTGTAATGTCCAACTTTCTAGTAATCAATGATCAAGTTTATTTCAATGCATTTCAATCTCATGTTATAAGCTTTCTTTAAATTGTGATCAAATTTACTTTCGTCTCGAAACGACCGAGAAAAGGCGGAAGATAGTCTAGCGGAGCAAACTACTGCCGTACGGTGTTCATTTCTCTGTTAAGAAAAAGTAACCCGTGAAACTTGGATTGGGTATTGGTTCAATAAGTCTAGTAATATAAGATCGAGTAATAGTAGCGTGCTAGAAAAAAAGCTACAGTGAATTATACAATCAAAATCAAAATGAGTTAGAAACTTTAAATAGCACAAATAGGACAAATGTTACAAAATTGGTCTATATTTGAAGTAGATCAAAAAAATACTTGAAAAATACAACTAAATTTTTAATATGAGATTTTAAAAATTAAATCCTCCAAATCGAGAAACACCATAATAGAACATATACATTTTTGGAACTATATTTGAATATGTTATTGTGTTTTTCTTTTCCTCTTATCACATTTCTTATGATTTTCTTGAAAAATATAACCAGATCTTCAACATGGGATTTTATATATTAAATTTTCGAAAGCGTGAAAAGCTAGAACATAAATTAGAACATGTACCTTTTTTCACCCTTATCGTGATTCCTCAACTAATCGGAGAATCACCACATTATTATTGATAAAAAAGAACAAATGCTACGATCATAAAACCAACTTACAAAAGTATCAAAATTCATCTCACGCAGTGAATTTTTTAGTCATCTTTATTAAAATATTCAAAACCACATATTTGTATTGATTTTATTTTTGCATAAATTAATAATTTTTAATATTATAATATAATTTTCTGGAAATATTATTACCCAAATGTAATATTTTTCTAACTAAAATAATGCGCTCGTCTGATTCAATATCACTACTCTCTTAAAAGAGAGGATACCCATCTCACTATTCATTTTTGCACTCTCCTTTTCACACTTCAACTATTCACGAACTGGTTATGTATATCACTACTCTCTTAAAAGAGACACTTTGATATTCATTATTCATTCCGAAAATTCACTCACATATTACTGTTGCACTAGCGTCCAAAATGAATTTCACAAATGAAATTATGCATTTGTGTTTCTCATGCAGTTGACTTTTCATATATGGATAATAAAACATGCAAAGTCTATTTCTTGTCCATTAAGTTTTATGCCAACCCGGACACGTTTATAAATATTATTCGGGGTTTATTGTTCATCATGACAAGGAAAATGCACACTGTATTTCTTGCGCATCAAGTATTATCATCACACGGGTACGTGTAGAGTTATTACTCATTGGTGAATTGTCACGCAACCAAATGTATTAAGTTGAATTCATTATCTTGTATTCATAACCTTCTGATATGTGTAATTTCGAAATCCCATTTGTATGGCAGTATATTGACCGACTATACAAAAGGAAACAAAAAATCTGGAAGCTAAAATTGTTCAAAATCTATAAAGAGAAACGTTTTCTTGTAAAACAAGATTAGCATACATGAAAGCAAATATGAAATATTATCAATGTCCAATTTCTATAATACTTCAGAGGTGTCACAACACTTTATTTTCTGGTCTTGCTCTTCGCAACTTCGACTGCACGCAGGTTACTCCCAAAATGCCTACTAATTAATGAATTTTTCCGCAAAATATTTCTTAAAAAAGGAGAAAAGTGATTTTCGTTCCGTGCACAGAGTGATATTTTCTTTCTTATGATAAATTAATTATGCAGATGTTAATTACTAATTAATATTATGAAAAAATATTAAAGAACGTGAAAAAAGAAAGTAAAAATATGATTATTATAAAGACTTGAATTTCCTAGAAATATCAAGATTGGCACAACAGCAAACGACGTCACCATAAATAAGTATTCAAAAATCAATTCCCTTTAAAACTCAAAAATCTGAGAACTGTGTTCGATTCTAAAGCAAATTTCAGGTACGCTAAAAAACCCTAGATCTCGAAGGTTTCATATTTATATACTGATATAGTACGTATATATATAACTTGCGCGTGTTTGCGCGAGAAAGATGGGTACAGAAATCGAACAAAGTAAGGACGATGGATTGAAGAAAGGGGCAGGAATTAAGCAAAGTAAAGACGATGGATTGAAGAAACTTGAATACTTGTCCTTAGTTTCGAAGGTTTGCACCGAACTCGAGACCCATTTAGGGTTTGGAGATAAGGTTTTAGCTGAATTTATTACCGAGTTGGGTCGAAAATGCGAAACAGTGGATGATTTTGATGCCAAATTGAAAGAGAATGGGGCGGAGATGCCTGATTATTTTGTGAGAACTCTGCTTACGATTATTCACGCCATTTTGCCGCCGAGAACGAAAGAGAAATCAGAAATTGGCTCGAAGGAGGGGGAGAAATCGGGGTTTTCAGCCTTGAAAATTAAGGACAGCAGGGATAGGGTGAAGGAACTGGAGAGGGAGATTGAAGAGGAAGCTAGGAAGCAGATCCATGGAGAGGAAGAAGAGAAGGGAAAGCATAGGGACAGCCATCGAGATAGAAGAGAGAGGAGAAGGGACAGAGACAGAGACAGAGACAGAGACAGAGATAGAGATAGAGATAGAGATAGAGATAGAGATAGAAATAGGGGTAGAGATAGAGATAGAGAGAGGGGTAGATATGAGGACAGGGATGGTTATGGTGATTATAATGATAGAGGAAGGGACCGGCAGAGGGACATGGGTGGATATGAGAGGAACACAAAAGATGGATATGAGGAAGGGAGGGAGGATGAGAAGAAGGAAAGGAGGAAAGAGAGTTATAGTAGATCGAATGAACCCGAATTGTACACGGTATATAAGGGGAGAGTTTCAAGGGTGATGGATACAGGCTGTTTTGTTCAGCTTGATGAGTTAAAAGGGAAGGAGGGTTTGGTACATGTATCCCAGATTGCAACTAGGAGGATTACAAATGCTAAGGATGTGGTGAAGCGAGACCAGGAGGTCTATGTAAAGGTGATCTCAGTGAGTGGGAATAAATTGAGTTTGTCAATGAGGGACGTGGATCAAAATAGTGGAAAGGATTTATTGCCGTTGAAGAGGAGTGGGGAGGACGAAGGGTTTAGAACGAATCCTTCTGGCGGCAATGGTGGGGGTACAGGGAGTAGGATTGGTATTTCAGGGATTAAGATTACGGAGGAGAACGACATTGTTCCATCGCGTCGTCCATTGAAGAAGATGAGTTCTCCTGAGAGATGGGAGGCAAAGCAGCTGATTGCTTCAGGTGTTATGAGTGTGAAGGAGTATCCGATGTATGATGAAGATGGAGATGGAATGCTCTATCAGGAAGAAGGTGGTGCAGAAGAGGAGCTTGAGATTGAAATGAATGAGGATGAGCCGGCTTTCTTAAATGGCCAGACTCGTTATTCTATAGATATGTCTCCTGTGAAGATATTCAAGAATCCTGAGGGGTCTTTGAGTCGTGCAGCAGCACTTCAGTCTGCTTTGATAAAGGAGAGGAGAGAAGTGAGAGAACAACAACAAAGAACAATGCTGGATTCGATTCCGAAGGATTTGAATCGACCTTGGGAAGACCCAATGCCAGAGACCGGTGAGCGGCATCTTGCTCAGGAGCTAAGGGGTGTTGGTTTGTCTGCATATGATATGCCAGAGTGGAAGAAGGATGCATATGGTAAAGCCCTTACTTTTGGACAAAGATCAAAGCTGTCCATTCAGGAACAGAGGCAGAGCCTGCCAATATACAAGTTGAAGAATGAACTAGTTCAAGCTGTTCATGAAAATCAGGTTCTAGTTGTCATTGGTGAGACAGGTTCCGGAAAGACTACACAGGTTACCCAGTATCTAGCCGAGGCAGGGTACACAGCCAAAGGCAAAATTGGATGCACTCAACCTCGTAGAGTGGCTGCAATGTCTGTAGCTAAGAGAGTTGCAGAGGAATTTGGTTGTCGTTTAGGGGAAGAAGTTGGATATGCTATTCGTTTTGAGGATTGTACAGGGCCAGAGACTGTGATCAAGTATATGACTGATGGTATGCTTCTCAGGGAAGTTCTGATTGATGAGAATTTGACACAGTATTCGGTGATAATGCTTGATGAAGCTCACGAGAGGACAATTCACACTGATGTTCTTTTCGGACTGCTAAAAAAACTCGTGAAACGGAGACCTGACCTCCGTCTGATTGTTACTTCTGCAACATTGGATGCAGAGAAATTTTCTGGCTATTTCTTCAACTGCAACATCTTCACCATTCCTGGAAGAACTTTCCCTGTAGAAATATTGTACACCAAGCAGCCGGAGAGTGACTATCTTGATGCATCTCTCATCACTGTCATGCAGATTCACTTGACAGAACCTGAAGGCGACGTCCTTCTCTTCTTGACTGGTCAGGAGGAGATTGATTATGCATGTCAATGTCTCTATGAAAGGATGAAAGGTCTAGGTAAAAATGTTCCTGAGCTGATTATCTTACCAGTGTACAGTGCCCTTCCTAGCGAAATGCAATCCAGGATATTTGATCCTGCTCCTCCAGGTAAGAGAAAAGTTGTTGTTGCTACCAACATTGCTGAAGCTTCTTTGACAATTGATGGTATTTTTTATGTTATCGATCCGGGGTTTGCAAAGCAAAATGTCTACAATCCTAAACAGGGACTTGATTCACTGGTGATTACTCCGATATCTCAAGCATCAGCCAAGCAAAGAGCTGGGCGAGCAGGACGTACGGGGCCAGGAAAGTGCTATCGCCTCTATACTGAGAGCGCTTTCCATAATGAGATGTCCCCCACCTCGATTCCAGAGATCCAGAGGATCAATCTTGGGATGACTACCCTAAATATGAAAGCTATGGGTATCAACGATCTGTTATCTTTTGACTTTATGGACCCACCTTCTCCTCAAGCTCTCATTTCTGCCATGGAACAGCTGTACAGTTTAGGAGCACTAGATGAAGAGGGGCTTCTGACTAAGTTGGGTAGGAAAATGGCTGAATTTCCGTTGGAACCTCCACTATCTAAGATGCTTCTTGCCAGTGTAGATCTCGGTTGTAGTGATGAGATTTTGACTATCATTGCAATGATTCAGACAGGAAACATCTTTTACCGACCTAGGGAAAAACAAGCTCAAGCAGATCAAAAAAGGGCAAAATTTTTCCAGCCTGAGGGAGACCATCTGACACTACTTGCTGTTTATGAGGCATGGAAAGCAAAAAATTTCTCAGGACCATGGTGCTTTGAAAACTTTGTTCAGTCTCGATCATTGAGGAGGGCACAGGATGTCAGGAAACAACTTCTCTCAATCATGGACAAGTATAGCCTTCTTTTCCCTTCTTTTTTTAATTCTTTTTTGGCGGTGTTGGTGGTGTTCCAGAGGATTGCAAGTAGGAGAGTGGGAATAACTTCTGAAATTGATAACAAAATTCTGGAAAGTAAAAAGGGTGAAGAAACAAAATTAGCTGACATTACTTCTTTGCCATATTCAGCATCACCTAGCATCATAGGTGATGCTTGTAACTTTTGAACATTTATCAACTGCAAGCTTAGTATTTGGGAAAGTGGATCTGCATTTTAGTTCTAGGTTCACAAACTGCTGTCTCAGTTTTATATTTCCTCGTATGTTTTTATGTCATGCTTTAGAATTAAGATTTGAAATGTGTTGGTTTTTACAATTTTCAAACTCATGCTTCTTATGTTCAGGTACAAATTGGATGTTGTCTCTGCTGGGAAAAATTTTACAAAGATAAGGAAGGCTATTGCAGCAGGGTTCTTTTTCCATGCAGCGAGGAAGGATCCACAAGAAGGTTATAGAACACTTGTTGAGAATCAGCCAGTTTATATACATCCAAGCAGTGCTCTCTTCCAAAGACAACCAGACTGGGTTATTTACCATGAGCTGGTTATGACTACAAAGGAGTATATGCGTGAGGTCACAGTCGTAGATCCCAAGTGGCTTGTTGAACTGGCACCAAGATTCTTCAAGGTGGCAGATCCTACAAAAATGAGCAAGCGCAAGAGACAAGAGCGCATTGAACCCCTATACGACAGATACCACGAACCTAATTCTTGGCGTTTGAGTAAACGGAGGGCTTAACACGTGCTTCTTTTACATTACTGTTGGTCAGTATTACATCTACATGAGCTTTGATCTTGCTGCAATTTTAAATTGTCTGTTGTAGCACGCGGCAACTCTTCATCCCTTTCCATATCCCTCAGTGAAGGGACTGGAGGGTTGTTTGTTGGCTGTGTCTTGAAATTTGTACTCGGTCTTATTCTGGAAATTGATTTTCAGTTCTCTTTAAGAAATAGCATTTTGTTCTCTACCTTCGGCATCATCTGCTAGATTTAGGAGAAAAAGATGTAGGTGGACGGGAGATTCTGAATTTTTTTTTTTGTCAAAAATATGTATTGTTAAAGGACAGCGCCTGCAATCCTTAGGAGCTCTTTAAAATTAAGTTTACTCACCAGTAAATTAAGTTCATTCAATGATTTTGGAACATTTAAGTTTGGATATACATATACTTATGAGTAGTTTTATGTTTGGCAATATAATTACGGTTGTGCATGTGTCGTGATGTCCTACTAGATTACTGGCTTTCATATATGGAGGGATTATATATTCATTTACTGATAAATCAGCAGTTTGAGGAAGTTTTTACTTGTGTGTTTGTTTGTTTTTTTTTTATAGGTAATCATGTAATTATATAAATAAAAGATAATACACAAGAAGTGCATTATCAACTTAAACAAGCTAGGAACGATAAGAAATTAGGCAACCCTTCTATCGGACTAGTACATGCAGCTTTAAACCAACTATACAAAGTGAAGTAAAACAATTCTCTAAACTGCTCCGTCGTCCGTGTTTGGTCTTCAAAGCAACGATCGTTCCTTTCTCTCCACACACACCAAACAATACATCCTGGGATGAGATCCCGACAAGTTTGCTAAACTTGTCCCGAAGCTTTCTCTTCCATGTCTGCACCACCACCTCCTCAATCCTCCTAGGTAGCACCCAACTCATATGTTGCAATGCCAGAATATCATTCCACAGCCAACGAACACCGTTACAATGAATGAACAGACGATCAATCGTCTTTTCATCCCTTCTACACATATAGCACCAATCAGTAATATACAAACCTCTTCTTCTAAGATTTTCCGTCGTTAACGTCTGCCTCCTCGCAACCGTCCAAAGTAAAAAAGTCACACTTGGAGGTAATTTACATTTCCAAACCCTTTTCCAGGGGAATGAACTCTCCATGGGTTCCAATAATGATCGGAAATAAGTGCGCACAGAGAACAAACCATTCCGTGCCACCCTCCACCTGGTGCAGTCGTTCTGTCCCACCTGAATGTGTGCCTCATACAGAGAGGCCAAAAAGAATGCGTGCCTCATATAGAGAGGCCAAAAACCCGCAAAATCATCCAGTTCCCAATCGTGTAAACCTGTCCCGAAGGCGAAGTTCCAGCTAGGGTTCTCACTATGAATAGTCATAACATCGCTCACCATAGCTGAAGGCTCCAAAGCAATGCGATGCAACGAGGGAAACCGCACTTTTAACGGTTGGTTTTCACATCAGCAATCATCCCAAAATCTGACATTCGTACCGTTTTTACTTGTGTGTTTGTTGCTTTCCCATACTGGGATCAGTGTGATGCATGATGAAATAAGGTTCTTGATGAAAGTCATGTTCTGTGGGGATTGACCTTTGCTTTTTCCTATATGTCTGCAGGCTCTTGGGATTTTAGTTGGATTTCTGATCTTTCGTATCTTTTGAGCTGTTATTGAAAGATTGCCGAGTTTTTTTAAGAGACGAGATGGACGGACTCTTCTTGCTGCTTAGACACCGTCTTTCTTTAATTGCCTAGTTTGCTCTGTTGTATAAAGATGTTGCAGTAAATTATTATGTACCAAGGATAGCAAGACGGATGGGATTAGATTGCAAGGACTATAATTCCAATTATTATGCAGTAAATTTTACCTCCAATAAATTACATATTGTTTCAACAATCTTTCAGCAACATCTCTTGGAGGTTTTTTTTGGGGAGGGGCCGAAGGGTAAGAAATGATATGAATTGATATTGTACCTTTTCCTTCTTTTAGTGTTGTATTCATCAACAGTTAAAAATGTACAAGAGAAGACGAATGAATGTCTTGAAGATCTTGCTTTAACATTTATTGAATTTGAGAAGGCGTCAATTTTATCCTCATCTCATCTTGATTTCTCAGGTTGAGAAATTCATGAATTGAAATTTTGATAAGAGTATAGATTCAGATAGTCTAATGGGTTCTTTTCTAGGAATATTTCAAATATTTCGTTTATGAGCGAATAAAGCTGTCTACAAGCATTATGTATCAACCAATATTTAGTGTCTTGGTTTCAAATTATCGACAATTTTTTTTTTTTTTAAATTTTGTAAGCCACTCCGATTGTGTTGGTCCAATTCACTATTTTTTTTGTTTAATCGTTTTGAAGGTAACAATTT
Source organism: Fraxinus excelsior (assembly GCA_019097785.1). Taxonomy (NCBI): domain Eukaryota; kingdom Viridiplantae; phylum Streptophyta; class Magnoliopsida; order Lamiales; family Oleaceae; genus Fraxinus; species Fraxinus excelsior. The sequence goes on from CM032630.1 coordinate 5,942,184, forward strand.
GACAAAAATAACTCTTAAGAAGAAAGATTATCAGCATGTCTGACAGCGATTAATTTCAGTTTAAAAGGGCTTTTTCCACCGTTGAAGCGCAGCAACGATCACATTTCCAAGATGGGAACAATACACAAATCCTATATATAATAATTACTTTTCAAAACTAACAAATTTGTCTAATTATTTCAAAAATCAGGTGATAAATAGATTTATTAAATATTAAATTATAATATAATATATATTAATTATTTACACCCTAGACACCTCACCCACCCCATCACCCACTACACCCCTTTCCCTCCATCTCTCAAACAACTCCGACACTACTCCGGCGACTGTCCGGCAATCGTCCGACGACTGTTCCGACGACTTCAAAATTTCCAGAAATGTAAAAATTTGAAATCACACCCATCCCATGAATCCACCTACCATCACTGCCTCCACTTCCTAAAAAAATTACCGGGAAAAAAAATTGTGCAGTGACTGTCTGTGACTAATTGTGACCAAATTTGTATTCAATGTGACTAAATGTGACCAAATTTGTGTTGAGTGTGACTGTCTGTGTCCGGGTCAATCTCAAGTCACAATCGGTAACAATCGGTCACAATCAACACAAAAATCGGTCACAATTGGTCACAATCAAACGACTGAGAAGGCAATTAACCTTACCACCAACACAATCCCCACAACTCTAACTACTACTGAAACTTAAACAATTGGGCAAGCCGCCAACCCTTCCTCCACTACTAACACCCTCACAATTCCACTTATAGATCAAACCCAAACTCAAACACACAACCAGCCAAACACAACACACAACCCCTACCGCCACAGTTCTACCTTCAAGTGAAACCCAAATTGTGAAGCAAACCAGTGATGACTCTGCCAGCAGCAGCTCGTCGCTGCAGCGACGACTCTGCCAGCAGCAGCTCCCCGCTGCAGCGACGAAGCCAGACGATGCTCCTCTGTTCATCAACGCCGCAAATGGTGTTTGCACAGTCGTCACAAAATGATTTCAAGAATTAAAAATTAAATGTTACATTCCACCCAGCCCTAATAGTAAAGCAAGCAGTGACAACTCTACCAGCAGTAGTGCCAGCAGCAGCTCCCCGCTGCAGCGACGATGGTGTTTGCACAGTCGTCGGGGCATTGGGGTGGTGGGTTTGCAGCGAACTCACCCGCATGTGGCCAAATCGTTGCAGTTGTGGTTGCGACGACACGATCCTGACGATGCTGCTCCACGGTGGCTGCCGGTGGAAAATGAGGAGAGAATGAGATGATGGATGGAGAGAGAGAGAGAGAGATTGGAGAAGAGAGAAATTGTTCCCCGATTTGGGGATTTTTGATTGCGGGTGGTGTGGTGTGGGGTGCGTGATTTTAGTTGTCGATTAGGTGGTGATTTAATTTATTATTTTAACTAATCTTATTGTTGACACACTAAAAATGCAGCCCAAAATCAAAGGGAAGCCCAATTGAGAAACCCAAGATGAAGACCCAATGAGAATCAATTAAAAGGCCCAAGAAGAAAAACCCAATTTGGAAACCTGAGAAAAGGCCTGAATATTAGAAGCCCGAGAGCGAAGGAGTATCATCGCCCAAGCCCGTAAGACGCCCAGAGGCTGAACGAGTGAAGTACTGCGCAATCGCCCAGAGCGATAGCCTCACTATCGCCCAAACTCTCAAGTCGCCCAGAATCAGACAAGTCTAAAAGGTGTAGTTTATCCAATTCAGCAGTTACGAAAGCAGTTGTCAAATAAACCCGGCACGCCCCCCACGATCCAGAAATGGGTAGTTAAAGGGCAAAAGTAGTGGCAACGGTTGCTAAGTAACCTCTCTCCAGTGAACAGTTTCTCATTGAAGAAGCGGATAGTCACGAAGGTAATGGAGCAGTTCCAAGCAGTTTCGTTAACCAAGAGAAACCCGGAAGTATAAAAAGGAATGAAGTCGTAGAAGAAAGGGACCCCGAATCAAAAACTCTCGACAAGAGAACATGTAATTTTTATTTCCTTAGTTTAAATTTAATCATTTTTCAGTACTCGTGTGCTTGCGCCCCTTGGAGGCGTTTTGTCTACTTTCCAATTGTAACTCTTCACTAGTAAACGCACCCATTTTTGAGACTTTGTCTCAAGAGGTTTGTTCCTTACACAATCGTCTGATCCTTTCCTTGTAATTGTTGGCGGGTTGGAAAACGCGCGAAAACAATTTGGCACGCCCAGTGGGACAGTTGGTGTTTTGTAAGTGAATATACAAAAAAGAAAAGATATCATGCCTCATAAAAATTCCGATAAGGAACCAGCAAGTCAAGGAGTAGTCCAGTCTGTAGTTGAGCGATACGAGGAGCAACAACATTCTCTACAAACAGATGGACAAAGTCAAAGCAGTCACAGCCGCTACGAACCAATGACAGAATTGAGCCCTCGCACAATGCGTGCATTACTGGGAGAACTCACGCAGGATGTCGTTGAACAGATAAATTTACGAAGTATTCATAATATGGAGAAGTTTACCCAAAACGAGAATAGGCATTTTGATAATATGGCTAAACAACTGAATACGTTGAATGAAATCATGAATAAGCTGGTGAGCCAAATGTGGCAACCTGTTATGCCTATAGGTAATCACTTCCAGTCTAGGACTATCGTGGGGCATACTTCGCCATATAATTCCCTTGGTGTAAACTTCGGCCCAAGTCTGGAGCCACCTTTTGGCCCTTCTACTTCAAACCCAGGGGGAAACGGGACCTTGAACTTAAATAATGATAACACTACGTCCAACCTGGGGGGTAATACAAATGTAAGAGATAATGTCCCGAACAACGGACAGAATGGTTTACGTATGAATGATGGGTTAAGCACTCAGTTTAACAGTCATAACAGCCCGAATAATGGCACTTTTATTGCCAATCAAGGGCAAACTACCAGGCCTCCCACAAATCAGCCTCCCACAAATCAGCCAGTAAATCAGCCAATAGGAAACCCATATGACCCTAACGCCGTGCTAAGAAACCAAATTATGGAAATAGTGCAGGATCAAATAGCAGTTGGAGTGCGTCCGGTTATTAGGCCAATTTATACCAAGCCATACCCTGATTGGATAGATCAAGCATATCCATGGCCTAGAGGGTACAAAGTACCGAAATTCTCACTATTCATTGGTCTAGGAGAAGTATCTACATTAGAGCATGTAGGGCGATTCACGTTGCAAAGTGGTGAGGTGAATGAATACCATAAGTTGAGGTTGTTCCCAAATTCTTTAACAGGGGTAGCTTTTTCTTGGTTCATTAATTTGCCAGCAAACTCCGTCCAAACGTGGCAGCAAATGGAGCAATTATTCCATGCTCAATTTTATAAAACCGAGTCTGAGGTTACACTGGCCGATTTGGCGAATTTACGTCAATTGCCTAACGAATGGGCAGAAAATCTCCTACAAAAATTCAAAACGGCCAGAAGTAAATGCTTTGTGCCTTTGCCAGAAAAGGAATTTGTTAAAATTGCTCAGAGTTGTTTAAGCTTTGATCTAAAAAAAAAATTCCAGGACAGGGAATTCCCGGATTTATTCCAACTTAGCGCACGTCGTAAGGTATGAGCGATTGATAAGAGAAGAAGAACAGATGAAAAATTCCAGTAAATGGACTTATTACAAAGACCCGAATTTCAACGTTCACACTGTCGATAATGGTTATTACGACCAAACTGAAGTATGTCTAGCTGAGTTAGTAAAGGGAGAAGCATACACTTGTCCCATGTTAGTTAAGCCAAAAATAGTAGGCAAAGATGAACCTGCAAAGGGTGAAAACAGAAAGGCACGAACGTTCTCTTCGACGTAACTAAAGCTGACCTTATATTCGACAAATTATATATGGATAAGCAGATAAAGTTGAGCGACAAACACAAATTGCCAGACCCTGAACAAATTAAGGGTAAAAAATACTGTAAATGGCATAATGCATGGTCACATGCGACTAATTATTGTGTGATTTTTCGCCATGTGTTGCAGGATGCTATTGAATCAGGACGAATCACGTTCGAAGAGAAGAAAAAGATGGCGGTGGATGAAAATCCTTTCCCACGGCCACTGGCAATGAACATGTTAACAACTGGTTTGAAAAACAAATTGCCAATGTTTAAATTGGTGATTGATGGCGAAGAAGAAGAATCCAAACCACATCCCAGCGTTTTTGAACGCATCAAAGGGAAGGAGCCCAAACAGGGCGAAGATGTTCTGTGCGACAGATGTAAACACGAGTTGAAAGCAAATACAGGGTCACCAATGACGCGACCATTCCACCCTCGCTCTGATTTCGTGCCGGTCGCTCAGCCTTTCAGGGGGCAAAGGGTGCCGTTTTATAGAGGACTACCTAGAGAAAGAGGGTTTGGATCGGCCAGTCAAGGAAGAACGTTTAGGCCGCAACCTCGCCAACCCAATGTATGGCATTCGTTCCAGTATAATGCAGGGTGAGTTGTGCCTTTCAACGAAATGACTAGAACCCAGCAAAGGCGTTTTCAACGTAATTACGGGCAGATGATAAGGCAACATCAAGGAGAATCACGCCCTAAAGCACCCAAACCGCTCAGAATGGCCAACGAAAATATTTTTGAAGATAGTGAAGAAACGGGTGTTGACCTCGAAAAACGGATCTGCCCCCGAGCCAACAGGTGATATCCTCGAGTCTATCCGTTCCTGCATGAACTACACAATGTCAGTTACATGTGGCCTTTCCCATAAGAGGTGGGGACGGCCACGGGCACTCCGACGGTCAAGTCAGCGTAGGATCAGCCGGAAATTATCTTGTCGATCTCCAAGTTTTCACTCGAAGGCCGTTTTCGGGGTTTGGGGAACAAGTGTCAATATAGGGAAACGAAAAGAGATGGTACCGGGTTCCTTTTTCCTCTCCTTTTTTCTCTCTCCAACATCTTCTCTCTTCTTTGAGCGTAAGGGTCTAGTATTTATACCGGGTGTGAGAAGAGGAGGGTCGTTGGATGGGAAGGCACGTGTAGCTAGATTATTAGGGCCTGTCCCATCGTAGGTGTCAACTTGTCTTTCCATAGGTTGGCTGACATTAAGTGCTTCTGGCTGATTTGACCGTTTGGGTCCTGCCACACATCCCATCAATCACGGACTTGACTACAAAGATCTCTGTACGGGAGATCTTTGCCGGGGCGTGGCGGGGCGAGGCGGAAAGGGGACCAGGTGCAAACAGCTCGTCCTCTGCGCAATCGCCTCGGATGCGTGTGGCACGTCACCCTGTCAACACGTGGAGTCCGAGCTGCTAATCGGTTCTCGCCAGTAACAATAGTCCCCCAAGTCCTTGTACATGTACATGTATTTATACGTTATGAGGACTTTCAAGGCGTTGGACGGGGCGTGTGGGAAGGAGTGCGGGGTCCTTGGTTGGACCGGGCTTGAAATGGCCCATCATCCCCCGTGAGGGGCTGTTGCGGAACGAAGCTATCTCGCCGAGGCCATAGGAGTTGGCAACTCGGGGGGGAGCTGTAGCAACTCTGCCTTCGCCCTTGCCGAGGAGACCAAGGTGGCAAACTCTAGGGGGCCGTTGCGGAACGAAGCTCTCTTGCCGAGGCCATAGGAGTTGGCAACTCTTGGGGGAGCTATAGCAACTCTGCCATTCGCCCTGGCCGAGGAGACCAAGGTGGCAAACTCTAGGGGGCCGTTGCGGAACGAAGCTCTCTTGCCGAGGCCATAGGAGTTGGCAACTCTTGGGGGAGCTATAGCAACTCTGCCATACGCCCTGGCCGAGGAGACCAAGGTGGCAAACTCTAGGGGGCCGTTGCGGAACGAAGCTATCGTGCCGAGGCCATGGGAGTTGGCAATTCTTGGGGGAGCTGTAGCAACTCTGCCATTCGCCCTGGCCGAGGAGACCAAGGTGGCAAACTCTAGGGGGGGCCGTTGCGGAACGAAGCTATCGTTCGAGGCCATAGGAGTTGGCAACTCTTGGGGGAGCTGTAGCAACTCTGCCATTCGCCCTGGCCGAGGAGACCAAGGCGGCAAACTCTAGGTGGCCGTTGCGGAACGAAGCTATCGTGCCGAGGCCATAGGAGTTGGCAACTCTTGGGGGAGCTGTGGCAACTCTGCCATTCGCCCTGGCCGAGGAGACCAAGGTGGCAAACTCTAGGGGGCCGTTGCGGAACGAACTATCGTGCCGAGGCCATAGGAGTTGGCAACTCTTGGGGGAGCTGAGGCAACTCTGCCATTCGCCCTGGCCGAGGAGACCAAGGTGGCAAACTCTAGGGGGCCGTTGCGGAACGAAGCTATCGTGCCGAGGCCATGGGAGTTGGCAACTCTTGGGGGAGCTGTGGCAACTCTGCCATTCGCCCTGGCCGAGGAGACCAAGGTGGCAAACTCTAGCGGGCCGTTGCGGAACGAAGCTATCGTGCCGAGGCCATAGGTGGTAAGGTAGTCGATGGCTTCCGAAGAGACAGTCTTGGTTATTGTGCCAATGATTTGAAAGCTTTTTGCCTTTCCAATGCATGCAAAGGGGGCGTTTCTGCTGCTTCCGAGACACGCTTGTTTCGTTATAAATGGCAATGATGGCGACGGCTCCACGAATTTCGGGGTGACGCACTCTGGCTGTGCGTGGGGCTCACCGCTCCATCGTAGCCGTTGATTTTAGTGACTTTTCACTTCAACGGTGATCCTTTCACCTCAGCATCGAACGACCTAGATGCTGTTTGGGTGATCTAACGGCTAGGGCCAGTCCTATGGTGCCTATAAAAGGCCCATCCGTTTCACTTTCAAGCTTTTACTTTTGCAAAACCTCTCTAAGGCATATTGAATCTCTGCATTCCGGCGAATTCCATCACCAATTTCTGGCGACGTCTCTGTGAACACCGGCGTCAAACCGGCTCCCGGCGGTGTGTTAGGTAACTTTGCACATTTTCAGTTTCTTCACCTTCTTTTTTCTCCGATTTTTCAACAACGTTCGCGATGGCGAGTGAACAGTCGATAGTTAGGGAGAGTGGGGAGGAACGAGGCGAGGAGAGTACCCTTAGGGAGCCCATAGTAGTGTCTCCGGACGAACTTAGCAAGGCCATCATGGCCGGAGAGAATATCTGGAGGCGACCTCCTTCCCCTGTAGATACGTCTGTCCAGTGGGGGGCTTCAAATTACCCTTCTACAGTCACATCAGAATAGTTAGAGAGGTGCCGGACAGTGTGTAGGATCCCCCACACTATCGAAATGATCCTTCCCGAACCGCATGAGAGAGCTTGCTACCCTAGGCCCGGGTGTGTGGCGGTGAGCGATCATTTGCTTCGGGCCGGACTGAGACTTCCTTTCCACCCCTTCTTTAGGTTAATACTTAGGTCCTACGGGGTGGCTCCGACCCAGTTCAATCCGAACTCATGGTCCCAAATGGTGGGAACTTGGATGCTATGGCGCCGGGCCAGCATCGGGTCGGATATGCCCTTCAGCGTGTTCTACTCCCTATTCTTTCCGAAAAACGTAGCCGGGGGGAGGAGAGTCGGGGCTGGTACTACCTCTCTCCTTGGGGGTCCCATTCTCCGTTCCTGCACGAGGTGCCTACCTCTATCAAAGGTTGGAAGAGCTCGTGGTTCTGGGTCTCCGGTAGGTGGGACACCATAGAGAACGACCCAACTACTTACAGTAAGTCATTTAACCGAACTGATTTACTTGAACAGTTTTGCTCATGTTTTAATATTTCTGCTCCATGCAGGCTCCCTTCCGAAGTGCGAGATATCCGAGGAGGAGTGGGACATTATTGGCCAGATCTATTAGACTCCCCCGTCAGAAAGGAGTTATAAAGAGCTCATCGACAAGAACCACCACCTCGTCCTACACGGCCTTATGACGAACCGAGGTAAATCACTTAGTCTCAGTTCTTTTGATCGTGCTTATGAGTCGAGGAAACTTATTGTTCCCTTTTTTATGCAGAGGATTTTGTGAACAAAAGGCCTCCGAAGCCTGACCTCGCTTCCATTCGCCGCAGCGTGGCTGAGGCCAAAACCTTGCGGACGAGCTCAGCTGCTTACAAGAAGCAGTCAGAGCGTCTTCTCTCCCTCAGTCGGGCCGGGCAGCAGGCTACTGAGGAGAACGTGGCGGAGGAAGGTGCCTCCCTCGTTCAGAGGAGAAAAAGGCGAACTGCCCCATCTGGGGCTTCCTCCTCTACACAAGCCGGTGCAGAAGTCACCGAGGAGGTTCCGCCAGTTCCGCCAACTTCCCAGGCCATTGTGCCCATAACCGCCTACTTCACCGGCGAGCAGCCCCGGAAGAGGTTGAAGAAGTCTGCCGGAGCCCCGGCCAAGGAAAACCGAGCCAATTTCCTGGGGAGTAAGGAAGAGGACCTGCCCGAGGCAGTTCTGGAAATGCTCCCCCCCGAAACCGCCTCCGCTGTTCGAGTCCACAGCAAGTACTGGACTGAGGATTGGGCCAATCACGCCGCCTCGTGTGAAATTGAGGACCTGTTGGCTGCCAATAATGCTTGTGTCGCAAGGGCGCTAAGTATGGGAGCTTCGACGGAGGATTTGATCCGAGGCCTTCGCAAGAAAAATAATGAGCTAGAGGACCGGCTGAAAGCCCTGGAGTCCTGGGAGGCTGAAGTGGCTAAGGCCAAAAAAGAGACGGATGAGGCGGAGGAGAGGTGGGTGATGGCCACTTCAAAGTTGGACACCGCGGAGGTTCGTGTCAATCAATTGAAGAACGAGCTTCATGAGTCTGCCTCCCAAGTGGCAGCCCTGACGAAAAGGATTGATGACGCCAATGAGCATCAGCGGATAGCCTCCGCGGCTCTGGAAGAGGCTAACAGGGTGAAAGGCAAGCTGAAAAGCCTTACCGAGGCCCAGGCCAAAGAAATTGGCTCCCTGAAGGCGGAGGTGGGGGCGATTGGCGAGGCGGAGGTTCAGAAGTACAAGGAGAACTTCCACACGACTCCGGAGTACGATGACTTTGCCAATTACTGGGCGTCCTGGGCTGCCAAGGAGGTGATGTCGCGTCTGCATGAAAAGCATCCCGAGCTAGACATCAACTTCTTGGAGGAGGAGTTCGGGGGGCCTACCGGAGGTCGCCCTGGTCCTGACGAAGAGGAGGGGGGAGAAGCTGGGAAAGAAGAAGAAGCAGAGGCAGAAGCCATAGTCCATGTAGACTAGCTTTGTATTTTGCACTTCTGTTTTTGTGGAGGCTTCTGCGATTTTGCAATTTAGTGATTTTTGTTAAGTGTTGTTACTTCTGCTTGTCTTGCCTTTTCGCTTAGTTGGTTTTTTCAGAAGTAATTCGCCTCGTAAATATTCAACCATAAAAATGGGACAAGTAACTCGCTTCGTAAATGTTCAACCATTTAATAAAAATGGGACAAGTACTTCGCCTCGTAAATGTTCAACCCTTTAATAAGAATGGGACAAGTAATTCGCCTCGTAAATGTTCAACCATTAAAATGGGACAAGTAACTCGCTTCGTAAATGTTCAACCATTTAATAAAAATGGGACAAGTAATTCGCCTCGTAAATGTTCAACCATTTAATAAAAATGGGACAAGTTCTTCGCCTCGTAAATGTTCAACCATTTAATAAAAATGGGACAAGTAACTCGCCTTGTAAATGTTCAACCATTTAATAAAAATGGGACAAGTACTTCGCCTCGTAAATGTTCAACCCTTTAATAAAAATGGGACAAGTAATTCGCCTCGTAAATGTTCAACCATTAAAATGAGATGCGTTTCCGCTTCTACAAAGGTGGTACCCGCACCGCCTTTGGCTAAGCAGATCTTCCTTGGGGTGTGACCCCTTGGGAGGGGCTTGCACCTCACCAAGGATTTGTTTTTAAGTTGCGCGCCCCTGCTTCGACAAAGGAGGCACCCGCACCGCCTCTGGCTAAGCAGATCTTCCTTGGGGTGTGACCCCTTGGGGGGGCTTGCACCTCACCAAGGATTTGTTTTTAAGTTGCGCGCCCCTGCTTCGACAAAGGAGGCACCCGCACCGCCTCTGGCTAAGCAGATCTTCCTTGGGGTGTGACCCCTTGGGGGGGCTTGCACCTCACCAAGGATTTGTTTTTAAGTTGCGCGCCCCTGCTTCGACAAAGGAGGCACCCGCACCGCCTCTGGCTAAGCAGATCTTCCTTGGGGTGTAACCCCTTGGGGGGGGCTTGCACCTCGTCAAGGATTTGTTTTTAAGTTTTGCTGGCGAGAACCGTGATAAGAACAAAACATTTTCTTCATTTGATAACAACATTTACATGGTCAATAGGCTTCTTACTGGTAGTACATTCTTAGATGTTCAATGTTCCAAGGATGAGGCGTAGCCTTTCCTTCCAGGTCTTCAATTGCATAAGTACCGGGCCTGATTTCTCGGGTTATTCTGTACGGGCCCTCCCAGTTTGGTCCCAGCGTTCCGGTGCCGAGGTCTTTGGTAGAGGGAAAAACTTTGCGGAGTACCAGGTCGCCGATGCGAAACATCTGTTTCTTTACCTTGGCGTTGTAGAAACGTGCCATTTTACGCTGGTAGGAAGCTAGTTTGATTTGCGAGCCGTCTCTCTTCTCTTCGAGCAAATCCAATCCCAATTGCCTCAGTTCATCATTTGTTACTTCATTGAAGTGGATGCGGCGGTGGGAAGGGACGCCGACCTCCACAAGACTCATAGCCTCGGCTCCGTAGGTCATGGAGAATGGGGTTTCCCCAGTGGCCGTTTTGCAAGTGGTTCTAATAGCCCAGAGGACCTGGGGGAGTTCGTCCACCCAGGCCCCCTTGGAGGCATCCAGCTTCCTTTTTAGGGTTATCTTTATGGTCTTATTGACCGCCTCCACTTGGCCATTCGCCTGAGGATGATGGGGTGACGAGAAATGCTTTCTGATTCCGAGCTCTTCACATAGGTTTCGGATTTTCCGATTGTCGAACTGCTTGCCATTATCTGAGACCAGGGAGTGGGGTATGCTGAATCGACATATGATGTTCTTCCACAGGAACTTGGAGGTACTAGCTTCGGTGATCTTGGACAGGGGCTCTGCCTCCATCCACTTGGTGAAGTAGTCGATTGCTACTATAGCGAAGCGAGCGTTTGCTCTTCCCTTGGGAAGAGGACCAATAAAATCCACCCCCCATTTTGCAAAAGGCCAGGGGCTCGAAACAACAGTGAGCTCTTGCGAGGGTTGCCTCTGTGTATGGGATAAGTGTTGGCATTTGTCACACTTACGCACGAATTCGATGGCGTCCCTTTTCAAAGTAGGCCAATAATACCCCTGCCGGAGTATTTTGTGCGCTAGTGCTGGTCCGCCGGAGTGATTTCCGCAGATGCCTTCGTGTACTTCCCTTAATATGTAGTTCGCCTCTGTTCCTCCCGTGCACCTGAGGAAGGGCGAAGAGTAGCCACGCTTATACAGAACCTCATCGTGAATGATGAAATGGGCAGCTCTCCACCGAAGCCTTTTGGCCTCGTTCTTATCATCCGGTACGGTCCCTTCTTTTAAAGGTCCAGGATAGGCAACATCCAGACTGGCGTGCTTTCTACCCACATCAGCTCTTCGCCTCTTTTGATAGACGGTTCAAGTAGGTGTTCAATCGGTACTACCTTTAACAGTTCGAAATCCTTGCTGCTAGCCAATTTTGACAGGGCATCTGCGTGGATGTTCTCCTGACGAGGCACTTGGATCAATTCGAATTTTTCGAAGTCGGGCAAGAGTCCCATTACCAGTCTTAGGTAGGCTTCCATGTGTTTGTCCCTGGCTGCGAAGCTCCCGTTTACTTGGTTTACCACCAGCTGCGAGTCGCTGCTAAACGCGATTCTCTTTACACGCAGCTCTTTTGCCAACCGGAGTCCCGCCGGAGGGCCTCGTATTCTGCTACATTGTTGGAGGCTTTGAACCCGAGCCTGACGGCGCAGTTCAGTTTATGCCTCTCCGGGCTTTCAAGCACCACTCCTGCCCCGGAGTCGGCTTCTCCTGAGGAGCTTTCGACAAAGAGGTTCCAGGTGGGCGGCTCTGCCGGCTCCATGTTCACTTCGACTTCTGGAGCCTTTGAGAATTCTGTGACGAAATCGGCTAGGGCTTGGCCTTTGACAGCTGCCCGGGGGGTGTAGGTTATGTCAAACTCGCTGAGTTCTACAGCCCATTTGAGCAACCTTCCCGAGGCGTCCGGCTTCTGCAAGACTTGCCTGAGCGGAAAGTTCGTCAGCACACGGATGCCGTGGGCCTGAAAGTAGGGTCTTAGCTTACGGGAAGCGGTGACTAAAGCCAGGGCTAACTTCTCCATGTCTGGATAACGTTCTTCGGCGGGCAGCAAGGTTTTGCTTACATAGTAGACTGGCAACTGGTGTGCCTCCTCCTCTTGCACAAGGACCGAACTGACCGAGGCTTCGGCTACAGCCAAGTATAGCAGTAGGGGTTCCCCTTCCTTGGGTTTGCTGAGGAGGGGCGCGCGTCCCAGGTAGTTCTTCAATTCCTGGAACGCTTCTTCACATTCTGGGGTCCACCTGAACGTTTTTCCTCCTTTTAGGACCTTGAAGAATGGCATGCATTTTTCAGTGGCCCTTGATATGAAGCGGCTAAGTGCAGCTATTCTACCAGTGAGTCGCTGTACCTCCTTGGGTTTCTGGGGAGACCTCATATTAATCAAAGCCTCGATCTTCTCTGGGTTGGCCTCGATTCCTCTTTGATTCACGATGTAACCCAAGAACTTGCCTGAGGCCACGCCAAATGCGCATTTGAGAGGGTTCAGCCTCATGTTGTATCTTCTCAAGATTTGGAATGCCTCATTCAGGTGTCCGATGTGTTTCTCGGTCTTGAGACTTTTCACCAGCATGTCGTCGACGTAAACTTCCATGGACTTTCCGAGCTGGTTTGCGAACATTTTATTCACCAGCCTTTGGTATGTAGCCCCGGTATTTTTCAAGCCGAAGGGCATTACTTTGTAGCAATAAAGTCCTTTGTCAGTAATGAAGGAGGTGCTGTCCTCGTCGCCTGGGAACATGGGGATTTGATTGTATCCTGAATAGGCGTCCATGAAACTGAGCAACTCGTGTCCTGTCGTGGAATCTACCAATTGGTCGATCCGGGGGAGGGGGAAACCGTCCTTTGGGCAGGCCTGATTGAGATTGGAGAAGTCAATGCAGACCCTCCATTTGCCGTTATGCTTCTTCACCAGAACGGGATTTGATATCCACTCCGGATACTTGGCTTCGCGGATGAAACCGCTATTGATGAGTTTCTCTACTTCTTCTTTCAAGGCCTCGTACCTTTCAGCATTTAGAGCTCTTCTCTTCTGCCTATGAGGGGTGTGATTGGGGTTGATCTGCAAATGGTGGCAGCTGATTCCGGGGTCTATTCCAACCATATCCTCGTGCCGGCATGCGAATACGTCTGCATTCTTCTGCATGAAGTCTCTTAGCCTCTCTTTAGTCCCTTCTTCCAATTCCTTTCCGATCTGCAGGACCTTTGAAGGATCTTGAGGGTCCAGCAAAAAGTTTTCCAGTTCCTCCATTGGGGCTGTCTGCGACTCGGATTCAATTATTCGGGGATCTAGCTCCTCAAGGGATATGTTGGGTCTGACATCTGTCATCTCGACATCCAGCACCGCAGGCGATCCTTCAAGGGCCTCTGTCATTTCGGCATCCAGTACCATGTTAACTCGGGGCTCTGCTTTCCTTAGGGAGTTGAGATAACATTCTCTGGACCCCATCTGATCGCCCCGGAGTGTTGCGACCCCCCGATCCGTGGGGAATTTCATGCATAGGTGATGGATGGAAGTGACTGCCCACAGTTCTTTCAGGGCTGGCCTCCCCAACACCCCGTGATATGCTGACCGACGGTCAACTATCAAGAACTCCATGAAGCGATGTGCTACCTGAGGTGGGGCCCCCATTTCGACTGCCAAGGTAATCTTGCCTCTGGGGACGATGATGTCTCCGGTAAACCCATAGAGGGGCGAGGCCATAGGCGTCAGTTCATGGTCTACCGCCATTTTATCAAAAGATTAGCCGAACAGGATGTTAACCGAACTGCCATTATCCACCAGCATGCGTTTAAGCCCATTGCGGGCTATTACAGCCCGGACCACTAAGGCGTCGCAGTGAGGATAGTGCACGCCTGCTGCGTCTTCCGTGGTGAACGATATGGGTTCTACGGTTCTGCCCTGGGGGGTTGGCTTACTACATAGCTGGCCATTGGAGGAGTTTTTGCCTCCCTCGTGTAATTTCTTTGAGCGTTCCTTGATTCGCCTCCTATATGGGGCCCTCCAATTATGGTGTCAATTTCACGTATGGGGAACCGCTCGTCCGAGGCGGATACATCCCTCCTAGGGCGTTGGCCCCCGCGGGGTCTTTCCCTGTCATTATCTCTGTTATTATGGGGCGAGTGTTGCCTTGTTTCTCCCTTCCTGGGGGTTGAACGCCTTGGAGTGATATTTTGACTTTGATCGTTTCTTGTGTTTCGAGGGGCGTTTGATGGTCGGTTTGTATCCCTGCAATCCTTTATGTCATGTCCATAGTAGCGGTGGAAAGTGCAGTAGGGCCGCGGGTCTTCCTGGAACCTATTGCTAGGTATCCCACCCCGTCCTCTATTCCTAGAGGTTGAGGGTCGTCTGGTGCCCCTGGATGAGTTGCCCTCGTGGAATCCATCATTTTCGTAGGCTAGGGTGGGCACTGCGTTTAACGTAGCGGTCGCCAATGCTTGTCCCGAGGTGGGAGCCACTGCATGTCCTGCCTGGGTCCACCGTTGGCTTACCATTTGGGACGTGGGCCCTCTGCCCATTTGTCTCCTAGGTGGAGGGATCCCTTGGGCTGCCCTGTTTCGATGGTCAATCATTTCCTCGTTGACAATTTCGACTTTCATCATTTCCACCAGCTCGTCATATGTTGAAGGATTCTTACTTCGACATCTCTCCAGAACAGTGTGTTCATATTCAATCCCCCTTTCAGAGCGGTCAGAGCTTCTTTGTCGGTGACCTGTTCGCAGTAAGTTATCTCGTCAGTGAAGCGAGCTAGGTAGCTTTTCAGAGTTTCTCCTGCGGCTTGCCTCATGTCCTGCAAGCGCTGTATTGGCGCCTCCCCCTCCTTCCTCGACAGGTACTGGTTCAGAAATGCCTTTTTCAGGTCCGGCCAACTTCTGATGCTAAGAGGTGCTAGCCTACTGTACCACACTTCGGCAGCGCCGACGAGGGTCAGGTGGAATGCCCTGCATTTCAGTGCTGGTGAGGCGCCCCTTAGGCTCATTTGCATTTTGTATTTGTTGAGATGTTTCTCCGGATCGCCCTTTCCCTCGTACTTCGGAACCTTTGGGGGAACGAAGTTATGTGGCATCGGGAAGGAGCGAAGTTCCCTTGAAAAGGGCAGATTATCATCGTCGTCATCAAGCTCGTATGATCTGCACGGTTCGTGGGGGTCCTCTTCCCCCTCAGCGGCCTGGGGCGGATGTTGAGCTGCTGCTCCTCTGTTTCCCCAGTCTATAGCACTTCGCCTCTCCCGCCTGTTTCTAGGCGGAGTGACCTGAGCCTCCTGACTTTGGACATGCGGCCGTTGCCGAACCTCTTGGGGGATCGGCTGACCCCCGTTTCTAGGCGCTCGTCCGATTCGGTCGAAGACGCTAGCGGATCTTTGGGCTGCTCCTCATAATCCAGGGGGAAATTGTTTTCTCCAGCCGAGGTGTCCCTGATTGGGGCAGCTGTGTAGTTTGACGTGTCCATTTCTACCTCTCGTTCGGCATGGACGTCGTTCTGAGGCCCCGATTGGGTCCTTCTGCTTGACCTTTCCTCAGACCGCCTACGTGTAAAATGTTGTCGGCTTGGTTGAGCCGAATAATTGTCTCGATTTTGAGCTTGCGCGAGGAGTTCCTGCATGGCAGCGTTCTGAGCTGCAATGTTCCGCATGTTTGTGGCCATAGTGGCTACCTCGGCCGCGAGTTGGGCGGTTCTGTTCCTTCTGCGGTACCTGTGGTGGGGTCGCTGATGAGTGACATTTCGAGAAATCTCTTCTTCAGAGGCTTCTCTTGTTCTCCTTGGGTTTACTTCCTCCTCACTGGAAATCATGGTTCGGAGCAGTAAGGCTTTTTCTCTTCTTGGCAAGTTGGAGTCCTACCGATCCTGCCGCCCTCCTTTTTCAAGGATTTCTTGCCGGGCGTTCGAATAGGCTTTTTAGTGGGAAGTTTTTGTGGTTTATGTCGCCCAAGTTCCCACAGACGGCGCCAAACTGTTGACCTCGAAAAACGGATCTGCCCCCGAGCCAATAGGTGATATCCTCGAGTCTATCCGTTCCTGCATGAACCACACAACGTCAGTTACACGTGGCCTTTCCCATAAGAGGTGGGGACGGCCACGGGCACTCCGACGGTCAAGTCAGCGTAGGATCAGCCGGAAATTATTTTGTCGATCTCCAAGTTTTCACTCGAAGGCCGTTTTTGGGGTTTGGGGAACAAGTGTCAATATAGGGAAACGAAAAGAGATGGTACCAAGTTCCTTTTTCCTCTCCTTTTTTCTCTCTCCAACATCCTCTCTTCTTTGAGCGTAAGGGTCTAGTATTTATACCGGGTGTGAGAAGAGGAGGGCCGTTGGATAGGGAGGCACGTGTAGCTAGATTATTGGGGCCTGTCCCATCGTAGGTGTCAACTTGTCTTTCTATAGGTTGTCTGGCATTAAGTGCTTCTGGCTGATTTGACCGTTTGGGTCCTGCCACACATCCCATCAATCACGGACTTGGCTGCAAAGATCTCTGTACGGGAGATCTTTGCCGGGGCGTGGCGGGGCGAGGCGGAAAGGGGACCAGGTGCAAACAGCTCGTCCTCTGCGCAATCGTCTCGGATGCGTGTGGCACGTCACCCTGTCAACACGTGGAGTCCGAGCTGCTAATCGGTTCTCGCCATTAACAACAGGCACTGGCGAATCAATGGGAGAATTGCCAGAAAGCTCGTCTAGGAGATCAAAGTTTGAACGAAACAGGAAAGACGAAGATGATCTTGACCAACCTCTAACTATCCAGTTTGGCATATTACCTCCTGTCCTGGCTAATAACTACTTGTTGGCCGACGAATTCAAAAGCAAAGAAAAAGAGGACAGTGAGGAAGAAACTTGTGTACTAATCTGCGATTAAGGCCAAACATCTAGAGAAATGTGTAATGAAGAAGAGGATGATGGTATGACAGATATCGAAGAAGAAATTGATTTAGAAGCAGAGAAAAGGAAAAGGGGAGTGTCGCGCAATACCCTGTTGAAGCAACTGCACCAAGAAGGAGTCCGCGAAGTAGATCTGTTGGGGGAACCATCTGGCCGATCGTTTGATTTCTATGTGTTGTATGGGACGCCAAAAATATGGATCACCCCCCAGAATAATGCCAAAAAAAGAGGGTACATCGCTCTGAAAAATATGGATCACCCCCCAGAATAATGCCTCCTCCTACAAATTGGGTAACTGAGGAAGAAATAGTGGAAAAAGAGAAGGAAAAAACCCAAGGAGAGAAGGCTCAGTGCGATATGCTGCACGTCGATCTATCACCAAAAGATAGCCCGCCAGAAAGTAGGCAGGAAGTGGAAAGAGATGCTGCTGAAAAAGTCATCTTCAACAAACACTTAAGACCACTGTACGTCAAAGCCTTGGTTAATGGGATACCAGTAGTAAAAGTACTTATTGACAATGAAGCGGCTATAAACACCATTCCAGCTAGGATGATGAGGAAATTTGCTAAGACAGAGAGCGACATGATCCCAACAGAAGTCATTCTTACAAGTTTTAACGGGGGGGCAACTTCAGCAAAAGGAGTTATGCCATTGGATATAACTATAGGAACAACCACCAGGACTACTGTTTTCTTCGTGATAGACGGCCCCACCAGCTACAACGTGTTGCTAGGAAGAGACTGGATCCATGGCAGTCGCTGTATTCCCTCATCACTCCATCAATGCTTAGTCTTCTGGAACGACAAAGGTGAAGCAGAGGTGGTGCAAGCAGATCATAGACCCTTTGTGGCAGAAGCAAATTCAGTAGAGAGGTTCATGTACGAAGGAAATTATGGGTCTGTCAGAGTGGTTCAAGATGGGGTAGAAACTCAAATTACTGCCCAAAGCGAAGAGCCGTTTTCAGTGGATGCACTCACTGAAATATTTAATCAAATGAGGCCAAACATAGTGGCTTTGGAAGAGCCAGTAATTGGCAAAAAAAAAGCCAAACAACCTTAAATGAGTTTTCAACAACAAAGGCAAGAGGCCGAGATTCAGGCCTTCAAAGCCAAGTTGATGGCTTTCAATAAAGAATGTGAATGTGTGAAGAAAGAAGAAGCGGCGTTAAAGATACTGAGGGACAAATTAATAGTGTCCGAGATGGAGCAGAGCTTGGACTGGGAAGTTCATAAAGTGGATTGTCTGGAAGAGCAAACTCCTCTGAGCGATATGGATGATGAAGCGACGAGGATCCCCAAGTCAGGATATGCACAAGCACAAGACCCCTTGGTCAAGGTTAATATTGGTGAGGAAGGAGAGGATCGCCCAACGTTTGTCAGCCAGATGCTCCCTCACGAGGTTAGTAACAGATTAATCGCTTTATTAAAAGAGTATAAAGATTATTTTACTTGGGAGTATGAACATATGCCTGGTTTGGATAAAAATTTAGTAGAACATAGGCTGCCGACTAAATCAAATTTTAAGCCTCATAAGCAACCTCCTAGACGTTTCGCTCCCAATGTACTACCAGAGATCATAAAAGAAATAGAGCGATTACTAAAAGCAGGTTTTATTAGAACAACCAGATATGTGGAATGGTTATCTAATATAGTGCCAGTATTAAAAAAGAATGGCAAGTTGAGGGTATGCATAGATTTCAGGAATTTGAACTTGGCTACGCCCAAGGACGAATATCCAATGCCTACGGTAGATTCTCTAGTAGACTCAACCGCAGGGCATGTGATGTACTCTTTTATGGATGGATATTCGGGATACAATCAAATCTACATAGCTGACGAAGATGTACACAAAACTGCCTTTAGATGCCCTGAGTCTTTAGGATGCTTTGAATGGGTAGTAATGCCGTTTGGACTGAAAAATGCAGGGGCGACCTATCAAAGAGTTATGAATCTAATGTTTCACGACATGATAGGTAAATTTGTGGAAGTTTATGTAGATGATATAGTGGTCAAATCTGTTAAAGAGGAAGATCATTTTGAACAACTGCGATGTTCATTTGAACGAATAAGGCAGCATAAACTAAAATTGAACCCTTTGAAGTGTGTGTTTGGCGTGAATGCAGGAAATTTCCTCAGATTCCTAGTACATAAAAGAGGGATTGAACTTGATAAGAATAAAGCGAAAGCCATTTTAGAAGCCAGGGCTCCTAGCAATAAAAAGGAACTGCAAAGGTTTTTAGGCCAAATCAATTTTCTAAGACGCTTTATATCTAATTATGCAGGGCGAACGAACGCGTTTTCGCCTCTCCTAAAGCTGAAAAATCAAGACGAATTCGTCTGGAAAGAAGAACATCAAAAGGCTTTTGAAAGCCTGAAAGCATACTTAACAAGTCCGCCAGTGTTGGTGTCACCAATCCAAGGACGGCCAATGAAGTTATACGTGTCGGCTGAACGAGAATCGATAGCTGGAATGGTCGCACAAGAAGACCAATTTGGTGAAGAAAGGGCGATTTATTATTTAAGTAGACGATTAACCAAATGTGAATGTAATTATTCTGCTATTGAGAAGTTGTGTCTCGCATTATACTTCACATGTACAAAATTAAGGGCCTATTTACGGCCTGTAATAGTCTATTTAATTTCCAAAGTCAATTTACTCAAATATATGTTCTCTCGCCCTATTTTACACCAACGAGTAGGTCTTTGAACTTTAGCACTGTCAGAGATCGAAATAAGGTATATACCCCAAAAGGCAGTAAAAAATCAGGCTTTGGCTAATTTTCTGGCCGATCATCCATGCCTTGATATGCCCAACGAAATAGAACTAGAGGTTGATTCATTTGAATTAAAACCATGGATTTTATACTTTGATGGATCGAAGACTTCTAAGGGAGCAGGGGTAGGAGTGGCTTTGGTAAATCCTTTAGGGGTCTGCTATAAGTTCGCATTCACCTTAGATAGGATCTGTACTAATAATCAAGCCGAATACGAAGCCTTAATTGTAGGCTTGGAGTTGATGGTAGATATGAAAGTAAAGAATGTAATCATCAGGGGCGATTCTCAATTGGTGATTCATCAATTGACTGGCGATTTCAAATGCCAAAGTCATTCTATTATAAGTTTATACGAAATCGCCCAAGAATTGTTGGAGGAATTCGACCAAGTAGAACTTCAATGTGTTACTAGAATGTACAACGACATGGCCAACGAGTTGGCTCAGTTGGCCTCTGGCTATTCAAAGGCGATGAGTTGGGAGTCTACTTACGAATACGGAACTATATTGCCCGTTATTCAGCGAAGGGCAAGGAAAACCGAAATTCAATGTATAGAAAATGGGGTCGCGCTGGATTGGATAGATGAGATTAAAGAATCCTTTAAGGAGCTTGATGGGAGAGGTGATAGAAGAACGAAATTACGTCTGTTAAACTATGCATTAATAGACGAAGAATTGTTCAAAAAACGCTCTGATGGTGTGTTATTAAAATGCGTGAACTTACAAGAAGCTAAGACAATTATGGCTGAGGTGCATGAAGGGATATGTAGAGCCCATCAGGCCGGCCAAAAGATGAGATGACTAATTATCAGAAGTGGTTATTTTTGGCCAAAGATGGGAGAATCATGTGTTCAATATGCGAAAAGTTGTCTAGCATGCCAAAAACATGGCCCAATACAGAGGGCACTAGCAAGCAATATGGCACCCATTATCAAACCTTGGCTGTTCAAAGGCTGGGCGATAGACTTGATAGGGAAGATTTACCCTCCATCGTCCAAACAACACACCTTTAGTATAGTCGCCACAGACTTTTTCACCAAGTGGGTCGAAGCAGTGCCTCTAAAAGAAATCACCCAGAAAAAGCATCATAGAGTTTATCCGGGACCATATCATCTATAGATTTGGAATTCCGCAAACTTTAATGACAGATCATGGGACTTCCCTAAATGGAGATCAGGTGAAGGAATTCTTGAGCGAATTTGGAATTAAATTGGTAAATTCCACACCATCCTACGCTCAATCAAACGATCAGGCAGAATCATCTAACAAGATTCTGAAATCTATCATAAGAAAGATGATAAATGAAAATGCCAGAAATTGGCACGAATTCTTGAACAAAGCCTTATGGGCTTATAGAACATCGCCCCGTTCAAGCACCAACATTACGCCTTTCCAACTCACTTACGGGCAGGAGACTGTATTGCCCGTGGAAATCAACGTGCAATCTATAAGGGTGCGTTGGCAACACGAATTAAGCGAGAATGAGTACAAGGAATCGTTGATTCAAAATTTATTAGAATTGGACGAATTGAAGTTAGACGTGCTAGACAGGTTGCAAGTCCAGAAACAAAGGGTGGCTAGATTTTACAACAAGAAAGTTATAGCCAAGTTTTTTAGCGCGAACGATTTAGTTTGGAGGGCAATGCTTCCTTTAGATAGTAAAGACCCAAAATATGGCAAATGGTCGCCAAATTGGGAAGGGCCGTATAGAGTAAAGAGTGTGTTGCCTAATGGAGCTTACCACTTGGAGGATTTAGATGGTGCTAGGCATATAAGATTTATCAACGGTAAGTACTTGAAGAAATATGTTCCTTCCCTTTGGGAAAGTGAACAGATAGATACATAAGTGATAAAATTGCAATTGCGATGTAATCATGCCGAGCGATGGCAGTAAACAAATTGGACGATCACGTTCTAAATAAAGTCAGAAAAACAAAGCACATTCAAAAGTAAATCCTTTATTACCAAATGTTCCTTACACACGATTCTTTACAAGGATTGAAGGACACAGTCAAAATATAAAATGAAACATGCTACAATTTGTCTTCTGTTTGATGGGAACAGAAAGAGTGAAACCAGTACGGCCCAGCCCTTCAGCCTATGGCCGAGTAAGATGGTGAACTGCTCCCACGACCTCCCTAAATGCATTGCTGCAATGGTAGGCAAGGAGAAGCAGTCCTTCAGTCTATAGCCGAGTAAGAGGGTGAACTGCTCCCATAACCTTCCTAAATGCATAGCTGCAATGGTAGGCAAGGAGAAGCACCCTCAACAAGCAAATCGAAGGCAAGAATCTTGCTTCAGTTTGAAAGAACATTTCCTATATCTCCCATACCAAAAGTAATGTCAAAGCAAAAGGAACGAATCAAGAAACTCATCCCTATAGAAGATGAAAGTGTTGGTGAATGATCGGAGTGCCATGCAGTGGCAGGAAGTTTTGATGGCAAGAAATCGAATTTGAAAAAGCATGGAGATGAAAATGATGAGTATAAACATGCATATTTATAGGGGCCGGAAGATGAAAAGCCAGAATGTGGATGGTCACATTTATGACCAGTGAGTGAAATCAATATGGCCCAAAGATTTAGGGAATAAAAATTTAAATGCCAAAAGAATATGCATGGATGTTGGCATAAAGATTAGATACGAAGAAAATTGACGATTAAAGATAAATGTCACTTCAAAATAATTGTTCATTGATGATGATGAATGACATCAAATCACAAAAAATCAAGGCAGTCAGCACGAAAGAATTACAAAAATTAAAACAGTAAATGTTTAGTTACAATTCGCCCCAAGCTGAGCGCATCTGCTGCCTAAGTTTATCCCACTCTTCGCTCTGCCTAGAGGAAATGATGCCTAATTCTTTCACTAAGTCATCATCAACCTCCAACTTTTGGTACTGTTCCAATAGAGATTTGGTCTTAGCAATTCCTTGGGATGCAGTACGCCTCTTGGCAGCCATCCCCTCCCTGCAGTCGTTCATTTTCGCTTGTAGCTCTTTCATCTCAGCAGCCAGGCTCAACATCAGAGAATCCTCCACCACAAGCTCTGAAGAGACCTCAGTCAAATCGGCCTGGTTCTTGTCAATTTCCTGGAGTAAGGACTCTTTCTCAGAAGAAACGCGGAGGTATTGGGCACTTCTTGCCTTCAATTCTGCGTTCTTGGCCAACAAAGAAACGACGTCGGCATGAAGAACCCTCAACTTCACCTTAAAGTCAGTAGAAATGCTGGGCGATGGGAGCGAAAGTGCTTGCAGTAGGTTCGCGCTCAACATATCTAGCTTGGCCTTTTGATGAGCAGCGCTGGCACGGCCAACCTCCATGTCCATAAAGGAAACATACTCAAACAATGCCTGTTTGAGAAATGTCATGTTCTCGTTCGCAGGGGTGGAGGATGACGCAGAGGATGTTTTCATGCGTGCCCAGGAGGTGAGTAAGTCTTGAATGGAATTAAGGATGCTATCAGATCCCTGCAGAGGAAGTTACCAATATTAAAGGTCTTCGATACAACAAAGCAAAAAACCAAAAATAAGAGCCAAGTAAAAAGACCTCATCGGCAGTAGTGGGAAATTCAGGCACCTCCCTTATTTCCTCCATCACTTGGGGAGATTTCCCTTTAGCTGGGCAAGAAGGACTCTTCCCACTTGACGAAGCCATAGGAATCTCTGTATGTTTCACACTGCAGTAAATCAATGAGCCAGCTGCAATAAAGAAAGGTCAAAGCACCAAAGGTAAACGTTACCTTCTAATCCCACGCTTGGGGGGTCGACACCCTGGGAAGGAGGATTTGGTGGTGATAAGGGTGTTGAAACTTGAAGCCCAGGCGAAGGGTCTGCCAAAACTATAGCCTTGGAAAGAGAGGATGAACTCTTCTGAAAAATTCAGGTAAACCATTAGTATACAGAATAAACATATCCGCGAATATACAAATATGGATTACCTTTCTCCTGAAGACAAGGGGGCGTCATCATCATCATCATTGGCCTGTAAAACAGGGGATGCTGAAGCCGGTCGTTTCCGGCCTGATACACCCTTGGCGGCAATAGCTTTGGCAGAAGGAGAAGCGGGAGAAAGAATATCTTTAGAGCGAGGGGTGGAGAAGGACTCCTAATCGATATAGGAGTAACTGAAAGAGGAGAAGTAGAAGAAGCACTTGGCCGATCCAGCAAATGAAAGGCGGTGGTGGCGTCAGCTGTAAATAGCCTACGCTTCACTGACGGCCAGAGGTGCTCAAAAACGGGATGAGTAGCAGAACTGGAATGAAAAGGGGCTAGCAAAAATACATCCACCAAAACGCGGTTATGGGCTTCTATAGCTGCAACATCCACTTTATTAAGGGTATAAAAACGGTCGGTCAGATTTCTGGAATAGAAAAGAGGGACGGGCCAGGTCTGGCCGAAACCCAGTTGGCGAACAAAGAAATGGGGTGTGTAAATCTCTACTCCAGCCTTAGCATTGGTTCCCGTAACAATGTCATAGAACAACTCTTTTCCAGCCAGAAACTGAACCCAAATTGGTGAGGAGTCAATCACTCCAGAAGGAATATGTACATAGTTGGGAGTCAAATGAGTAGGAAAAGGGAAAAAGGAAGAAATGGAATTTAAGGTATAAAAGAATGAAAAAATGTCCCTCCTAGACAGATTTGTTGGGTCCAAGGGGTCTATGGCCAACCCGTAACAGGTGGCAGAAGTGTTGCAAATAGATGGAGCCCCAAAGGAAGGAAAATATGCTCTCAGCCACAATTGAGCAAACCAAAGAGGCCCACTGCCAGTAGGGGACGCACCAGTCCTCAATTGAAATTGGAGCAAAGCCAAACCCCTGTAAAGAGCGGCTAAAAAGAAAGAGCACAGATTCAATGGCTTGCCCCGGGCCAATTCGTGCGTCAAAGGCAGGTAACTTGTAGAAGGCTTCAAGCTAGGAACGCAAAGAACGTATTTACAAAGCCAAACTTGAAGGAAAGCTACCCGCTCAGCATGGTTAGGCTCAGAAGTAAGAGCGACAAAAGCACTCTACATAGCTGAATAAGATTCACTCTTTTCTTATCAAACTTGGGGGAACATTGCCAGCAGAAACCAAGACCACCATACCGGGAGAAATGGTATCTCCCAAAGGAGGAAGGTTCACTAGGGCCCCAACATCCCTCAGGGTAATGGACAACGGGCCGCAAGGAAAAACAAAGACATTATACTCAGAAGACCAAAAGCTCAGGGCGATTGGAAAAAGCGCTGAGTCGTATACGGGGGGGATTAAGGGTGATTTCTAATAAGTCCAAAATTCCCGCACGATCAAAAATTGATTTGGTGGGGCCATGATTCACCATGCGTGCATGCCACCTACGAAAACCAGAATCAGCTTTGGGTCAAGTACGAATACCTTTATCGCAGATGGCCTTCAACGGTAGAGAGCTCAGAAATGGCAGGGTTTCAGTACAAGGGAACAGCTGACCCGCCGCCGTCTTCTCGACCGACTCAGCATCAACAAAAGATGGACCCAAGAAAAACTCGTCAATGTTGGGACCAACCCGCGAAAGAGGGTTTGAATTTATGTATGGCTTGGTGAAGAGGTCTTGAAAGTCCTCGAAGCTAAGGGCGACATCGGACTGAGTGCTTGAAGTAGCCATTTGTTACAGAATGTAAGTTGGGTAAGGTTTTTTGACAAAACGTAGCACGGAGACAAGAAGGCTAACAGTGAAAATGGCGAGGAAGAAGCGTAAGGTTGCAGAGACGTAATAGAATGCCGTGTACTTTTGAGTTTTAAGGGTTTGTAACGTCGCAATCCTTCAAGCGGTAAAGGTACGTGATGATTGAAATTTTGGGGAAGTTCAAATGTTGCGAAAAGATACAGAGCGAATATGGTAAAATTAATGATTAGTATTAATTCTGCCATATTAGGGGGTAATTGTTGACACACTAAAAATGCAGCCCAAAATCAAAGGGAAGCCCAATTGAGAAACCCAAGATGAAGACCCAATGAGAATCAATTAAAAGGCCCAAGAAGAAAAGCCCAATTTGGAAACCTGAGAAAAGGCCTGAATATTAGAAGCCCGAGAGCGAAGGAGTATCATCGCCCAAGCCCGTAAGACGCCCAGAGGCTGAACGAGTGAAGTACTGCGCAATCGCCCAGAGCGATAGCCTCACTATCGCCCAAACTCTCAAGTCGCCCAGAATCAGACAAGTCTAAAAGGTGTAGTTTATCCAATTCAGCAGTTACGAAAGCAGTTGTCAAATAAACCCGGCACGCCCCCCACGATCCAGAAATGGGTAGTTAAAGGGCAAAAGTAGTGGCAACGGTTGCTAAGTAACCTCTCTCCAGTGAACAGTTTCTCATTGAAGAAGCGGATAGTCACGAAGGTAATGGAGCAGTTCCAAGCAGTTTCGTTAATCAAGAGAAACCCGAAAGTATAAAAAGGAATGAAGTCGTAGAAGAAAGGGACCCCGAATCAAAAACTCTCGACAAGAGAACATGTAATTTTTATTTCCTTTGTTTAAATTTAATCCTTTTTCAGTACTCGTGTGCTTGCGCCCCTTGGAGGCGTTTTGTTTACTTTCCAATTGTAACTCTTCACTAGTAAACGCACCCCTTTTTGGGACTTTGTCTCAAGAGGTTTGTTCCTTACACAATCGTCTGATCATTTCCTTGTAATTGTTGGCGGGTTGGAAAACGCGCGAAAACACTTATTTACCACCTGATTTGTGAAAATAAAACTTAATCCCCTATTTTTTGAAATGTAATCTTTAAATGTAGGTTTTGAGGTAATTTTCTCTTCCAAGATTGCGGCTGAAGGTCTATGAGAAACGGTAACAAAAAAAGGGTTCAATAATCAATTGTGTCCGGCTGAAAATCCCAACTAGACAACTCTTATGAGTGACAAGAAAAAATGGAACCATATATTTTGGAAAGAATAATTCTATTCGTATGGCGCCCCCAATAGGGGGCCGCCACTTGTCAATTCGGTAAAAAATTCGGTAAATGATTATATAAACGTAGCGCGATCGTTTTGGAAAACCTAGCCAAACCTGACATAGAACCGGGTCAACCGGGTCATTGGGGTTTAGTCAAATATCAACTTGAGTCCACAGTATTTCCAGGTGCCCAAGCACACAGAATCCGCTCCACTACTATACAAAACAAAAGGGTTGAAAACCTTCTGATCTTAGGAGTAAAAGGAAGAAAAGCAGAGCCCTCACTTTTATATTTCGAAATGGTATCACCAAATCCCTAGATCTTTTACATTTTTTGCACAATTTTTATTTCCGTTAATTTTATGATTTTTTTTTCGTGCATTTGATTTTTCTGAAAAAAATTCTCAGACGACGAAATCGATCTCTAGCCCTGTACCAGACGCATGGTACCCAACCCTTGCTGTTTTCATGCTCGCTATAGGTCTGGTCGTCACTGCATCTTTCTTCATGTAAGCGATCGTTTCTATATTTTTTCCGAGATATGATTTACTTGAATTCTGGATTTGAATTTGAGTGTATGCATTTCCTCATTTGATTTTTGATGTCATATCTCGTCAAAATCTTTTTTCAAGATCAAATTCATTTTCTGGGGTAATTAGTTGCAGTTTTACAAGATTTATTTATACTATAAACGTGTTTATTTGAAAATTGTAGAACAATTATTTTGAAGTTTTCATCTAAAACTTGTAGGGGATCCATTTGTTTGAACTATGGATCTTTTTTTTTTTTTTATCTAATGATGCAGAAGACCATCATTTGTGCCCTGTTAACCGGAGGTAGTCTATGTGATTGCTGTCTTTCATGTATTATGCATTTTCTTTAATTCTGTATCTGTATTGTATACAATTTTGCCTATATCCTATGTGTTAGGTTGATCGCGTTCCTGATTTTCTTGGTCTAGTATATCCTTACCCATTTTCGGTACTCATTGTTTAGTAGATTATATAGTAAACTTGGTATTCTTTAGTTACATAACACGTAATTTCCCTAAAGGTAATATAGTACCTAGTCATAAATTTAGTTAGGAAACACAAATAATTCTTTAAAGCTTCTAGTGTGAAATTTGGTGGTCCATTGGAATCTTGATGGTGAAGTAGGATTTTTTTTTCAGTGTGTAATGATATTGGCTGTTGATCCTAAAGGGTATAATGGGTACTGGATTCTCCAATGAGGTACTCGGTAGCAGCTGTAGGATGATGTGATGAAGGATCATGATTAAGACACGAGCACAAGTTTGTGACCAATAATGGTTGCATGGAACAATTTTCTTCACTCCTTTTGACGCAACACTACAGCTATGGTCTACGAATAGGTCTAAAATAAAATATTTCTTCATTATAGAGGCCACGTGTATTTTGGTCTATCATTATCTCTCTTCTAATATTTCATTGCTCTTGTAAATACATCAGCTTCTTCCTTCTAGCAAAACATGACCCAACTATCCAATTTGTCATTGTCTTA
The DNA here is from genome assembly GCA_019097785.1 of Fraxinus excelsior. NCBI lineage: Eukaryota > Viridiplantae > Streptophyta > Magnoliopsida > Lamiales > Oleaceae > Fraxinus > Fraxinus excelsior. The sequence continues at coordinate 5,970,429 of CM032630.1, forward strand.
ATTTATCATCAATTGTGTGCGACTTTGTTAATGCATGTTTTCACATCTCTTTTCCGTTCTAGTATGGCTGTACATCCATCTTAGCATCTTCTTTTGCCTACGTCTATCTCGTGGACATTTTTGTCCTTTAAAGATGATATGGCACAGGAAAATGTTATGAAATACTGAATGAAATTGGATACTAGGGTGGAATGTGTTTTATTTTTGAAATTAAGGGGGTATTATTGTATTTATCAAGATTATGCTAAGTTTTTGAGTCATAACCAATTGGCGTGCAAAAGTTGTGTTTGATTACATTTACAATGTTGGAAAAGATTCAAATATTAAACATTAATTGGCGTATCATGCATAATGTGTATCAATTTTAGTTTTGGGACATTTCTTGCAGCGGTGCTGGTGATACATGTTTGCATTATCTGCATCCCTAATCTGAGTATACACCATATGCTGCTTGTTCAGTTTTTGAATAAGCTGGCTACCCAGGTTTCTTGTTGTTCTCAGCTTGCCTGGGCTCAAAGAAAATGAAATAAAGGTAGACTGGGACTAGTTAATGTCATATAAGTAAGTAGATGTCTATTTGCAATTTGGGAGGGAGTTGCTGGACGACAGGGAGAAAGAAACTCGTGGTTTGTGTTGGTTGTTGAGTTCTCTTTTGGGTTCTTGGAATTTCTCTTGTTGGAGAGTGCATTTTTGTAGTAGGCCTTGAAATAAGTTGCGAGCTTGGAAGGTGGGTTAAATTCTGGTGGGTTTCCATATTCACTTAGGCCATCTCCATCCCTGCACCAAAATTTGAGTAAGTTTTGCACCAAATTGAAAATCATCTTCAACCCATTTCGCCAAAACTTACACCAAATGAACATTGTTTAATCATTTTCTTTTATTATTATTTTTTTAATTCTTAACAATTTATTTATTTGAAAAATTATTTATGTATTTTGCAACAAATATTTGGTGAATTATGGTGAAATGGTGCAACGATGGAGATGCTCTTACTTGAGTTTCACATCCACAAGCATATACGGGTCGATTTGGCCCCTGTTTGGTTTGGATGAATATATAATTAAAATCTCAAGTCAAAGTCAATAATTAATTTTAACCATGCACTTCATGGGATCCACAACTTTTCAACCACAAATTTCATCAACTTTTATTAAAATCTAGTAAAAATCTGATTTTAATCTCTACCAATAATGAGCTTAATTTTATTTCTAATTGGCAATAGCAAGCCAACAAAATTTATACGTGTTTAGTAAGCAATGAGTTGAATCATGGTCTAATTCTTTGACGTATAATCCTAAAAATCATCTTGGGACTTAGGAATAATGTTTCGTAAAATTTGGCTGGAGTCCACTCTTGCTTTCTCCATCTCAGGGAAGTGTGAGAGTTTAAGTAGGTACTTAGCTATGCAATTGTACCTCTCCTTATGCGAATGAGGTTAAGTGTTATATAGCGGTCCTTGGAAGATGGTGCCTCACTTGGAAGCTTATTTGATCCCACAGGGTATCTATAAGGGAGTGAATATATTGTAACACAATAATTTTTTTGGCTACTTGAAAGTACTTATAAGAGCACTTAAAGCGGATACAATTGAGTATGCTGCAAAAATATATGGGATAAATCAAAGTATGAAATAGTTTAAACAAATTCTGCATTAGAGAATGAATGATAGTAGAAGATATTAATGATTGAATGATTGTAGGTTAAGTTGAAATGTGAAAGCAAGACTATTTCTATTTTGACTGTTAAAGAACATTTCACGCAATGGTCAAATACTTTTCTTTCCAAATTAAGATGAACTTTAAATTTGAGTTTAACAACTCTAACTCAAGGAGATCTCAATGACTGTTTGAAAATAAGCAATAGTAAGTTCCTAGGATCACTATGAGTTTAATTCACTTCGAATGAATATCAATGTTAACGTTTATCTAACCAGTGATGAAGGGAGAAGAATGTTGGGCTAGCAATTTATACCGGTTTGATCAATACATCTCTCCACTAGAAGATGATCGTCAACCGCTATTTCCTGCATCTCTTCACTGTTAGCAGCAATAACAAATTTCTCTTATCTTGGTCAGAAGACGATTTTCAACTTACAACAGCATCCTCTTCTATTTGTGTTAGACAATGATTTTCAACTTTAGATCTGCAGCAAAATTGGTTGATACAATCACTGAGCACTTACTACTTACTAGTGACCCAACAGCAATTTCACTCTTTTGCTTTACAAGTAGCTAAATAAATGACCATTTAATTTTACAATGAAATTCAATGATATCTATATGGCATTCGGCCTGTCGTGGTAACAAGGAGGCTTTGGATAAAAAAAATGATGAAATAAGGATTCAAATAAGATAAGCTCAGAGTGAAGGTGCTTACAGAAAGTTTGACTGGAATCTATAGGAGTCGGTGTATATCTTCAATTCCCATTTTGTCAATTTAGCTGTTTTTTGGTTGGCTGTGCAGCTATGAAGCTACTTCCTCTAGGAAGAATCGCAGTCTCTTGAAGGAGCTCACTACAGGGGCGGTGGCATCCGTCTTCTTGGTATGTCAACGTTGTCTATACTTGTTCACACTGAACGTAATTTTTCCCATTTCAATCTATTTGTTGATAATGCCAAACTTTTGTTTCAATTGGCAGGGTTTTGGATCCTTGTTCTTGCTACTTGCTTCCGGCATCTATGTTTGATTTTTCATTTTCCCTAGGACAAGATTTTGTTAAGCAAATTAATTTACATGACGGATTGCTTATTTGAAACTAAGTTAGAGCTCTAACTTGGTTTCAAATTTGAGAGCTAAATGCAATTTACTTGGCTTATTCTCAGTGTGATACTTTTTAATTGGTTGCCTGTAGGAATTTGTCATAATTTGACAAGATTACAATATGAATTTTGTGTGATCTTCTGTTCTTTTGTTGAGTTTGGAAAAAAGTTCATAGGATTACATTAAACGCATGGATCTATTGTTCATTGTTCATTTGAGAATAACTATATTAGCTACTTCACAAGAACAATTTAGGATAGAAAATGACCCCACCAACGAAGATCATCATGTTCACTTCCCACAAATTAATACTACAGCAGACTTATCCATGTGTTAATAAGTTACTTATTATGTACAGTGGAAAATAAGAGCTATGCTATATACTATATATACACTTCGATTTACACCTTGGTTTTCACTCGTGTGTGTTGGCAGATTTGGACACATTGATTCTAAAAACACCTTTTTCAATCAATGGATTGAAAAAGGTGTCTCAACTTTAAATGATTTGGCTTCGCTCTGCATAAATGAATTTTTCAATATCAATTGACTTTTTTTTTTTATTTAGGCAACCTTGCATAGACACATTTATGTGAGTAGTGGTACCGAAATTTTTCCACCAAGTATGTTTAGGTATTGAAACTGAATTAACCTCAAAACAAATTAAAATGAGAAGTGTATTTTTTCTTTACACGCTAAGTGTTGTATTTAGTACAATATCTTTTTATGTATTCCAAATTTTCACCAAGAATTTACTTTGTATTGAGATGGAAATTGTGATAAGAATAATATTTTTTCTAATTTCTACAAATTCATTTGTTAATTTTGGAATACAAACAATCACGATTTGCAATCAACATTTATCCAATTGGTTCTAGTATGGCCAAGGCCTTGTAAAGAGAAAAGTAAATGTATCCTACCTTATGAAGAGATGAACAAAATAGCTCGACCATAAGGAAGGGGGATAAGCAAGAGGAAATGTGTGAATATTAATGTTCAGTAACTATGAATGCGTAATTGAAATCAATATTCGATTTTGATTGAACTTATAAACATTTACATATTTCTTTTCAAATGGAGGCTAAATAAAAATTTAAAATCCTAATATTCAATGACGAGGTTTTCTCCATGAATGAGTTTCTCTTAATAGTTGTTATGGGGGAGACATTGTTTCACATTTGATTTAGAATCTCATCCTTCTACCTACCTATACATGAAACACACTTTTTTTGTTTTTTGTTTTTTTATAATCTCAAATTAAGAAAGATACTTAAAAGAGAAAATAGCGAATTTTTTCTTCAAACCATTTCTCTTTATAATTGATCATCAAGAGATTATTGAGAAGCTATCAATGAACTAGGTATGTCTTTTCTATTCAACTAATTCGTGAAAGTAAAGAAGTGTACTAGCAGGGGTGGAACCAAGGGAGTCCAAGCCCCAAAAGTTTTATTCATTTATTTTATTTTTTAGTCTGGCTGAGGAAATTGTTAGCCCACTCAGAAACTATCTGAGAATCTTCTTTACTGATTTTTTTCTACACAAAATATTAATTAGTTACAATTCATAGAGCTCAATACAGCAGCAGATTTATAAGAATATGCTCAACTAATTTACAGAGACGCACTCATCAGCTGCAGAGTACAGTTGGAGATGAAAGAGTGTAAAAGTGCAAAAGGAATAATAAAAGAATAATGATTCTTACAACCAATAGTGTTACAGTTTAAGTGATAATATACCAGTGTCGAAACATAGAATTAAATTAATCACATAATTTCATATTTAATTGAAAATCTCATATAATGTCACATAAACTGGCGCTAAATAACATTATTCTAATAAAAAAAAGTTGCTTAAAAATACAACTATTTGTTGGGAAAATATTTAATTTGTCACGTGACCCGACATACGTAATTAATTGTGTATAAATGCTATATTAAAGTTAAACCCAAAATAAAAGCGATCTAATAAATAATTAAGTAATTGAGCTTTGTGTATCTAAATAAAGCATGAGCACGATTACATGAGTAGAGATTGATTCCATTAGGGTTGTATTTAACGATGAACCAAATACACATGAGAACTATATATATATGATTATAATCTCCAATTCATATGCAACTTCTCATTCTTTGTGCTTCCCATCAACACAAGAATGATTAAGAGAAATCATATTGAAGAGGGAGATCCAAAATCCACAATCAAGAACATGCAATCCACAATCAATAATTAAGATGAATGAATTCAAGAATCGAGATTATGGATCAAGCTGCAAAACCAAGAACAAGAATTAAAGAATAAAAATTAAGTTTTCAAGTTTTCAAATTTAGAGTTCCATAAAAATTTTAACAAGTGGTATCAGAGCCAACTCTATGTTAAATCATTAAGATTTAAGGAAGAATTTTATGGTTGAAATTCATATATTAAATCTTGGGATATTTTGATTTGGAATGTGAATTTTAGCCATAAATTTAATTTCTTTGCTTGAATCAAAGTTTTAAGGGCGAGAAAGAGAACGTTTGTATCGTCTTAGCTGCATGGATCTAGACATTGCGTTAAGAACTAAACAATTCAATACTTTTATGGATAAGAGTTCCGCTAATAAAAATGGGGCTCGAATAAGTGAGATCGTTCAAACTGCATAAGTCTCTGATTATGAAGCGTAAAATTTAATCAATATTTAGAGGCATTGTGTCCAATAAAGTAACTGCCAATGAATTTCTTAAAGAAATTGAAAAAAAAAAAAAAAAAAAAAAAAAACTTTGCAAAAGACAATAAAGTCGAAATGCTTTTGGCAAACTTAATTTCACTAAAGTATAAGAAATCATACAGGATTGCATCATGATAATGTCTCATCTTACTTTAAAATTAAAGACATTAAAACTTGAGATGTCTGATAACTTGCTCATACATTTAGTTTGATTATATTCTTGCACAATTCAGCTAATTTAAAGTCAGTTACAACTATAAAAAAGGGAAGTGGATTCTTATGAACTCATTTCATATTGTGTGCAAGAAAAAAAAAGTCTAAAACAAGAGAGAACTAGATGTACGCACTTGGCAAGTACCTCTAAGGATAAGTTAGAGAATGAGGAAACTGCATTTAGCTCAGTTCAAAAGAAACAACAAAAACCTAACAACAAAAACCTAAAAAGGATTAATCATCTAATTGTTACTTTAGTGAAAATTTGGAATGCATAAAGAGATACCGTACTAAATACAACACTTGGCTTGTAAAGAAAAATACACTTCTCATTTTGGTTTGTTTTGAGATTAATTCAGTTTCAATACTTAGAAATACTTGGCGGAAAAATTTCGGTACCACTACTCATATAAGCGTGTCTATACAAGGTTGCCTAAATAATCAAAGAGTCAATTGATACTGAAATATTCATCTACGTGGGGCGAAGGCAACTCGGTTAAAGTTAAGACTATAGGGATTTTTATGTTATCATTAAAGACTGATTATTATTTGGATTTGAAAAAGATATTTGCGGTAATTGTGATACTTTATGGTTGTTTATTTTGAATAAAGAACAAAGAATTTAATGATTCTATCATGTTTCAATTTTAAAATTTATTACCAAACTTCTGAATTTCTTAAACTTATAACATAGTAAATGAAGCTTTACAATAATTATGCACAACTAAAAAAAATATATTTATTTGCAAACTATCCACTCATTGAGTTACAATCTCATATATTTTGTCACATTTTTCCTTATCAAATAGTAGCTGAGTTGGGCAACATTGGAGTCTGTTGATCATCGAGTTGAGCCACACTGTCATTAATTGCACGACTCATTTTGTCAATTTACATAGTTCATATTTCTTTTCGGATACATATATGTTTTCTCAGAAAAGTTAATTTGTAATTCATATATTCATATCATAGGTTCGCTACATATTGGGTATTTTGAGTACATTTGAGACTTTTGTTTGTAAAATAATAGTAAAGGTCGATTTACTAGTGAGGGGCTGTTGTACCTTGTTTTAAATTATATGTACTGTTGAGGACATTGATTATTGTTTAGAGGGTTTTAGCCCATATTATAAAGGAAACCCTGTCAATTTTTTTTATTTTATAAAAGTATGTCACAGTCAAAGCAGGTCAGAGTTGCCTTGGCGGTGGGTTCGACTTTTAGTTGGTATTTACCATCGGCGCACGACACGTGTCGGATTCACTAGGGTGATTTGGAACGGGCCATGTCATGCATGGCATACAAAACTTGGGATGCTATGTGTACATGCAACAAGCTAATCTAACGACTCGGGACAATTGGTTCTAGTATGGCCAAGGAAGAGATCAAAAACCATTAGCCTTAATGCAAACATGTAATCAATGCACAAATGGCGAATACATATTGAGTGAACTGGGGTGATCGTTGATCATTGATGGTTGTAATAATAAGATTATTTATTAATATTTAAAAAAATTAATCAATATATATGAACAGGGGTGAACCCATTAAGGGCACGCTGGGGGCATATCATTTGCAAAGTAGTTCTTATAGTTTTTTAGTCCATAATTTTAAGTTTTTAACCCATAATTTTTACATAATTCTGTCTCGCTCCCACCGAATCACCTTCCTAGATCCGACCCTGCATATGAAAGTATAATCTAATAAAACCTAAAATAATAAGAAAAACAATTCATTTTCAATCATATATGTGTGATCCAATTTCAAGGTTTTACGAACTTAAACGAGACGAGATGAAGTTTATATATAAAACATGATTAAACGATAAAGGCAACCTCTGAGCTTTGGTGAAGTTTATGCATTATTTTTAAAACAATGACTTTTAGAACTATAAATATTCTTTATCCCAAACAAAAAAGAGTTTTTCAAACTCTAAAACAAATAAAGAGCAATACTTAGATCGCCTAAATTTTAATTTTACATAATAAATTGATAAAACCTAACAATAAAAGTATATAGTATAAACTTATAATTTAAGTCAATAAATTTCTTAAAGAAATTACTTCGAAAACAAAAATTAATAATATATAATTGTTTAATTATTATTTACTGTGTTAAAAAATTAAATAAAAGAGGGGAGGAGCATATAATCAAACCCTAAGCCTCTTTAATGTAAATCGAGCATTCCACCATAAGCTACATTAAATTTTGCTTAAAGGTTGGTATAGTTATTATATATTATTATTTACTGTGATAAAAGTTAAAATGAGAAGTAATATAGAGAGGAATCAAACCCCGAGCATACTATATAGAAGAGAGCACTCTTCCAAGTGAGCTACAACATCTCCTATAAGGTACTTAGTACATTAATTGTTATAAAAACACAAAATCTTCATTAATTATAGGGAATCCAAAAAGAGGCGGTCATTCTGACTCGTCGAGTGCTGGATCCGCCCCTAGATGGAAGAAGAATTGGATCAAAATGGGAAAAAAGTAATTGCAGAGAGAACATCCGAATTTTAGTTTGGGCCCATAATACTGTTCCGGAAAGAGGATAACGGTATGAGTAAAATTCATTGCTATGCCATGACGTACAATAGATTTCAACTATCCGAGTTTGTTTAGGACTAGAAAATTGTTTTTTAAAGTTTTAGCGCTATTTTTATCATTTAGTTTATTCCGAATTCTTTTTTAATTTTAGTCCTACTAAACTAGGTTTTCATGTAAACTCTTATAAACAAAAAGGGCTTTCTCATTCTTTTTTTTTTTTTTTTATCATCTTACATTAATAAAATTCATGACTTTGATTTTTCATAATTTGGTGAATTCCAAAATTCGTGTTCTTAAAGTTTTCGCTTGATTTTCTTGTTTCGCGCTGTGTCAACATCTAGTCAAGAGTTACTTTATTGAGTAACTAAAAGGATCATCGTCATCAAAACATATCAAAGCACGTAAGCCATACGATATACATGGGCATCATGAGAGATGTAGAAAACAATTCTAAGTAGAATTACACATCGAAGTAGCCAATAATGCCTATCCTCATCCCCCATTAATAAGAATAATGTATAACTATCCCTACATTTCATTTCCTTTACTGCATAAGATCCAGAATATTCACCCCATCTCAGATGAAGAAACCAGGAGCCAACAGGCTAATTGATGGCTTCTTAGGAACTACTACTATATGAACCAAGGAACCTCACCTCTCATTATCCTCCAAGGTCTGCCATAAAACTTTGGCTTCATCAGGGGCACAACTTGGCCAGGGTGCTCTTCCCAATATTTCCCCTGGACAATTTAGATTCTTATAAGTTACTGCAAGATATGGCTTTCATGTGATAAAATGAAAAAAATTGATAAATGTTACACGGTGCTGTTGAAGGAAAAGAACAAACGAAGTTAATGATGGAAGTAGATCCCTCGGTACCAACTACCTACTGACAAAATGCACACTCCTGCAGAAGTAAATTCTCAAATAAGGCAACACAAATGAGAAAAACTGCTATGCAGAGGCCCTCATATCAAAAGCAAAAATCAGCATGGACTTATGTTTAGGAAATTAAGCTAAAGCTCGTGCTCTCAAATACGAACCCTTAAAAGTGCTTAGTGAATGAATGAATCAAATTTTCAAAATGCTTTTGTTACATTACAACAAATTAAAATTTAATTCCACAGAGACAGAGCCAAGTGAACAATCCAAATGGAACAAGCAGCGAAACATACCTTTTAGAGTTGCTCAGTAATAGCAGCGCCAACGACTCCAGTGTAAAAGGAAAATACATAAATAGTGACAAGAGGGGTGAAGGGTTTTGGTAGTCTGTATGGCTCAATCATGGCCCAAAGAATCGTCTTTTCCCACTTTGTGTGCAAATAATCCGCGTATTTCTTCCAAAGATAGCTCGCCATTTCACACCACCCCACAACTCTTCTTTCGGATTCTGAGTTGCAACAATCCGTTCATTATCAATTCTAGTAACCCAGTGGAAAAAGTAACAAAGAAAAAAGAGTAACAAAGTTCCACCAATCACTTGGGCATTTCAACAAACAGGTTACAGCCACTTTCAGTGCATCCCGGTTTTGTGACCTACTAACTCAAAATGCAATAAATTTCTCAGAGCATTATATTGTGATCAGAAGAATGAACAACAAGGTGCTAGGGCAATTACCCGTTCGTCGATGTAGGTGATAAACGGTGGAGGAACTGGGAGACTGGAGTGTCACAAATGCTTTCGTTCAGCTCGTATTCACATCACAAAATATTTCAGATATTAGTAGAATGTCCCCCCACAAATTTTATTCATGGCTTACACTTAAAATTTTTAAATCTTTCCTCCTTTACGATTTTTCATATCTTTCTTATCCTCGAACTTTTCATTTCTTAATGCATTTTATATTTGATAAGAATTTTTTATCAAAAGGTCCGTTGAAATGGCGTAAAACAAAATTTTCCATTATATATTAAAAAATAAATAAATAAAAAGTACGAAACAAAAATATTTTTTTTCTTCATTTCAAAACATGAAAACATAATAATTTGATATTAATAATCATCACTAATTAATGGAAGGTCGAAGATAATGATTTGACGAAAAATAATTAAAAAAATAAATGCTTTAATAAGTAAAGATTGAATATTTTAACTACAATTAAAATATGGTGTATCAAATAAAATTTGTGATGGTAATATAACCATTCTTAGTAAAATGAATTAATCTACTTGCACAATTGTTGCTGACAATTGTAGTTGACAATATTGATATCGTCAAAATTTGGACCATTGATTTAAAAAACAATTTTCGTTTATGTTTACAGTCTGACCAGCATATCTATGGTAATTCATTTTGATAGAATGTATTTCGCCTTCGATGGCCGAGTACTTTGCCTCGTTAATACAATATAATGGAAATGAAATTTGTAAACATTGAAGTTTGTGCATTACATATGGAAGAAAAGTTATGGAAGCAGTGAACAGAAGCTTCTCTTGAAATTTGACAAGTAAATGGAAAAGATTGACCAATAAGGAAGGAAATTATAGAACACACAGAAGCAAGTCACCATTACGTGTAGCAGATTTAAGAATTATGCCTCTCTTTCAAGAACACTTATTGCATGTTTAGCAAGGTGATTGGATAATACAAGATAGTATAAAGGGGGAGAAACAGCTCCGTTGAATTGTGTCGAATACTGCATACTAAACATGTTCTTAGTGTCCATTTGCCATGCCCTTCATGGACTCAAACCTGAGACACTTGTCGTCGAACTTAGTTTTGGTATAAAGGTCTAGGTAATCTTGGAAGCGGAAATGATTGGGTAATAACAGCTTTGGAGATGGGGAAATGATTGCATCACCAGCAGGGTTGTAGAAGGTGGCAATGGAGAGTCTGCTTCCATCCTTCATAGCCATGACTCGGTGCAAAGCACTCTTGTAAGCGCCATTACTTAAAATTTCCAGTTGATCACCTGTATTTACGAAAATTCTGTTGTTTATTGAAGGCGGAATTTTCACCCATTTTCCGTCTTTGAAAAATTCAAGGCCAGGGACTTTATCATCTTGGAGCAGGAGAATAATACCACCAGCATCCGTGTGCTCTCGGAGCCCTCTGATGAGTTCAGGGCGAGGGCATTCGGGATATATTGCCACTTTTGTCCCCACGGAAGGACCGGTGCCTCCTGCAAATCCTTCCATTATGGAATTCTTTTGTATACCCAGGTTCTCACACATTAGCTCTGAGAGCTTTTCCGCAAGCTTAATTAGTTGATCAATGTATGCATCCATAGTTTTGCTGCATATATGTTTCAGTATTAGTCCAAATGAGTTAAATGGTTGGTTATCTATATCATAATTTGAAGATTTTGCGTTTGCATGCTTGGTTATGCCAGGGGCGGAGCCAGAAAATATATTAGGCCGGGCTGATTTTTTTTTTCAATGAACTTGTACTCTAAAAAATATTTTAAACTACACAATAAAACAAAAATTGGACTCAAAATCGGGCAAAATCATGCCCAGCTAACTTATTATGACAAAATCGCTCAAAACCCACTGAACCGGCCGGTTCAACCGTAAACCGATAAACTAGTCACAGTTTGGTGGTTTTCCTGATTTATTTTTTTAGTTTAAAATTTTTTAACTTCATGAATGGACATCATAGATTATAATTCAAAGACACATAGAAAACTATTGGATGTCATGCTTATTTTATAGATGCACTTATCTCAAATGATTTCATAAACTTCTAATGTGAGATAATGTCTTTTATAGATTTTTTCACTCCAATGGTTTCATAAACTTCCAATGTGGGATAGTGACATAATAAAAAAATGTTAAAATGTCCATCAAAAATCATTTTTCAAATGTATGTCTAATTGATTAATTTGATTTTGAATCCAAACTAATTAAATTGTATTATTCACATTCATCCTTTCATTTATTTAATTTTCAAATTTAATTTAAATCGCACTTGTTTTTTAATATATTAATGTTATATATCATTTTCTATAAGTTTAAAACATTGGTCATAATATATTTTTGAACACTTGTAACAAAGTTCTGACAAATATATTTTTAAACTAATAAAATTAAATATATAGCATATTACTTATTTTGATAATAACATCATTTCAGAAGCAACTTTATGGTGAAAAACTAAAAAGAATAAAATTATCCCAGCCGAGAAATTAATTCACAACTCAGAAGCAAATTTATGGTGAAAACTTAAAAATAAAATGAAATTTGTCGAGTCGAAATATTAATTTTAGCCTAATTAATTTTATTTACAACCCAAGTGTAAAATTGAAATGATACACAATTAACCAAATATTTAAAAAAAAAAATGATTATGGGCTGGGGTAGGGCTGGGCCTTCCGCCCCTGGATTATGCAGTATCGGACATGATTGAACAATATAATAAACATGATTTTAGCCGTCTGTTTTTTATTTTTTTACCTTGCTGAACGACCATCAAGGGTTAAAATAACTTACCTAAGATCTTTTGACAAGGTAAGCTCATTGATGTTGGATTTTGGACGATGCCAAACGAAGAAGGTCGTTTCCCAGTCTTTGCTGCTGATATACTCATTGTTTGCCAAACTCTTTGCTGTCTCCGAGTCAAAGAATTTGCCTTTCATGTTCTCTTCATAATGTAGATTCACCAATTGCTTCACTTTCTCCATAAGCTCTTTATCAACTCCATGGTTCTCAATCTGCAGGTACATATCATATCATGAACAACACTTATTTTAGAATGTGGTATGTTTGGTATACAGTACTGGATAGAATTAGACATTACAATTAACTGTCTAATCTACCTTACAAAACACGTTATAAATGATTTCCAAGATATTTAAACAACATTTCATTACCATGAAAAAGCCCCATTTTTTGCATGCTTCATGAAGAAGTGCCATTGCTTCACCTCTATTTTCACCCTCAATCTTACTGAAGTCAATCACAGGGATTTCCATCTCCTTTTTCTTCCCCCTTTTTTTTTGGCTAAGAAAATATAATAACCTTTTTCAGCTTCAAGTTAGGATGTGGAAGATATTTGAGTGAATGGATTATATATATAGGCCTGGACAAGGGAAGTGATGGATTATTTTAATGATAAAATTAGGTCAGTTAGATTTGAAGAAGGGATAGTAGCAGGTGTCCCATGACCCTCACTGAAAGGAAGTTTTTTGGAAAAAGCAAGTAGGGTTAATGAGTCCAAGTTCAGATCATCCCTCAACCATGTAATTTGTAGGTAATTTTCAATTAACTGACTATGTATTACATCTCTTTGTACTGAAGACACAATATCAACCTTTTAATCAAGGTGGTTCAATTTGACATCTTCGCAGATATCTTATATTCATGTCTTGTACACGTGTTAGATCATTAATGAAAATCAATTTCAATCGAGAGGGATATGCTCAAGACTTAATTCAGATAAAAATAATATGTTTTTATCATCTTCCTTTATTTTTCTGCATATCCTAGTGAAGAATATCCCTCGTAAAGTCTTTCAAGGCACGTGAGGCCTCCTTGAAATCTATATTTTACATGCCAACTAGATTTTGTATAATGTTTTTTAGTGATGGGAGCTTTACTCAAAACTGAGATGTCCATTGCATTTCACTTGTTTTTCCAAAACCAGGGGCAGTATGTCAGTGATTGAGTTTCCTTGACATGTTTTCCCTTGAGGCACGCGGATTTAATTGGACAGAATTCCTGAGTAGGGATGAGTTGTGTGGATTAATGAAAGGTTAAGATTAAAAAGAAAAAGACTTGAAAATAAGGAAGGTCAAGGAGGAAACGTATAATCTAACATTTTTTAAAACCAGGGGCAGTATGTCACTGAATGAGGTTGCCTCAGACAGCATGGAGTGGGAATGGAGTGGGGGTGGGGGTGGGGGTGGGGTAAGGGGTAGTTGTCAAGGAACCCAATTGCTCTTCCAATGGGCGGTTTATCCTTGGGTGGCATGTTGTATTTGATTTGATTATGATTTTCAAATTAGGAGTCCTAGTCAGTGTTTTTTGGATCATCTGGTAGAACAATATATTCAGCAATCATTGAAATGTATCTTTGCTTTCAAAATTTGTCAATGCCTATCTGCACTATATGGTCAGCTTATGCTTTTTAGGGGTACGCTTTTTTTATTCCTTTAGCCTTTGGGGAATAAAGTTGTGCCTACATAGGAGAGTACAGGCTGGCGATGGCAAAAAAAGCTTGTCGGCTCGGGCTCGGTTCCATCAAGCCGAGGCTTGGGCTGACTGCATTTTGGGGCGTCGGCTTGAGTCTGGGCCGGTCCGTATGGCTCGGCCAGCTTGTGTTTAAGAAAAAAATATATATATAAATTAATTTTAGTAGGCAGCCGTCACTAAAAAACTTTAAAAAAAAAATCGAGCCCATCCGACTCAACTTGTAAAGGCCCTAGCCGAAAGCTCGTGTCGAGCTTAAAATTTTTGGTCGAGCTCGGGCCCAAAAAAGTTCGGACCTGTTTTGCTAGAGCCAAGCTCGAGCTTTGAGTTTAGGCTCGTGGCTCGACTCGTTGACATGACTAGTATAGGCTTAGAAAATGAATTTTTCATCAAATAGGATTTTCACATCGAAACCTTTTATATTAATGAATTTTGATAAATAATCGCAATCCATAAATTTTGCTAATCTAATGGTTTAGAACTATTAAAATCTCTACTGGGATGTGTTCGAATTTAGATATAGAGATTTTGAAAGGTTTTAATAGATTTATATCGTTATAGTAGTTTGAGTTTAGGTTGCGATTCTTTGTCAAATTCATCGAAGAGGAATTGTCTATCAACGTTACTAAAATCCAACCTGATCATTTATGGCGTGGATTTTGATAGGTCAGAAAATAAAGTAGTTAACAAATTAACTTTTTTTGCCTTTTGATTAAGGTGTTCATTGTTGGAATGATGATGCTTTTTTTTAAAAAAAAAAAAAAATCCAGTCTGTAGTTCGAAATGATGGAAGTAAATAATAAATCTGCTTTTGATTTAATTTTTTTTTTGTAAAAAAAATTGCTTTTTAGACCAAAACCCTTAAAGTGGGTAGAAAATTGCAAGTGGGAGAAGGTAAAGGTTTTTGGAAAATGGATCTCGTATTGTTTATGTAAAAGCATATTTGAGTTACATTATTTGTCCAAAAATGCATTTTGAAATAGTGTTTTGATGGAAAATGAGTGATTGAAAAATAGGAAAAAATTTGGATTTGCGATAATATTATTTTATTAAAGAATGTGTGATTGAAAATAAGAAAAAAATAATGTATTTTAAAAATAATGGAAACTGAACAAGGGCTAAATTCCCCAGGTTGATGCCTTAATGGCGGGATCAGTTTTACCCCATGTTTGGTATCGATTAAAATCAAAATTTTAATTCGAGTTAAAAGTCAATAATTAATTTTAACTATATATTTTATCAACTAATTCTCACCAAACACGAGCTTAGTTTCAACTTAAAATTATTTTCTCCAAAACCAACGATTCCACAACCACCACCTTCTTTGAATGGAAAATTTTTGGTGTAAATCTAGAAGCCTTTGAAAACCATTATTTCATATAGAAATATTTTGTAAAAGTTGACTCTTATTCAACGGGATGTTTTTTTTTTCTCAATTGAAGCAAATGAAGGTACAATTTTGTTAAACTTTCATTCCCTATTACAAAGATGAGCGAAATAAAACTCTATTGAAACAATTGGCCAAGTCCTTGTTTGAGTCCTATGTTATCAAAACTTCGTCATTTTCAACCACATTTTCCAAAAAATAACTATTCAAAAATACATTTTTTTTCTCTCAAAATATGGCTCAAACAAGGGCTAAATACCATTTTTCTCATCATGATTCATTATGCTCTAATAATAATCAAACTATCTTGAAGTGAATTTCAATAAAAGAAAAAAAAAATACCAAGGAATCATTGAAATTTAACTTCTGAAATAAGAAAATTCCTGAAGGGAATTCCAATAATAAAAAAAAAAAAAAAAAAAAAAGGTACAATTTAGACACTTGATATGTAATTTGTTCATTTTTCTTCGTGGTGTGTACATGTTTGTTTAGCAAACTTTAGGGATTTTCCTCGTTGACAAGTACCTATGCTACAAAATTGAAAGTTGGGAACTTAAATGATAAGGCAGAGAGATACAAAAACCCAATTTCTTGAGAATTATAAATGTTTCCTTTGGAATCTTTACAAAAACCCGCAAATGAATGAATA
This sequence comes from Fraxinus excelsior, assembly GCA_019097785.1. Lineage (NCBI taxonomy): Eukaryota > Viridiplantae > Streptophyta > Magnoliopsida > Lamiales > Oleaceae > Fraxinus > Fraxinus excelsior. The sequence goes on from CM032630.1 coordinate 5,986,823, forward strand.
ATAATCCAATAAAGAATACATCTTCTCTATCAACTAGCATGTCTTTCTACTCTTCTCACCCAACCAATTAAACAATGCAGAAAAAATGAGGAAAAATGAAAAATACAAGCTGACTACGAGGACTTTTGCTTTACAGAGTAACATTGAACTGTTATTGTCATCTTTGTGTAGAGAGACGAGTCTTGATTGGTTTTAACTTGAGTCCCATATTTTCTGGAGAGAGAAGCTCAGGTGCTATGCAAGAAAGAGGACTCCTTGGGCTCCCACTAATCTTAACCGGTCGATACAGACCATATCCCATGAGAAAATACTCCATCGGTATTAACATTGCATGTGGCTGCTCCTCCGTCACCATTGATCCACAAGCTTGTACCTGTTCACAACAATTATTTTGTCAACATAGATTTGGCATCTGGGGAGCAGTATCGGACGCTGTAGTGAATAGAATTTAGCTTGTTTTCTTTCTTAATGTGGTATAGTGCTGTAAAATCCATCTTACCTAACAAGCCATTGATGGAATTCATCTAGTTCTCTAATGCAGAAGCATGTTATACTCAAATCAGTTTTCTTCATAAAAATGCCCACAACTTTAAATAACAAGTAGAAATTCTGTATTCATTAAACATATACAAGAACCTGGGTAACTAAGAAAACTTCTTTCTAGACGACTAGAGTGTGTTCAATGAATCAATATGCCACATAAGGCTAAAATAGATTGAGAATGTTCTTGCCTCCTTAAATAAGGATAGCATTGTTGCTACAGAATTCCACGGATGCCAGGCTGGAACCATGTATAAAGAAGGAATCCATGTGGCCAACCAAAACAACATAAGTGGAAAATAAGGACAAGCTAAGCTTGGCCATGGCGAAGCTATAAGACCATTTCTCCCTAGGCTTTGCTAGACAGGGACAAACCTTTGAACTCACGGAACTCATCCATGATTTAACCAAGAGATTGACTTGTCTCGCCTTTTATAAGCTAACCAATTTACTTGGGAGTCATTTGGATCCCAGAAAGATGCACCAATCGAAGCTAGAGACACTCAGGAACCTTGTCCCCTTATAGGGAGCAAACAAATACCCTCTTAGACATGTAGCAGCAAAGAGGAGCTTCCATGTGGCAAAACTATTAGTGGAGCATGTAGAAAAGATGACCTAAACAATGGGTGAACACCACTTGTCAGAGATGAAACTATCTGGAATCAAAATATGTTTAGAATCCCCCAATGGCGAGGTGACATGTCCAGGAGAAGTAAAAAGACTAAAAAGCCCATAGGCTTGAGATATCTATAAATACCCAAGAATATCATAAGAAAAGCAAGTGAAATTCGAAAAGCAAATTCTTGCTCTTCATCTTCTAGCCTTGACGGAAAATTCTCACAGTAAAGTAGCTCTCAAGGTGCTCCAAATGACCAGAAAAGGGCTATAGAAGGGCGATTTGACAAGGAGGTGGCAAGGGACTTGATGGCTTCAAGTTTTTTAGGTCAACAAGCATAACATTGAACGTGTTTATTTCGTACCTCAACTAAGGCACTGCATCTTCTGTCCAGTTTAGCAGTCATGTGAAGAGCTTCGGATTGGAAAGGAGAGTTCTCTCCAACGAAAATCAGCGTTCGGCATCGAAGTGTCCTTAAACCTTCACTGATGTCTGATCTCCTGCTCATTGGCAAAATGACGCTTAAGGGGGTGAGTTTCTAATCAAACAATGGAATTCTAAGTAAAGCTCAGCTTTCTACTTGTACCTATCTAATGCTTGTAGAAACCGCAAGACATTTACGCTCTGCCTCTCATCTAGCAACTGAAAAAAGCATAAACAAATTAAAAGAAATTACATACAAGTTAAGCTCCAAAAATTGTAGTCTAAAACACAAAAAAATAAATAAAACAGGAAAGAAAGATGGCATTGAAGCAGTAACTCTTCTGCATGCTTGAACTATATCTGATTCTGGAACCTCAGCGTTGCCACGAACTTCCTGGTACAATTAAGAGAAAAATCTATATTAGGTAATATCCTAAAAGGAAAGAATGACAGATCTTGGAGAGGTGGAAAGGCGGTGACTGAAAATAAATACTAAATTACCTTGCTGAAATACCGAGAAAGTAAATATTCCTTTAGTAGCCCACACATGCCATAGAAATATAGCAGATTTGACATCACCTACACATTTTAAAAGATCTCAACATTCACTTGGGAATTCCTTTCAGTAATGTAAGAGTTATATAAAGGGAAACAAATTTTACCTTGTTATGGAACCATTCAGTCCAAGATGGAGCTTTGCACAGAGGGGAAACAAGGATCAAACCAAGAATCCGCTCCTTGTATTTCATCTGTGACATACACCTCAATCAGACGTAAAAGTTTAAAAGATCATGAGTACATTGCTGAACAGCCAAATAAACCATACAGCAAACAAGGTGAGGATGTAAGCACCAGCCGTCACACCCATGCCCATCACTGCACCAAGCCTGAAAAAATTAAAACTCGTCTTATTAGGAACAGTTTCCTAATAATGGTTTTATCAAGTAGCAACAATCGCCAGTAAAAAGCAAAAAAGTCCCATCAATAAAATGGAACGCGAGTAAGCCGTATTTTGATAAATTTGGAGGCAGTCCGTCTGATCCATTGCTAAGTCTACCATGAGATCTATTACAAAGAAATTAAATCCTCTGCAACCACATCAAACCAAGTAAATCCCAGTCTAATCACTCTTGTGAACAACTTTATTTCCCTAATTTATTCTCAATCTTACATTACCTATTTAGTATAACCACATATCCAACTTAATATTCTCATTTAGCTACGTCCATAAGATCAATACTTCATCAATTAAATGTCCAACACTTAGCACCATAGAACATAGCTGGTCTAATAATTTTCTATAGAACTTACACTTTTAGCTGGTATCTTCCGACCAAAAAAGTATTCTTGTAATACTTTTTCATTTTATTAGTACTGTAATTCTATGTATCACCATCTTCAAGTCTTCCTCATTAATAATCAAAATTGAATATCTAAAATGATCACTCTCAGCAGTGGCAGAGCCAGGAATTTTCTCAACGGTCTAGTTTCTTCGTAACTCATCTATCTGATTGACAAATTATTAAACGACAACTTTAAAATAACAAGCCAAATATAGCTTGCTAGCAATGGATTTAATAATCCTATTTCTTATCTTCAAGTTTCCTCAAGAAATGGATTTTCTTCTAGTTTCCTCGTATTTAATATAGGGAAAGTTCCAAGCACGGACAACGAGAAGTACAAGCTCTCACAAGCGGACTAAAAGGTTAGGTTTTAATTAGCAATTCTTTTCCTTAGCTCTATAAACAAGCACTAACTACCATATAGTACAAATTTGGAAAGGTTTAACGTTATTCAAATTAATCCTAAATTAAGAGGTCAGAATTGGGTCTTTCAGTGTAAAAGGAAATAAAAACCTTGATGACAATTTTGTGGAAAGTTTGAATCAGGATTTGCACTATAAAATTTCTAAATTTGCGAAGGTTGAATCTTAAACTCCTAACTTGATGCAAGGATGAAATTTTCTTTTATTTTAGGGGTCTAGATCTTCCTTAAAACGGTGGTTATGTGTGGTAAATATTTGGAAGAGAATGGATAACAGAATGTATACAGATTTTGTACTTTGCCTTTCAATTTTTTATTTTATTTTTTTCTAATTTTTTTTCCCAATAGATACATGCTTTTGACCTCTACTGGTTTGATCATGCCTATAGTTATTAATACATTATACATCAATTGAAAGAAGCTAAACTGACTAGCAAGGTGATAAATTGTGTTAGATACAATTTTTTTCAAGTTGTAATTGGGGACATAAAATATTAATTGAAGATGAAGTGTTGTTTAAGAAAAGGGAAGGAAATACATTGTTTTTTATTATAATTGAGATATATGTAAGGTGGTGTAAGGGTGTGAATGTTTATTTTAATAAGTTCAAACTTAATTCCTAGAGATGGAAATAAATTTCATGACCACTGATGTTGTTATATAAGACTTTTCGGGCACGTGAGTGTCATTGTATTGTACCCCGGATGTGAAGTAAAGATCAATCAGTACCTGCAATTATTATCCATGTATTTTTTGAGACAATATTTAAAAGATATAAATTTGGCCTTATTTAATAGCTTAAGCTTTTAAATCGAGTGATTCAACAATATTTTACAAAAAGATTTATTTAGCCCTATTATTGTTATTGTTTTATTCTATAAAAAAATTTATATCCACTTCAAGTTAAAATTCATTGCACAGTTTGTTTTAAACATACAGTACAATATTTTAAGGATTTGAATGTTGGGGTGTAACAATAACCATCTTCCGCAATTTCATAGTATGATTCATGAACACCTATATAATTTAAACAATCTTTAAACTCTTTAATTCTTATAAGTAGAAACTATAACACCTTTTATCAGTTCATATGGCATCTTTATTACCTTACATTAAATGAGCTGTTGAAGTAATTTCTTTATCGATATGTAATCTCATCACTCTAAAGAGAAACTCTTTGATTTACATGTTTAATGCACTTAACTTGGTTTTTAATACATTAACTTGCTTTAAATTTATTTCCCTTCTCCCTCATATCAGAGATAACTTGTGAGCTTTCACGGCATCCTTAGTTCTAAGATAACTATGCAATTTCTCATATCCTTGTGCTCAGTACTCCCAAATCACCTCTTACCTTCCACTTTAGCATCACGTTCTGACTTGAATTTAAAAAACTAGAACAAAAGCAATAAAAATATCCCATCAAAATTCATGAAGTGTATGATTACCTAAAATAATTTAGAACCTCAAGAATCTGATCAGTTAAATCATCAACAGAAGGCACCGGATCTTCAGGATTAAGTGCTGCAGCTCCCAACTGCAAGAGCTCATATGAAGTCCCACGAGAAAGTAAACATGAGTTATAAAATGCAGTAGAAACATGTGTGTAGTCACTAAAAAACTGATACAAGAAAGATGCCAAAGTATTCACACAATCACAGATGGGTTGGCCAAATTACAGACCTCATGCCCAGGTGGACTAATGTGGTAAATGCAGAAATTGTGAAGCAGCAAAGACGCAGCTTCAGGGCAGAAGAACAATCCTTGAAAACAAGACATATCTGCATGAAATATAACATCCCAAAGAAAAATCTTACCAAACTGCAGCTAAAAGAAAACTCACCGCTCAAAAATTTAAACCTATTTATTAAAAACTGTCACTAAAGATAATATCAAAATGAACCAGAATTACTATCAGAGCAAACTTATCACTCACGATTTAAAGCTAAATCTGGATAAGTGATCAGAGCTGGCTTATCTTGGTCTCCGTAAACTATAACAGATAGAGAACCTCGGCCAGTCTGTATAATATGCTCCTGGGTGAAGAATAATATAAGCACAATTACATACACAATTTTACTAACAATGAGAAAAGTAATAATACTCACATTGTTGAACATCACAATAAGACTGAAATCGCTGCTGTGCCAACCAGATTTGCACAGAAGAAAAGGACCAAAAGGCAGTAGAGGAAAATTTCTAAACATGACCAAATAGAAGAGAGGAAATAATAAACGGCTGACATGTTACTTTTCTTTAAAATGGCAAAAAGTTTCAGTTTAGGCAGAGTATTGCTAAAATACCCTTCTTCATCCCTTCTCTCATTTGGAAGTTTTTGACCCTGCACTAAGTGTGTGAGAATATGGAGACTTGTCCTCAATGTCAATGATATTGCAAAAGAAATAATGAAGCAAAAAATATTGAATTTTAAATACTGCTACATGCTTTTTGTAAATGCTTTCTGTGCATTGATTTTGCTGGAAGCAGAAAGTATTGAATTCTATGGAATTGACTAAAGTTCAATTCTGTAGACGCAACTTTTCTTGACTTCACTGCTTACACTTGTTTTGAATTATTTCTTTTATTTGCCTAAAGAAGTTCTTTGTTTGTTAAGGAGTTAAATTGATGCTATGTTTCTTAACTGAAGACATGGAAAAAGAAAAGGATGATTAGCAAGCATTATAACTAATGACATTGAGTAATCAGAAGAAGAAAAATGTTGAATTCAAGAAATGAAAAATTAAAATAATGTTCATTTTTAGCCAACTGAATTCAAGATTTCTCATCAACCTGATAAAACAGAAGTCAAGATCCTTTCATCTCTTTGATTTTCATACCAAAAATTCAAACAAAAATAAGTAGAACTAAAAATGCTTGAACCTAATGAGTAAAATAGAACAAACTCCATTTAAAGAAACCCATTATTAGACATCAATTAGAAACAAACCGAGCAATTAATAGACTTTGAATTGCAAAACCTAGATACAAAAATTTATGAATTAAACAAAATGTGAACCAATAGATAGATAGAAATATAACCTTTCCTCCAAGGTAGATTGTTTCCACACTGACAGAAACCGAATCGCTCGACTCTGCCATGGCCGTCGGCTCTTCCTCTACCCTCAAACACCCTTCTATTTCCCCTGTATCTATACGTTTCTCTCTCTATATTCGTGAATATATTTGACTAAATAATAATGTGGTTGTCTGGTTGATGATGTACCAAAGGGAAGAGATTCTTTATCCACCCTTTATTTTCTCTCTCTGTATCCAGCTGAAAATCTCTCTCACAAAAAAATTGAGACAGCCTTGCAGACATTTTTAGGCCGAAAATGACACTTTTACATAAATCACAGCATCAATTCCGCCGTATCTTAAGCTCCTTTTCCATAACCATAATTCGTGTTTAGCAGTTTTGGAATATATAATCTATCATGTTTTTATTATAAAATTTTAAAATTATAGCTACTTTAATATTTTTAAGGTGATCCAATTGTCGGGATTCATGTTAAAATATCTTAATTTTCTGTCTCGTTTATTATTATTATGTGTTTTTTGATATTATTTTATTTTTGAAAAAAAAAATTGAATTCGAGAAAATTCGGAATATGTCCATGTGTTCTATGTCTCCATCTCGATTTCCTAACTTAACAAGGCATGACGTTTGTTTACAATATGTTTTAGCAAACTATTGTTGATCATCCAAAATTGTTATTTATATAGCATTTTAATCGCCCAACTTCAAGTAAGTACATCTCGATTTTAGAAGTCTACGGTCAAACTTTAAAGCATAACTCTTGAGCTTACGACATACACAATCAGTTGCGACTTGCGATATCAAGCTTGGGTAACATGAGCGCAAGAACGAACAAAATTAAAATCTATGTTATTTTTCGGATCAAACAAACAATATATTTTTAACATTTTATTTTCTCATAATGTAAGTTTGCAATTATCTTTAACATTTTATTTTTCATTGGTATACTTCAAGTATATGACATCAATTGTCCTCTTTCTAGTTTTAGGCACGTAATGTCTTACTTCAAACCATAGAAATGAAGTCTACGAACCTTATATGAGTAATCGAGGGACGTCATATGAGTAGTTTAAACAATCCATTAGTTACATCATCGAGTTAAGGTTGTGCGAGAATAAGATTCAACTAGACTTGTGTATACTAAGATTGGTAGCCAATTCTCATTTTGGTCGGAACGGATCTAATAAGACTTAGCCGATCACATTACTACATAATCAACTTGAACAAGTAGAACCCTCAAGATCCCATTTCACATATCGAACCATGGATTGACCGACTCAAAATAAATTTCTAATTTGACATTTTTATATGAGAATATATGGAATATTATTATACGAATCCAAGATGTATAATTATCACATCATCTGACACTAATGAGTCTCAAATTCGGAAAAGTTTAAAAAAAAAAAAAAAGAGCATAAAAAGCTTTTAACTTTGCAATTTAGTCCCTGGTGTTCTCATTGATTGCAAATATGACCCAATTAGGTTTCTTAGCAAATGGTGACCCTATTTTTCACAAACTGCATTGAATTTATCATTTTTCCAGCTAAAAGCACAGTTCCACATATTAGCAATTAAGTACCTAAATAATTGAAAAACTGCAAAATGACTTGGAACGTTTCGAACATCATAGATGAACCATATATCATTATAGATAGAACTTTATGGTACCGCTGTCTTATACAAACTACGACATGAGTAACTCTAATACTTCATCATAAGCCATGAAAATTGGAAAATGATTTGTGTTCAACTGCCTTATCTAAAGTTAAGCTGAGAAATATATTGATTGGAAACTAGATTTCCTAGGCCAAAGTCGATATCTTCCGAGTCTGAACAAAATTGTATCTGCTTCCTCGCAATCTCCATTAACACAAGTATTTGAGTATGAAAATCTAATCAAATGAAGAAACAAAGGTTATACCACTTGCTGCTGACAGCTACATTCATGTCTAAAGCAACACATTTTGAAGTTACAAATAGCAACCACAACTAGATCGAAAGCCAGTGAGAAAAACCCAGTTTTTTTTTTATAAAAAAAATAAAGAAATACCAAAATTGATGACACGGGCTATCGATTGTGCTAGGAAATACAAGAATGCATAAAAAAAATAAAAAAGAAAAATGAGTGAAAAGAAAAAGGGCAAAGAACTGCTGTTTGCTCACACAAATCTCAGGCCTAGAGCTCGGCCTTATTGGACTTCGAACTTTTGTCCTTCAAGATTGTTTTCTCGCCTCTCCACCACTGTCGTATCCGATTTGAAACTCTGTTAGCATGGCTTTTCAATTTCTTGCCTGTGTCTACTACTCCTTTAGTGATACTTTGCTTCCAATCATACTTCTTACTATCTTTTTCTCTCAAGACTTTCCCCTGTAGCAATATTTGATAGAAGCTTAGCATTTTGCATAGTTTGAATTTATGAATTAATATATGAAGACTGAAGTTCTCGTTAGTACCAATTTTGAGGGGAAGTCTGCTTCCTCGTCTTCGTCTTCATCTTCTGCATCTACATCACCCATATTGTTCATCAAGTCTTCCCTTGAGTACATTTTCATGCTGGGTGCTCCTGGCATACCCTGAATTCGCGGGTGGAGGGAGGGGGGGGGGGGGGTGAGGGGTTAAGAGTTAGTTTAAAAGTCCGATCAAAAATCCAAAACAATTCTATATTTGTAAATATGCATAAGTACCTCCATGGATTTTAATAGCTTCTCCATTTCAGCCTCTTTTGAGGACTTGGCAATAAAGGGTTCTCCAGGAGTCCTATCCTGAAGAGGGAAAAAAATAAAAACAAAAAAGAAGAAAAATTATGCATACCAAGTCCCAGGACATTCTTCTCATATGAATATGGTAAACAAGTAGATACAATCCTTTTTAATACACATCTAAAACAAAAATGTGTTATGGCAAGAGACGTGGTAATAATTGAGTACTTGAAGAACAGGATAGGTTAAAAAACTTCCGAGAAAAAAATGTCTAAACAAATTCCTAAATGAACAACAAATTCAAATTTTAATCGAATTAAGCTCAACTTTATCATCCTTTCAAGAATCAGCTGGATAGACAAAACCAAAAGGAGACCATATTGATAAAAAAAAATTATAATGAACAACACTTGAAGTTAACATTTACTTTTTGAGAAACCCGAGCCAGAACGTTGGCCATCTAATCAATGTTACAGGTGGATCTAGAAATTTATTTTAGTAAAAGTACCAACTAATGTAATCCACCTCCGCGTATCTCGATATCAATTTATCTTAATCCCTTCATCGAACTTCTAGGTTTCCTTTGAAAGTTAGAGAAGGCTGAAAGGTGTCCACTGTAGGATTTTGGTTTCACCAGACTAATTCAGATACAGAACAATGCTTTACAAATTAAAATTGGAAGTCAAAGTCTCCATTTCAAATGCTTGACGTGTATATTAGCTCCTGTTTGACGACCATTATTTCAACACTCTTTAATTCTCGTACTCATTCTCAAACACACGTTTACATAATAAAATATTTTGTACGTAAATCCAAAATTTTTCCCAACTTTCTAACCACACATTCTCCAAAAAATCACTATTCAAAACTCCATTTTCTCAAAATAATGGTCATCAAACAAGGGTTAAATATAATAATATGAATTTTCGAGAATTCGAGATATAAAGATGTTGACAGCTTACATAAAAGAATTGCAAGGTCTGGCATTGGAACTTGTGGATTTTTCGCATTTAATTAAAAGAATTGCAAGGTCTTGTATTGAAACTTCTAGTGGAGTTTTAGCTTTTACTTTCATATATTTTATTATATTTCTCCTTTATAAACCAAAAAATACGTACAAACTGAGCAGTGATGGAGTGTCACTGGAACAGAAACCATCCATCAAGAATTGAAGGTAAGAACTATAAAAACCGACACCCAATACCACATTTTTGTATGAAAGGACTAGTTTGATCATAAGACAAAAAATTCTCAAGAACAAATATGAATGATAACGAAAGAAACAATATCAAATATGCATTTCCAAGCACCAAAAGCTAGACGACTAAATAAATTCAAAACAGTATTTGGATAATTCATTAGCTAACTGAACTAATTGGAAAAATTGCAAAAGGTACTCCATTTTGTTGCCATATTGTTCCAACACTATGGGCATGCTCACTCATTGATACCGGAGAACAGAAGCAGTGGGAAAATTTGCCTACTGCCTTTATTCTAATGTGTTCACTTCAGGTTAAAGAAGGGTCCACAATGGGCTCAAAGAGGCAAATTACTCTGCATTGTCCAGTAATCAAAATTTTTGAGAAAAATGACTTCTATAGAAGGGTAGATTTTCAATTTTGATAATCTGTTCTGGTGAATTTTATAAGATGGTTTATCGTGAACATATTTTATATTTTTATATCCTTTTAAATCAGTTATTGGTTTGATTAGAGGCGTACTTCAAAAATGCCTCAAGGCACCTCAATTCCTGATTGAGCCTGTTTGTAATTTCGTTCTTGTGGGCAGTGCTGCTTGTTGCCCCTTATCATTTTTTGGAGGCATTTGAAGGTAGCGGGCTGGCTGTGGTAGAAGAAATGACTGTGGTGTTTACAATATAAGAAAACCTATGGTTGTTTACCGCATATGCTGAAGATGACAAATCTATTTTAATACAATTTGACTAAGTTCAATATATAGGGGAACAAATGATATGATTCAATGATAAAAATGTGGAATTAATAAAGTCTCCTAAATATTTTGCCAGGTCAATGGAGGTCATTCTAGACGGTCATTCTAGACAGAAGGGGTATCTCAAATTAAGAAATTCTTGTATATCAATTATCAATTCTAAGGAGAAAAGATATTTCTGAAGATGCTATCAAACTGACATGGTTTATCTGAAAGCAGATGCAGTCTACTCGAGTAACACGTTAAGATATTGGCATGAAACATTTGAAAAAGGACATCAATTCTGTTGTCATGAATAGTATTTTGATACTTAACGACTAAGAGTATAAAACGATAAAAAGTAGCAAGGTGCCACAAAATACTGATACACACAACAGTCAAAGCAGTCACCTTAGGAATTGGTGGTGGCTTTTTACTGCATGCGTTGGTAAGGTCCTTACAGATAAATTTTACCAAAGAATCAAGGTCTGGCTTGTTTTTATACAGGTATTCTGCAACATCAGTATCAGAATAGCCCAACACCTGCAAAATTCCAGAGTTGACATTTAGTTGCAGAATTCCATGCCTTCAATGCTAAAACTGTCCCAAACATAAGGAATATTGGAAAGGAGAAAAGATAGATATCTAAAAGTCAGAAATAAGAAAAATCCAATAAAATATAGAAATGCTATTTAGTTGTTCTCAATTACACAGAACAACTGAAAGAAACCATATAGCCACAAAGAGAACCAAAGCAAATTGTAAGTCGAGCTTTCTCAGAGACTTGTGACAATAAGAAAATTGTAGATAAACTCAAAATAGGTAGACCGGGATTAGAAGAAATTGAATATTAATGCTTTATAGGAAGTTACATTCAGCAATTCATAGGCGCCAAAACTACAGCGCTGTTATGAAACCTGACCTCTTGACAAGCTCGCTCTATTGTTTTGCATTCTGAACTGCATTGTCCTTCAGAGTCCTGTTCAACGAGCTGAACAGAAGAGTTCCAAAGTCAGAAACCTCAAGCAAGCACCGAATACTAACTTGTTTGGATAAAATTAAAATCTCATTATAGTTTCAAGTCAAAATCAATTTAACCACACATTCACGACTACTACCCACTTAGTCCACACATTTCATGAGACCCACTACTCCTTTCATTATCATACCCTTAAAATTTTCTCCAAACCAGCACTTAAGTTAGTCCTTTATGAAAGCAGTAACTTTTTTAGGATGATTCATTTACTCTTTCCCTGGGATTATGTAAAACTTCAACATGGGCACACAACCTTTAATTGTATCATTTTTAAACTGGATTTCACCAGATTAGTGACAAAAGCCTGGAAGCATGCATCAATAAAACACTACACAAGCTAATAAAATGCTAAAAGATGAATCCAAAAATTGAAATAGTACATATTTACCTCCAATCTATCACCTTGCTCTACAATGTCAATTTTCAGGATCCAATCAGCTTCCTGCTTCTTTAAATTACAAACATTCTCCGCAATTTCAATAATTTGATATTCCGAGATCTGCGTGATCATAATCAGATGAAAACAACACAAACAAAAATAAATAAAACATTTATCCACTAATCACAATATTACAAACGAAAGAAAACAAATCTTTCCAGAATCACGAGACTTCAATTAACAAGAGAAAATGCCTGATGAAACAGTACCACTACTCAAAGGCACAAAAATATATACTAGAAAATTGAATATAAAACAAAAATTCAGCAAAAGAGAGATATAATGCTAACAAGAATAAGTGGCCCAGTTCTTGAATTAACAAATTTAAGAATTTAAGAATAAACCTAGACAATAAAATTACTTTCTTTAACAAATATAAGTGGCCCAGTTCTTGAATTAACATAATGAAGAATTTACGGATAAACCCAGAAAATAAAATTACTTTTTTGGGTGAGATCTCAGCTTGTTTAGCTTGGACTTGGTGATACAGCTGAGAAGCCAACTTTTCACAGACTTGACATTTTATGAATGGTATGTCCTCTTTCCTTGCCACCCCAACTGGTTTCTTCGCACACTGCGATATTGGTATCCATGATGACATTACTGTTACACATAACAATAACAATAAAGAAGCTCGATCAAACCTCGCCATTACTCCCTTTCTCTCTCACTCTCTCTACAATTGTTCCGTTGGAAGGACGTTAAATCATGATGTTCGGTGTTTCTGAGGAATTTCTTTCCTTAGTGGTACGACATCGTATGTTATGGTGCAAAGATTCTTACGTGTCCTGTTGTTTCTGATTGGTTGATTTGATCCACGTGTAATGGCCCCACAATACCCAGGGCATATCAGCCATCTCTCTCTCTGGCGTAAAAACAAAAAAGAGTCCAAGTTTAACCCTTGTCGAATTGGTAGAGTAATTGATCACGGATATCGAAGGTCAAGAGTTCGAACCCTCTGTCCACATTTTTTCGATCGAGCCCGTCGCACTAGACTTGCCTAGTTTGATTTACCTTTTCTATATGATTTGCAGGCTACTACACATGGAGCAGAGTTTACACAATACGCATTTACAGTGGTCGAGCCTCCGCTGACGAAGAGCAGCTACGGGTTCCTACATACAAAAAAAATGTACAAGTTTAGATAGAACTTTAAATCAATAAAAAGTAGTAGAAAAATAAAAACAAATAATTAATCTAAAAATAGTTTATCTTTAAATTAAGGCTAATTGACACAAAACATCCATACATTTGACGTGTTTTGTGGAAATAGTCCATAACTTTCATTTCTTGGCATTTATGTACTTACCTTCAACATTTCGTGTGCCGAAGGTCATTTTCACCATGTTTTGACGATTTTACCCTCCATTCAATTGAAATAAAAAGAAAAACAATTAAACAAATTGCAACTATTGATCTAAATTTTTTAAAAAGTGCAAATAACCCACCAAACCTCACATTCTTCCCAAAGGGTTAATTTCACAAACTTCACCTTCTTCCCATCAAATTAATTTACTACAAAACTGCCCTGATTCCGTAAATGAAACACTTTTCGGCACTAAATTCAATTGTCACTTTGGAGCCACGATTCACCACTTTCCGGCCACCAAAACCATCGGATCCAACCACCATCAGCCTCACCTCATTCCCCTCTACAATCTCCAACCAACCACTAGCCACAAATCAACATGAAGAATCAGAAAATTCAGCCCCAAAAACAAATGTCGCACACCCCTTTTATGCCGGAAAATCCATCTCCGACGACGCTCACGATCGCGCACCACCAACAGATGATAGCCATCATCCAGGTGATCAATATCATGTCCTAACATCAACTAATAATGCACCAATTCATTCTAATATGAATCAGTTAAATTTGGTGGCCGCGATTTTGTAATGACAATTTTGTGGTGGAGGCAGTGGCGGTTGGGTGGGTTTGGATGGTTTTTTGTGTGGTGGTAGTGATGATGTTTATGTGGTGGTAGTGGTGTTGCGGTGGAGGTGGCGACATCATTAGGTTTTGGTCGATTTTTTGTGCGATGGTGGTTATGGTGTTTGGGGCAGGTGATGGTGTTTGGTGCGATGGAGATGGAGATGGAGATGGAGATGGCGAAAGTAGTAGGTATTGGTCGATTTTTTGTGCGGTGGAGGTGATGGTGGTGCGTGGTGACGACGACTACGACAATTGGTTTGGAGGTAAAATTGTGCATGAGAATGATTTTTTGAACATGAATTTCGGTAGATTTTTGACATGTTTGGGTATAGAATGTGTATGGGATGAGGAGGTGTTAGTGGTGTAAAAATCCGGTGATTTTGTCGACGGTATGGTGGTCGAACTTGGCAATTTTCGGTGGGGGTGGGTTTTGGGAATAATGTGGAGTTTGGTGGGTTATTTGCACTTTTAAAAAGTTTGGGTCAATAGTTACAATTTGTTCAATTTTTTTATTATCAATTGAATGGAGGGTAAAATCGTTAAAACATGATGAAAAGGGCTTTCGGCACACGAAATGCGAAAGGTAAGGACATAAATGCTAAGAAATGAAAGGAATGGACGATTTCCACGGTACATGTCAAAGGTATGGACGTTTTGTGGCAATTAGCCTTAAATTAAATTCTAATATGTTCCAAATTTTAAAGTTTCAGATTTATATGATTATTTAAGAAAATAAAAATAAATTGAATTTCAACTTTTTCCCCCCTTAAAAGTGGATTGGACTAGTCTAGTTTAGTCCAATTTGAACTCTTCTCCAAACTTCAATCACATGGGTAAATATAAAAATTAAGAAAATTGTTTAAAATCTAAAGACTAGGGGTCAACTTTTAATCAAATTCTAAACAAAATGCAAAATTCAAGATTTATCTATTCATATAATTTCATAATAAATTGTAATTTTGAGGGGCATAGACATTAAAAAAATATTTTGGATTGGATCAATTTTAGATAATTATCTTATTTAAGTTCATTAAAAGTCTTTAGTCTACTAAACCCACTTAAAAATAGTCCAACAAAAAAAAAAAAAAGGCACATCTTGCAATAAAAATAAATATATAAATAAAATCATCCTACTTTTTTTTAGAACAGATGATTATAATTAATTAATATTCAATTTATATATAATTGGATAGTTATAAAAAAAAAAAAAAAAAAAATCTCTATAAATAGGACGTAAGATTCAAGAGAAATCACAAGTCCAAGTGCAAGAGAAAAATCACAAATTCAACATATATGTTTCTTTCCTCAATTAACCAGAGTATACATAATCTAGAGTTATAATTTATATAATTAGAATTCCATATTCAAAGCTTGTACAATCTTTAGTGCAGATGGAGAAGTACTGACAAAATCTAAACAGTTGCCCAGCTGACAACGAGTGTTTCCATTGCTTCAAGTTTTCTTTAGAACTTGGAATCACAAGAAGGGAATATGAATGACCTTCATAGTTCTGTAAAGGAAACTACAATTATTATCTGGCAAGCTCAATTTAGGTACTTGGTAGATTAGATTTCTCCATTTGCAGAAGAAATAGTTGTCTTGGGTATAGGCCAGGGTGCACCAGCCATTACTGCTTCAATATCTTGTATCTCCCGCGGACACTTGGTCATGTTCACACAACCACTCGAGGTGACATACTGAAGACGTACAAAAGATAGCAACAAATAAGAACGATTTACATAGATGTGATGATCGCGAAATAAAGATTCATATGTTAGAGTGCATTCATAATAGTGGTATTTATACATGTAATGTGCACGTGCATATCACTATCGATTGTGGATTAGATTAGCACAGTCTTTAAAATTATATCACTTTATAGAGCCCATGTTTGGTCATCATTTTCTAAAACTCAATTTTCCTCAAATCTCATTTTCAACTACACATTTCATGGAACCCACCACTTTTATCAACTTTTCAATCGCACATTTCATCAACTTTTATCAAAATCTATTAAAAATTTAATTTTTATCTAAACCAAAAAGGGGCATAATAGCATTTTTATATGGACAAACTAAGCACATTTAGATTCAAGATGTTATAACATTTACAAGCACATCTAGCTTCAAGATGTTATGATATTTGCTCAATCCAAAACCAACAATTGATAATTCAGTGTAAATTTGAGACTACAAACAACAGATTTTTTTGTAGATATAAAGAAATTTTAAATTAAAAAAACAATTAAAATAATCAAGAAGGCTAGCAGAGGAAATACCACGTCACTTTCGATTCGAACACCACCAAAACCTCTAAATTTGTTTATCTCTTGAAGGTTAAAATATTTTGATGTTTTCGGATTTTCCATTGCAGGAACTAACAAAGCATCAATGAAGTAACATCCAGGCTCCACAGTTATCACCTGTGGTTAAACCATTCAAGATAATTTAGTGTTCAACATCCCTGCATAATTGTCATTCAGAAGCATTTATGTCTTGAGATAAAATGATAAGATGATATGATTTCTAATTACGATTCCAAAGAATTCAAGTATTGAAATGAGACGATAAGGATTGAGTATATTTTCCATTGCTAAAAATTGAAGTCCAATAATTCACAATTTAAGCTATCTAATACTGTTAAATATTCTGCATTTCCATACTGCAACCGTCATTCAAAATCACAGTAAAGTTCTACTGCATTCAAGTTTCAAGATCAGATGATAAGATAAAGCAGGCCATCATGACTAACAATTTAAATTTGATTAATAGCATATCTTAGTATTTCCTTCGAATATGTAATCCCATAGCGATGAGCTATCTGCTAATGAACAATCTTGGAAACTGAGAAATATAAATATGGATTTATGCATAAGGTTTATTGTCAAGGGAACAAATCTTGAGCTGATTTTAAACCGTTTTAGGTTAAGAGCTGACTGGGACCTGAATATTGCTAATTTTTATTATACATATTTCGGGAATACAGAATAAACAAGAAACGCACCTCAAACAAATGACTGTGCTATGTAGCAATAAAAGAAGGTCTCAATTTATTCTTATCTACAGAAAAATTACGCTATAGAACACTAGAATAATCGCTTCAACGTACCATTCCCTCCAATAGTTCTCTAGCTGTACGCAAAGCCTTCAATCCAGGTTCTTTTGATCTTTCCGCTCCCTAAAATCGGGCATTATATCTCAGTGTGTAAGAAACAAAGTAAAATTTACTGCAATTTGCAAACGGTCAAAAACGTAGTGATAAAATTATCACTAAAACCTGTAGGTAACCCCCAGGATCATGGGTATCGATTCCCAAAAAGTGTCCCAGGCCATGAGGCATGAAAACAGCACCCAGTCTCTCATGAATCATAGCATCGATATCACTGGTCAAATATCAAAGAACCATGGACAGTTTAGAATTTAGCTCTTTGCCTTTACATGAAGTTGTAAATGAGGAAAGTATACCATCGAGAAAATATACATACCCGCAAAGAATGCCTCCTTCGTTCAATGACTCAAGGATAGTTTTTTCAGCTAATCTAATAATCAGGGGAAATGCATAAGCAGCCAGACAAAATAATGAATTTCAGGAAATATTTTCTTGATTACGGGGATGCAACATGTACACAGCAGATTCATTATAAAACCCATGCTCCAGAAAGTGTGTAGACACAAAACTAATACAGAACAAAATCTATACCACAGTACTGACCTTGAACTCATGCAGAACAAAATTTCCCAAAAGAAAAATTAATCTTTCTTCAATGACCCCGACTTTCAATAACTGTCATTTAGCCCCTGTTTGGTACACATTAAATTTTTCATTCTCATTCTTTTACACATTTTTTATCACACAATCTTCAATAAAATAATATTTTCCATCACATCAATAACTTTTTTTTTTTTTCAATCACACATTCCTAAAAAATCTACTATTCCAGAATATATTCTTCCAAAACAATGTGGCTCGAACACACCTTTACTTTCACTGAACATTCTAGTTACGGGGTCTTACATGTGCATATTAACCCATCCTACTCCAGGCCGCATACTGGATATGACAGCATTGTGGGCTCGAAGAACAGCCTGCAATTTAAAAATCAGCAACAAACCAAGTAATAAATGAGACCACAAGGCAGTAATCCTTTGAATAAGTGCTTGAAAGAAATTGAGCTACTAGAGACGGCCCAACAAGACCTCCTAAACTTGATGCTTGTGAATTCTCCAATTATGGTTACTCGGTTTAAAGATTTTGATAATCTATGGTGGTCTCATAACCGACACTGGAATAATAGTCAGTGAAGCTTGAACAATGACATTCATAACAAATACAATATTATTATCCCATTCATTCATGAATGTACTATTGTCTGCATTGCAATATGAGTTAGGGTTTCTTGTGACAGGAAGTATAATCATGGTGCTGTGCTGATATAGTAACGTCTTTATAATATTCCAGAATCTCATGAGAAACTCAATTCAGACTGAACAAACTTCGAGTTGGAAGCCTTGAAACAAAAATTTACAAGCAGCAGTATGATTTCATTTTTATTGTTTTAGTTGAGACAAACCCTGAGCAATATACATTAGCTACGTTCAACAGAAAAAAACACTCACATTATATATGAGGGATTGATCCCGAGTAAATGTCCCATTCACCTGCACTTACAATCAGATATCTGTAAGAGAAACTTATTTAATCAAATATAAAAAATGGGACAATACATTCGTAGCAGTGTAACAAAAGGAATCCTTAATAATGAGTTTTATCAAATAAAGTACCATTTAGTTTGAGGCCTGAAAGAGACCATTAACATTATTAAACTTAAAAGGAGGAAGCATGAAAGGTAAAAATCATTCAGAATGAAAAAGGAAAAGAATATAATCCAAGAGTTATAGTATGCTCAAGCTTGACTCAACATAAATATAGCATATAGTAACTCTTTCTGGAAAAAAGCCAGGTTGACAAATTGTTTTGAAACAGTCAAAAGCTTATTCAGAAGCCACTTGCTGAATGTTGCATAACGTGGTAAAGAGGATCACTTCACAAAAATGCTACGATCAAGTTGAAAAGTATTCCAGATACCTAAATAGACACATATGGACCTAATTTAAGCAAATAAAGTTTTGAACAGTTGTGTCAAGACTGAAAAATCAATTGAGCATACAAATTTTCTGAAATAAACAAAGGAGAACAATGGTAGAGTTATTGCCTGGAGGATGTTATGTGGTAGATAAACAAACAATATGGTACCCCAGCTGTGGACAAGCAGGTCCGTGTTATAACTGTAGAATGGATCTAAAGATGGGATCTCTTTACTGTGGTCTTCACATGGAAGCAAATTTGAGAACTAAAACAGTCTCCCCAGGAAAAAAATAAGAAGTTGCTTGTTTACTTGGAATGCAGTTCATGAGGGTCCTCGCCATGGGCGGATTTAGGGGAGACTGGGCCTAGCCAAATTCACTTGTTTTGTAGCAAATTATTATTATTTTTTCAAATAAAAACAATTTTTTTATGTGTAATTATTATTATTATTTTTTACGTATTAGCCCGACTTAAAAATTTTCATGGATCCGCCCGGGTCCTCGTCGGTGACAATTCAAGGAAGAAGAAAAATAATGTTAACTATAGCCTCCTCCTTTATGCGAGGGCTGAAGGGACCACAAATCACTTGTTGCCACTATGTGAAGTGGCTAAAATATCATGATCTCTAATCTCTTCTGTTCGCTCTATGTCGTCTGACTTGGTGGAGTTTATACCGAAGTGGAGGATAGAGGATTTGAGACACTGCGCTGCAGAGTATCATAGGTTGTCATAGAAGGAAAGAAAATGCAGAGAAAACTATAAGCATGTTATCGTAGATCTTTAGTTGACATTATTTTTGGGACCAAGTCACTAAGTTCTTAAAATGATGTATCTTCTCACAAGTATACGGACATAATAGATTATGCGAGTGACTTCTCAAGTACATGCCTATACCTTCTTGGTGTTTTATTAATGGAGTTTTCACATTTTTTTGTGTGTGTGTTGCATCAACCTCAGTTGCAAAATCCTGAATTGCAAGAAGAAAATTTTATTGATTGATGGAATATGCATGTGCCTATGAAAAATGATATACTGGGGCTCACTGGGAAGGAACAAGTTATGTCGGAACCATAAAAATGGTATTCAGCTCCCATGTCGAGCAATGCCATATCTCCATCTTGTAAAGTCTGCAATGAACCGTAGGATGTTAAATATAGCTCTTATATTCTGAATCCTATGAAAGTGCTCTCTAGAATAGAAGAATCAACTCTAAAAGACATTAAACCATCCCAACAATAATTGTGTCTATCAGCATATACTAGATTCCTATCAAATAAGTTGTCTCAAAAGGATAAAGACATTACAAATCATACTTGATATGAAAGCTCATTGAAATATGATGTACAATGTACAGAGATTAGTGTAGAAGTGATTAAAAAATAAGTTAAAGGCCACTGGATAAACATTAAAAAAATGCAAGGAAAGTATCTGTGAAGTGCATAATTTTATCTTTTATGTATCATGAGAAAAAAGACATCATGAAACCACAGGCCACAACCAGTTAATTGTTTAACTCAAAACCATAATGATCGCTCAAACACTGCATACCTCTGGGGTTGACTAGTTAATTCAATGTCATTGTAGCCTGAACAATTCTAAGAAAAGAAGGATACTAGAAGGATCTTATTTCTACTGGCCTTTTATTGAATTGGAGAAAGTATGATCTCCCATGCAATTATTTCTCTTCAATTTCTAACTTCATCTCCTGTTACATACAATTTCATCCTCCTTTGAATAACAAAAGAAATAGATGGAAATCAAGTAAATAAAATTTTGAATTTTAAGTGAGAAAGAAAAAGAGAGAGCTGTCACTGTGGGAAAGAAATTATTCGCTTGCTATGCATAAATCTGCAAAAGGCAATAACATAATAGTTATCATACCTTGTCATTTGGAGCAGCTGCATGACCATAGTGCAGCACAGCACTGTAGTATGACAGAGAACTATTAACTAATGATTAAAGCAACGAAACTCCTATCTATTTAATAATGACAAGTAACTTTTTAAGAAAAAACCAAAATTACACATTGGATGAAAAGCAAGCAAGCAAATCAAACCACACAAATCTTTCCCTTTTAGAAACACTGACTGTTGAGATGAATCTGAGACAACCAACGTGCAAATTAATCCACCAAAATCATATTAATTCTATTTTAGACCAGCCACTTAAATTTCATTTTTCCATTCTGTTCTAATAGCTACAGGTGATGTGACTGCAAAAAACTTTTTCCTTCATACTTGGTAATACGGGTTTCGTGGAAAATAGAAAAACAAGCGAAAATACCTTAAATTCTAAATTCAAGGCAAACATTTATTCGAAACATAAACTCACCTGTCATATGCTAGAGTTGAAAACAAAAGGCAAGGTCATAAGCATTGTGAAAGTAACTTGAATGAAACATGTAGCAAACCTCAAACGTACTATCCAAACAATGAGAAGTTAAATGAAGGAAATCGAACATTGTCTCATGAGAATTCTTCGATTCCTTAATAACACGTGAGGTTTCAGTGGACTCTCACATCATGCACAGCAGGATGCAGAAGAAACAACTCAATTGCATGCAGAGGAGCATGGACAAGGAGGGATGATCTCATCTCAAGTGCAGCATACGGTGAGAGCACCGCACACAACAGGATGCAGGAGAAACAACTTAAGTATACAATTGCAAGTTCATAATTTATAATCCTACAGTCCTTATATTATTTTACTTTTTATAGAAATAAACCATATTTCTTAATCACCATTTTCCATCTCAACGACACGTATTCATTCTTCAGCGACTTTTCTAGCAGAAGCAAACTGTAGTTAATCCTTACCAAGGGATACAACACCCTAGCAAACTGTGAGTTGCACGATAATTCTGAAAAATGTTACATGGGCATTTTGGAAAATAAGTAACTTGGTGGTCTGAACAAATTTGTTCTATATTATACCCATTCCATTTTTGTGAGGTCTAAATCAGAAAAGAAATAAGCATACTATATAAGGAAATTTCTTTGAAGATTAAGAGCTTTCTTTTGAATGATAACTTTCGATGGCATTCTTTGAGAATATAGCTCAATGTGCTTATAACGATCGTTAATATAATGATATTGTCACTTGGTTCTACTTAATTGTAAAATAATCCATCATTCGTAAAGACTCTTTTCTCATATATACAAGTATTGATTAAATCATCAAAAGAAACCTACACTAGCAGGCCTATGTTTTCGCGAAGTAATGAATTGCCTACCTACAAATATTCTGCAAACCACACTCACACACACACACAAAATAAAAACACACTTGCAAGTGACATTGTTCGAACTCCAGAATTACCCACTCAAAGACAAGATTTCATTTCTTGCTTCAAGCTCAGACAACAATGGCCAGGGCTATTTCATTCAGGGGGATGCATTTAGCTACACGTTCCCTTTTTTGCCTCCGAATCAATTAATGATAAGAGGCCTAAGCACCACACATGTTTCGAACTAGGTTACATCGAATGCAAAATGCAAAGAGAAAGTGAAATGTTCAAGACTAGTAATCTATTGCCCCAGCTACGTCGAGTGATTTTACACATTATGATAATAAGGAACAGAGAGAAGAAAAAAGACACAGGGTGCCATAGCAGGGACCTAAAGCCCCTCTAAGTACCCTAAAGCTTTGCTACTTATGACAAAGAAGAGAGACTGGACAAAGAGGACTAGAATTAGTCTACCATTCAATAAATTTGGAATCCCCACGTGTACTACGGAAAATTTTTATTATTGATATTTCAATACTCCTTCCCTTCCCATGCCAAAGCTGCACATTGGCGGTTCCAACGTTCAAAGTAATCGTAGAGTCTGAAAAAGCAGAGAGTAAAAGAAGGATAAGGAACTTACCTGTTGTCACCAGTAGCACATATGCATGTATATGAACAATGCCTACAGCCACCATACATATAGGTGTGATGAAGAAACAAGCTTTCTAACTGATACTCTTTCATGCCCACTTTTGTGTTCCTCATAACCTACTCAAGGCACAGAGTAGAAAATCAAAATAATTTTACCTCCACCCATAACAAAAAGAATGTATTTTTTTTTTTGATAAGTAATCAGTATATTAATAATAAATCAAAAGATAAAACATGGGGAATGTATTATCAACATAAACAGTGCAAAAACGACATGAAATTAGGCAACCCTTCTATATGGTTATCAGCCACGGTATTAAACCAATTGTACAAAGTAAGATAAAACAGTTCTCTGAACTGCTCAAAAGTTCTTGTTTGATCTTCAAAACAGCGGTTGTTCCTTTCTCTCCACACGCACCAGACAATACATCCCGAGATAAGATTCCATACAATCCTACTATTCTTATCTCGAAATTTCCTCCTCCATGCCCGCACCACATCTTCAATTCTCCTAGGCATCACCCAATCCATATGTTGGGAGACAAGAATGCTGTTCCAAAGCCACCTAACACCATCGCAATGAATGAACTAATGATCAATCGTCTCCCCATCCCTCTTACACATGTAACACTAAAACCCCTCCTTTGAAGATTATCAACCGTTAACGCTTGCCCCCGCACAACCGTCCACAATAAAAAAGCTACCCGTGGAGGCAATTTACATTGCCACACCATCTTCCACGGGAATGAACTCTGCACAGGTTCCAATAAAGATCTGAAATAAGAACAAACTGAGAATAAACCATTATGTGCCAACCTCCACCTACTACGATCACCTACTCCAACCTGAATGTACGCCTCATGCAAGGAGGTCAAAAACAACGCGTAATCATCCAATTCCCAATCCTGTAAACCCCTCTCAAAAACAGGATTCCAACTGAGACTTAACAAAAATAATGTATGCATACAAACATGAGATAACCATACCTAAAAGGAAGGAAAACTACATCCTACTTTAAGATTTTTACGTAGGAAGGTGATATTGATAAGAACAAATGAGTGGAACAAAGATAAGACAACGAGAAGAAAAAGGTAACTTAAAGAGAAGAAGATGGTTATATGACTACTAGTTGCTCAATCAGAACCCTAGCTTTACATGTTGGATAAGGTAGGTTCATTCCAGTAAAGAGTCTTATGCTATCTGCTCATATCAACATGTGCCAACAATTAGTATTATTGGTTCTCGATACACAAATTCCATTGATATCAAGCTTTCGGAGGAACTTTCCGAACTAAAAGCCAAATTAAGTGGGTTCCGCATTCCAATTTTCATGAGGTAGTATTAAAATCATTCACCTTCTAAGGTAATGGAACAGATGGATAAAAAGGCTGTTGCCTTATAAAGTGGCAGGTTTAGATACTCTTTAATATGGGGAAGGTCTTCTATTTCCCTCTACATCTTTAAGGGATAACAAAATGAAAGAAAGGATTTAGAGGGGAAAATGTCCTAGCCACATCTGAATATAAGCCACCTTTTGAAACAAAAGGTATTGTCTTACGGTCAATTGTTTGTAAGAAAATACGAACCGCAATATCAACATATAATGCTCTTTCACATGTGACCTTCAAGAATCTAAGTACCAATGAAACCATATGTATCGACAGTGCCAAAATCTACTAAACAAGTTCTATAAGTATAGAAAACCCAATTGTCAATCAATCAATCAATCAAGATGTGATTAATAGTTATGCTAATAATTGGCATGAACTACAGTTTACATAGATATAATAAGCCAATGTTCTTTTCTATACATGCGTATAAATAGCGAGGATTATGAATCATTAAACTGCAGTTAATGACGATAAAAAGCAGCAACATAGAATCTCTCACCCAACATTAATATATGAGATATCTGGCAGGAGATCTCAATAAAAAAAAAGGCATGAAACTAAATAATTACATAAACAAAGAATGTTAACCTCAACATGAGCTTCGGAGCTTATATCGTTGGCGAACTGAATGAGATTAAGCTCCAGTTCCGACTTTATAACACGGCATTCGGTCAAAATAGGATGCAAAGTATTTAGATCCATCTTAAACTTGTCAATTCCCTATAAATATATAAGCATAAAAATCAATAATCCACCCTTCAAATAGCATCATCTTTGTATCAAAATCTAGAAAAATTGCTGCAAGCAATCCAAGGGCCCAAGTATGGATGAGATAAATGATATAGCATATGAATAAAGAAATATGAGATTTGAAGAAACCCAAACTAACTTAGATGTAGAACGGAATAAAGCAATCATGACCTCTACATGCACATTATGACACATAATGCAGAAACTTCTGTCATCTCCATACCAATTAAATGGTTATAATCCCATTTATTACATTTTCATTAGTAAATGTATCATCATCCCTGTCATCTCACTATTTTCATCCAGAAAAAATAAATGATCAGGTCTAAAGCATGTTTTGGTGTTGTTTATAAACGATTTAAATTATAAATTGATAGAATGAATGGTTGATAAGTGGATAGTACTTGTGGGTCCCATGATATGTGAATAAAAAAATGGATTGACCAATTGTAAGCACATTATAAACGGTAGCCAAACATGGTCCTAGAAACATTAAAATAAAGTACAGTTATAAAATTCATCGGTATAAGCTACTGTTTATCCTCAGTATATACCAATTCTGCCATCTGCCTATGTTCTAATATTTTAGAGCTACAAGTATACATTTGTTTCTCCCATTTTTCTGATACTTGAAATATAAAACAAGAACCACGAATATTACTATGACAAATATGTTTTTACACAGAAAACATGTTATTCTACAATAACCAAAGATGTTTCTTTGATTCTGCTTTCCCGACAAATAATAGAAGGCCAATGATATACATTTCCAGCAAACAGAAATAATTTATCTGCACGTACATATAAACATGCACATATAAGTGTTTGCCCACTCAAAAGTATGTGTATGTATTCAATGGTACATTATGTATCAAATATTTTAATTTCTAAAGTTTTTGCCCCTCAAAATCTGTATACTTGATTTCCATGTTATACAGCAACTAACAACGTCATCAAAATCTAAACGTGGGTATTATAATATCCACTGCAGTACTGATAACACTTCATACTGCATTGAGAAAATATAAGTAGCATCAGAGATACGGGGATGTGAGAACCTCAAAGTCTGCCGGTTTGGAGTAATTGTTACTATCAGTGTTGAGTCCATGCAGGAGATATAGCAAGGGCTTTCCAAATCCTTGGTATTGCTGATGCAGAACTTTTGTAATCTCATCAGTATAGTGGACTGCACTAATCATGTATCTTTCCTGCAAGAGAAGGGTGCAAAATCAATTGTTATACCCATTATATATTTGATTCACATTACACTAACTTATGACAATATAATCACCTTGACGTAGGACAATGATTTAATTTCACCCAACCAAACTGCATACTCATTGGGTAATCTCGGAGCAAACAGTATTGATTCCCCACTTGCAATATCCTTCATCCAAAAAAAAGTTCAACAAGATGTTTGTCCTGTGAGTTTCTCTTAATAACCAAAATTGATTCCTTTTTTAAGATATAGAATTTCGAGAAAGATATGATCTCCCAATCTGAAAATTGAAAATAATCACATAAAGGTTCTTCATTAAGATGATAATCCATCAAAAACTCCCTACATATTCTTAAAGAGCCTAACCTGACTCAATTTATCAATTACACAAACCAGTGATTTCGAGGAACCAAAATGCTAGCTAATCTATTTCTTGCACAGCTGTAGTTCTCTTATGCCAACGCCTAAGTTCAAAATTGAACCAATAATGCTAGTTAGTCATGAGAAACACCTACGGCATCAGCTGAGCAGAACAAAATGGCTCTACATTTCAACACATATTTCTATATTGCATAACAAGAAGTGTGTGAGCATCCCTTGGTTTCCAAATATTCAGTATTTGCCAAAACCTTTACAAATTTATTTCCATTTGATCATCAAACATCAATGTGTCATATTACACTGAAATCCAGGAATGAAATACAAAAACATAACATTCTAAAATGAACTTACAAGAGCTCCATAGAATCCAGGTTCTCGCACTCCAAACAAGTAAGCAAAATAACTCTCCTGTCTACAAATCAATTCAATGAAACAACGAATTAGCATCCTTCTTAGAGACAATAATCAATTGCAGCAGCAATTTACAGAAACCACAACCAAGAACATTAAGTGCTTGTTTGGGAAAACATAAAAAGTTGATAAAAGTTTGAGGTCAAATTCTACAATTAGCTTGTGTTTGACACTCATTTTGGGAAGAAAATGAATTCTGGAATAGTGATTAATGGAAGAATGTGTGGTTGAAAAGCAATGAAATTTTTTAGTTTTGTGTGTAATATTATTTTATTTGGAGAATGTGTGGTTGAAATGAAGAAAGAGAAAAAAATGAGAATGAGAATGAGTGTCAAACAGAGCCTTAATTTTAACCACTAGGACACACAATTCTACTTACTTTTCCTTCACTCCTTTCGTGAGATCCACTACTCTTTTTATCAAAATCTTTTTAGCTCCATCAAACAAGGACTAAGTATAACGATCTAACCTCTATGCCCAAGTAGTTAAATCATAAGTACTCTTCGCTTTGTAAGAGTGTAGACTCATCTTACCCCTTACGAATTTTTATCGCATATCTCAAGATTTGAACTCAAGACCTATACCTTACGAGGTACTTAGGTTGAACAATATATATAATATGACAATTTGGAAGAGAGGCAACGTCGTCACAAAAAATGCACATTTTTTGTAACAACCGAGCATCTGTATCTAAACTGTTGACTTACGTATTGTCCACTTTGAAAATGTCTGAGTCTAACTTACCCCTCACGAATTTTTGTTTCTTCCTTCAAGATTTGAACCCCCGACCTCTGCTTTGTAAGAGACTTAAACTGAGTCATGATACCAATTGAACAAAAAAACGCACATTTTTATAGCAACCCGAGCCTCTATGCCCAAGTTGTTAACTAACATATTATCTACTTTGGAGGAACCTGAGCCCATCGTACTTTTCACATATTTTTATCGCATCCCCTAGGATATGAATCTAAGGTCTCTGTCTTGAGAGATTTAAGTTAAATACTGGTACCAATTAGACAAATCTCAAAAGCTCGGGTGATTACACTAAGAACAAATTTAATAATGAAAAAGCAAGTGCCAAGCTATTCACCGTGGTTAACAATTTTGCAATTACCAATTTTCCACCACATATAGCTCGAAAGGTGATTTTATATAAATAAAATATATCATAGGCTTTGATAGTATACCAAAAGGAAGGCTGGAAATCCAACAACTCGAAATAATAATAAATAAACTATTTTTAATGTTTTAAAAATTTGCTTACAAATACATTACAATTTACACCAATAGTTGTTTTGTTCTCATTAACTCAAAATCAAACATTCACGTACTGAATGACTTGACATTAGCAAAACTACAATTTAGTTAAGCTATCTTTTTCCACAATAATATTAGTGGATAACATAGAGGTTTCTCTCCAGCTTCCTCACATGAATTTTGTAACCTTCTCCAGAACAAATCAAAGCTTAAGACTTTAGACAATTAAACTTCAAGAAAATAATACGCTTAAGGCACATAAAACTGGGACCTCAAAATAGGAAAATTTTGCATTAAATTTTCACCAATTCCAATCTCAAGAAACTGATTCCACACTGCAAACGCAGCTTTAAACTATATTCAAAAGCATGCACCACAAATGGAGTAGTGCTATAGTGGGTGCCAAGTATAATATCCATTATAAAGAACCTGAAGAGTTCGGTATGATCGGTGCAATGACGCGTTTGCTCTTCACCACCCTAACAAAAGAACGTATTCCGATTTCAATAATTCTATAAACAGATCAAAACTTTTAATCGAATAAAATAAAGAGAAAATGAGAAACCTGGAGAAAGACGAAGCCTTGGAGAGGGCGAGAGGAGGTAGTGAGGTGCTGAGTTAGGGATTTAAGGAGTTTCTCTCTGTTCTTGACGTGGAGCTCCATAGGGACCTCCGGAGGGGAGAGAGAAGACGCCATTGTAACTGGCTGAGGAGTTAAAAATGAGACTCTCACTCTCCTGCGGCTCTGCCATTTATTTTATAAAAAAGGTTCTTTAATGTTTGGTTATGCTTAGATAATCTACTTATAAGTGAATAAGTCTATAAAGAATAATTTTGGAGTTGGAATAAAAAAAAGCTGCTTATTTTAAAATTTAAATGAACACTATTTTGAGCATAACTTAAAAGTAAAATAGGTAACATATTTAATATAAAATTTATTTAAATTTTTTTTTTACTTTTGAGTAAAAACTACAGAAAAAAATGTAAACTTTTACATTCAAAATAGAAGACAACATATAAAAAAGAGAGAGTTAATTAGGCCCCTAGTTGACATCATTTAATTTATTACTTATACTCATTTTAATCACACATTTACATAATAAAATATTATACACATAAACCTAAAAAAAAATCTACTTTTTAACCACATATTATCAAAAAGATATTATTTAAAACAATGATTTTTAAAATTTTAAGGATGACAAACCAGGGCTACATTACTGCAATATCATAAATCGTTGTAATCAAATTCAAAAGATTTCAAAAACTCGTGACAATTGAAAGTATGAATCCCAAGAATCATGACAACCAAGAAAACAAACTTGAAAATCAAACTAGTCATGGTTTAATCCAAAGAAAGAGGATCGATTTCTTTAAGTTCATTGTTTCGTAGTAGTAAAGTAGTATAAATGTCGACTATTAACTGATCGGGACAATCACGAGAATAAAATCTTACCGCTCATGACAATCAAAAAAGCTAATCTTGGCAACAAAAGAGCATAAATTCATGGGAATTACAAAAGGCAAACTTGGCAAGGATTTTGCAACTTGTCCATAAAAAAATGTACATAATGAATTACATAATATGATGTAAAGAAAAAAGATTAGATGAAAAAATTGATTATATTTTAAATCGACAAATGATAAAGTGTCTTTGTCTTTGTTTGTTGGGATCGTTATTACAGACCTTTTCATCCTTGAGCATAAATAAATCATAAGAGGGACCTTTCTTTTTGGCAAGTTCATCAAATAACTTTGATCCAAACAATAAAAATTTACTAAACTTTGGAAAAATTACCTAAAATCCTACATTTTAATTTTCAATTTCAAAAATCAGTTGCTAATGATTTTTATTCAATAATCAAGTCATAATTATTTTTAAATTTAAAAACACATTATTATACCCCCACTACAACCAACCAACCTCGTAAATATATTATTCCATACCCCACCCAACCCAGACCTTGATTCCACGCACAACCCCTGCTGACAGCAGGAACAATGGATTTTAATTTACTGAAATTTTTTGTGCCTGCTTATTCTCCATATTGGACCCTGTTTCAGCCGAGTTATGGAATATTTATAGTACTGCTTAGTTAAGCTCAGACATACCTCCTGGTTATTTTGGTAAATACATGATGATGATGTATTTTGCATCACGAGATTGAGAGATCTAATTGCTAAGAATGAAGATGAATATGTGCAGCTAGCAGTACAATTGGCATTAGATGTTGGGAATGGTGGTGGGGCAGAATGGGTCGAATGAAGAGTGGTTGTGACCAACTATTGGGTAATTGTGACCAATAAATAACTTGCGACTTAAAAATGTGTGATTTGTGACAAAAATTGTAACCGTGACATGTAATTTGTGTTTTCTTCATTGATAAATAAGTCGCGATCTATTAATTTGATAATCGGTAAGTTGGGATGGGTCCGTGGGGTGAGGTGTGTGTATATATATATATATATATATATATATATATATATATATATATATATAATTAGAATTAACACCTAAATTTTGAAATAATTTAAGTTTTAAAATGTAATTTTAATATGTAGGATTTATATATTATTCCCTCTGTGTCTTGTTGCCTTAATTTTTTTTTTTAATGGGCCTAGTACAGTGATGGGTCTAATCTAGCATTTGGGGTTCTCTCGTTGTCTCTCGAGATCTTCCGATAAGCCTCCCTCCTTCGAAATCAATAGCTTAGCGGCGAGAGAGAGGCAAAAATATTCTTGCCCATTTCTTTTGCTTTCTCGGACGTTAGTTAAAGGTAAATATACGAGTCAAAACCAACTTTTTTTTTCTTACTGTTCTTTACAATTCTGGATTTCTTCGTACACTGTTATTCATACTCTTTCTTTTGTGGGTTTTGGACTAATTTCTCGGATCTATTTGTTAACTGGCGGGTTTTAGTCTGTGACTTGATTTCAACACTTTACACTTATATTTATTCACGATCTGTTAGGGGGAAACTGAAACCGCTTAATCTGAGAATTTATTTGTTTGATTTTGTTTTGGATTCGGTAAGGAAAAGGAGGACAGAGAAGAAAAGAGCAATATAATATTTCCATTATTTTTTAAGCAAGCTCAATTGAGGCTGGGAATTGGAAGACTCGTTGTTTCCACTAAGATACTTTTTAAAGGGAAATGCCTCTCTTTTTGTCCAAGATATTCTTCTAGTGCTATGATATTTCCTTTTCTTTCCAATAAAGAAAACATACTGTTTAATTATTGAAATAGGTCCATGATATGAAAGTAGGACCTATTAAAATGGTTTGTTAGATGGGTTGATACTGGAAATTGGAAGCAAAGTTGATTTTATGGTGGTTCTCTTTTAGTTTGCTGACCAAAAGGATGGTTATGTGTTGGGGTTGATTAGTGCTTGATATGAAATGGATTTGCAGCCCAAAATAAAAAATAAAAAATAATCCAGATGATCAAGAGATATGAATAGTAACTGACCAACTGGAGAATATAGTTTGTAAGATTGGAATATTTTCAGTGTTTTAGGATTATGATTTCACAAAAAATATATTGGGCTATAATAATTAGTGATTAGGAATAAGAGTTGCTCTAAAAAGATTGGGTGCAATGTGATGAATATCGGAGGAGAAGGGTAGGGAGAAAATAAGAGAAGAGAGAGCTTCATCCTTGCAAGGGTTAGTTGAATTCGACAAGGCAATTTACACCATATACTATTGATCTCGCAGAACTCTACTACTTAGATACATGGGATAACAACAAAGTATTTATAACTAGTAAACAATGTTATTCTTGACATTTCAATCTAGATTAAAGATGCATAAAATTGAACTTTTACTTTATGAAATTATCCACAAATAATGCTGTGTAATTCAACACTTTTACCCTTTATTGCCCATGTGTTTGGCATTACTTTTTCTTAGAAAGGACCACAATTTTATTCGTCATGATTTAATTAAATAATGTACATTTTCACGGTCATGTTAGAATATGAATCCGTTTCTATTATTACCTTTTTGTTTGATTCATAGACATTATTTCAGATTTAATGGCATCAAAGTTGCAGCAATTGCAAGCAAAGGCCTGCCAAGCCTCACAGTTTGTGGCCAAGCATGGAACTTCCTACTATAAACAGTTGTTGGAGCAGAACAAGCGATATATTCAAGAGCCACCTACTGTGGAGAAATGTAATGAATTGGCCAAGCAGCTGTTCTACACTCGTCTTGCCAGGTTAATTTATTTTAACTCATGCTCGTACACCATTCAGAATTGAGACGTATTCCTGGATGGCATATCTTTCATTTACTTGGACTTTGAACTCCTGTATTTATTCAGTTATTTCATGTCATTCCTCTACCTTGTTTACTGGATAAGTACGGGAAATTTTATGCCTTTAAAAAATCAACAGTTTCTTATGCCTTGAGTCCTCTCATGCGAGGCTTTCATTAACCTTCTCAAAGCTTATGCTTTAAGTGCCTTGATTAACTGAGGCTTATGCCTTGGTCTTGTGTGCTCTTAATTAAAGTATATTCCAAGTGTGTTCTTAAATATTGGATTCAAGTTATTTGCCCCCTTCTGTTATGTTTTTTCATATGGATGGGCTACACGCCTAATCCTTTACCTATTTGGTGGATTTTAATTATAAACATAACAGTATGCTAGGAAGAAATTGCCTGCAAAAGTCAAATGTGCTATTTGTCAGGTCCATTGCAAGATGTCAATTACATTCGCGGCTTCGCCCAATGTTTAAAAAGGCGGAAATAAGTACCGAGGTGTTTTTCCTTTTGTGAGGCGAGTTAGATACGCCTCACCACAAACTAAAAATTTGCTAAATGAGTTGCATCTCCATGTTTTGCTAGTTTGTGTTAGTTTCTTCAGTCTGTATGGTATGGTAGTTCTCATTACTTGTACTTTGCAGCATTCCCGGCCGTTCAGAGTCATTTCGGAAGGAACTTGATTATGTCAAGAACATGTGGAAGCACAGGCAGGAGCTGAAGGTTGAGGATGCTGGCATTGCTGCTCTATTCGGCCTGGAGTGTTTTGCATGGTTTTGTGCTGGTGAAATTGTCGGAAGAGGATTTACATTCACTGGTTACTATCCCTGAAAACTGCCAGCCGGGTAAACTGTTTGGGCCAGTCGATGTTCGTTATCATCACTGCGGTTATTTGAGTTGACATTCTTTGTGCGAGATTTTGTTTTCCTACAATATTTTCGGAGCTGAGAAATCAGTTGTTTTAAATTCAATTGTCTTAATAATTAACATATTCGACATCAAAATCCCTTCTTTAGTGAAGTGACTTGGGTAAATTAACTTGATAATGGAATTGTAATCCCCGTGGAAGACCTGTGATAAATGTAGCTCTGAGAAAAGTTTTGGTGGTTGTTCCCTGCTTAACCTTAAATTTTATGTTGTTCCAATAAGAATGTCATTACGGCCTTGGCAATGTTGGTCATTGGAGTTCAACTTTGACAAATATTTTTTATTTTATTATATTTTATGTACTTTCAAGTAAACTTGCTTGTACTTTTTAAGCTTAGCCAAACATGCTAATCTTGAACGAGCTCGTTTGGTTTATGGGATCTTGATGTTTACATTTTGCTAGCTTATTGGCATCTGAAACCGAGTTTCCACGGTATTATCCTAGTGTATTGGGCATGGAATTGGATAGCATTCGTCTATGTTTGACAATCATTATTAAAAAAAAATAAATAAATAAAAAAATAAAAATAAAAATTCTCTACTCATTTTTAATCATGAATTCATACAATAAAATATTTTGTACGTGAATTCAAATTTTTTTTCTATTATTTAACCATATACCTGAAAAATACTATTGCACCGTTCAAAAATTTGTTTTTCATAATTAATGGTTGTCAATCAGGGGCATAGTATGAAGAATTTAAAATTTTATATGTCAAATACATCGTGGAAGGTTCATGTAATTTTTTGAATAGATTTTTCTGTTTTATTAAATATTATTAATAAATTAAAGAAGGTTAGAGAAGATTTTAAAAATATTATTACAAAATAAAAATTTATTCGAGTAACCTAATAAATTATTCCAATACTGGTCTCGTAGTCCAGTTTGGTTCCACTAGGCCCAATACGAAATGACCGACTCCGAATCTGGTTTTAACGCAAATCCCATTTAACCAAATAAATACCAGGAAGAACCTAACCCTAGCACCAATTTCGCTCCAGCAGTTGCATTTCTTTGTCTAAATTTCTACTCA
This sequence comes from Fraxinus excelsior, assembly GCA_019097785.1. NCBI lineage: Eukaryota > Viridiplantae > Streptophyta > Magnoliopsida > Lamiales > Oleaceae > Fraxinus > Fraxinus excelsior. Next base: position 6,021,838 of record CM032630.1, read on the forward strand.
CAGAAATCAACAATGGGTAATTTTCGGACCTAAAAATTTCAAATCCACTGTTTTATGTTGAATTGATGAACTGTTTTACGATTTATTCTGATTTGATTCGAAAATTGCAGGTAAGGTTCATGGATCACTGGCACGTGCCGGTAAAGTGAGAGGACAAACGCCAAAGGTGGCCAAGCAGGACAAGAAGAAGAAGCCCCGTGGCCGTGCTCACAAGAGGATGCAATACAACCGCCGCTTCGTCACCGCCGGTAAACCTAGTTCTGCTGACCATTTTTCTTTCTCCTCGTTTATTAATCGCTGTGTTACTTCTCGTGTTATATTTTTGCTTTTGCACAGTTTAGTTTCTGTGTTTTCAGTTGCTTAGATATATTATTGTAAAATGCCAGTATCATTTTTTTTCTTTTTTCTTTTTTTTTTTAAAATTAAAAAATTCTGTTGAATATGTAATGTAATTAAAAAAAGAAGAAAAAAAAAACTGCCTTTGGAATTCAATGTAATTAAAATTCAATGTCACGCCACATAAGCATAATGTTAGCCAAATCAACCTTGTATGTTTATTTTCTGCAGAAGAAATCTATTTTAGAGACTAACTAGCAAAATATTGACACTTGTAAGGCATGGTTTACTAGTATGCCTACAAATTCAGGGACCAACTTAACTAGGTTATTAATCCTATTATTCGAAGATATGATGGTATCATTTTTACATTTATACGAATTAAAAAATCTGGAAATTGGTTTAAGTTAATTTTGGCTTTCAACAGCTGGTTATTGACAGCTTTGGCACTTGTGACGGAGTTTATTGCTAATTTGTTAACATGGACAAGTGTGAAATGGTATGAGATCCTGCTTTAGATGTGAAATCATAATCCATAAATGGGTTCTGTACTATGTTTTTTTTTACTCTGCATTACTTGCTGGAATAAAATTTATTTATTATTATTTGTTTTGCACATGTAATAGGTAAACATTGTTTGGCTGTCTTGACTTATTGTGTAGCTACCTTGTAAATTGTTGTCTGAAACCTTTTCCTTGAGAAGTGACTTGTATCCCAATAGTTAAGGATTCTAAGCAAATAAAGAGTGCCACTTACCTCAAAACTTCTGTAGGTTCTTGTGAGAAATATAATTTGACTGCTGCTATTTGTTGCTACTTGTAGTTGTTGGCTTTGGAAAGAAGAGGGGACCAAACTCATCAGAGAAGTAAACTGAAGAAGCTAGTAACTTTTTATCGGGCAAAATGCATTTGCATCTGAGTTAATTGTTTTCAAAAAATGTGTATTGTTAATTAGCAGACTAAGTTTCTATTTCTGTTTTATATTTTTGCTTTGATTATGTTGATCATCTAATGGCTTTACAAGGTTAAAGAAAGTTCTGTTTAAGTTGAATCAATTTCGAAATGAATTCGTTATCCATGCCTAATAACTTTTTACTTCCTGGATTTGGTGTATATGTAGTATTTACGTTTTAAATTTAGTTTTTGCACTTGTTTAGTAATCCAACTCGGGGAAGTGGATATATAAATCTATTTCCCTTTGTGATCTTCCCATTAACACGTCCTTGTGCAAAACTGTGGGCTTTCCTTTTGAATAACAATGGTGAATATTCCAGTATGCTACTTAGACAGGGGGAAAAGAGTCGTTTCACATCGGGGTTGATACTGCAAACTGGAAAGCATGTGATTAATTGTACCTGTTATCATTCTAAAATGTGCAACGTCATGGCTGCATCTTATAAGCTCTGCTCAAACCAGTGCCCATACATTATGCTGTTGAAGTTCTACACTGGTTGAACAGTTTGGTGGGTAAATATAAAATAAGGGCAACTGGGGAAGATGAAATTTGCTTAGTGAGGTAAAGGGAAAACTTGACCATGTTTCCGAGGTTTGAACTTCATGATCGTGTTTATGCAGTACTAGACATGATTTCCTTGAGATTTTAGTTTATTTTATACTTTAATACACAATTCAATGCTATCAAGTTCACTTAAAAAACGTGCTAATGTAGCTCTCAACATTTCCATCGGCTTAAGTTTGTGACATTCACTTAAAGGGTGTTTGGTGTAGATTAAAATCAGATTTTAAGTGGATTGTGATAGAAGTTTTTGAAATATGTGGTTGAAAAGATGTGAGACTCGTGAAAGATGTGGTTGATATTAATTGTTTACTTTGATTTAGACTTAAATTAAAATCAGATGTGGTTAATATATTGGAGGTTTGTCTTGTGTACGCTTGAAATTCACTCATTTTTGGATGCAAGTTCACTAGAATTTCAAACGTTTCAAGTAAATATTATCTTGATATCCTTGATTCTGTTCACGCATTTTTATTTCTTGATTGTTTATTCCCTGTTTCACAAACTCGAATATTTTGTATTGTTGAATGTAGATTTCTAGTTACTCCATCGTTTCTTTTTGCTGGCGAAAAAAGTGATTACTTTTGTATATTGCATGGATTCCACCAACATGGTAAGAGTAACTGATTCCTGTTGTCTGTTTTGTGGAAGAAAAATGCTTTAGTGAGAGATGTCAGATGGATGAGCTCCTAACTTTATAGCAAGTATAAAGGTTTGGAGAGAGTATATATATATATACACGCTCCCGTTTGACAATCATCATTCAAAATTTTTTAATTAATTATATATATGCACACCCCTGATTGACAACGATTTTTCAAAAAAATTTAATTTTTTTACGTTCATTTTCAATCGCACAATAAAATATTTTGCACACAAATTCAAAAAAATTTCCTACTTTTTAGTTACCAATAAAATATTTTGCACACAAATTCAAAAAATTTTCCTACTTTTTAGTTACATTTTTTTTAAAAAAAAATTTCACTATTTTAAACTTTATTGCTGGCAGATAATGGCCATAATATTGTTCAAATTAATGAAAGTTTTTATTTCAAATTCACCACCCTACGGCACGAGAACCCTACGGCACGAGAACAATCTAAATAATGTTTGGGAATGATTTAAATTATAAATATATGGAAATGAATTTAAAATAAGTAGTGTTTGGGAATTTTACGAAATATATGAATAAAAGTAGTTTGGCCTACAAACATTGGCTAAATTTGAAAATATTAAAAACAAAAAAAAAAAAAAACTAAAATTTTAATAAAGGGAAATGAGAACATATTTTATTAAAATTCATGTTTGAGTCATACTCTAAATTTTTTTTATAAAGTTAATTTTATTGACACATTTTCTTAATAAAATAATTTTACATATATATTGATATTTTTTTTTCACTACACCTACTTTAAAAAAATCAGGTTATTAGAACATGACGTTCTTACTTTTCACGTGGAAAAATTATTAATTTTTCAGTTTTTAGTATTTTTATATTTCATTGCGCAAAATGTTAATTTCATTAATATTCTATTTAAAGCTGTGAAATAATGAATATACCATTTAGTTTAAATAAAATCAAAAGAAAAAGAAATAGCTAATTGCAATCATAGTTCCAAAATTTTTAAAAAAGTAAAAATGAATTCCAAATAAATTACTTTTTAATAATTTATTCGGGATTCGTTTGCATTTTTTAATTTTTTTTATAATTTATTAGGACTCTTTTGAACCTTATTTCTTAAAAAAAAAAAAAAAAAAAATTCTATTTTGTTAATAAATTATTTGAGACTTTTGCACTTTTAAATTTTTGTTTTTAATTTCTAATTTCTTCATAATTAATTATTTAAGACTCGTTTGCATTTTTTTAAAAAGGAAAATAGGAGTATGACTGTAATTATTTTTTATTTAAACAGTAGAGCATATTTTTCATTTCACAAATTTCTTATTGAAAAATTTGATGAAAATAGATAAAAATGATTGTTTGAGTAATCAAGGGTGTAATTGCAGCCAAAAATAAAAAGATTAAAAACATGGACGTTTTTCACAATGATAGTGAAATGTTACGTGCTAATTGCTCTTTTGATAATTTATTTGTGACTCATTTTGTACTTTTTAAAAATTTGGGATTATTATTGCAATTAATTCTTTCTTTTTATTTTATTTAAATAGAATGATATATTCATCATTTCACAACTTTTAATTGAGAAATTTGATGAAAATGACCTTTTGAGTAATGAAAGGTGAAAATGCTAAAAGAATGAAAAGTAAAGGACATTTTTCATAATAATAATAAAATGTAAGGACGTTATATGCTAATTATCCAAAAAACTACTATTATAAAATCCAGGATGTGTTTGATTGTGAGCATGGAACTTATATGGAATAAAAATAAATTAAATGTGTGTAATTTATTTAGTTTTCAATCGAAAAAATATTATACTTGTCTATTTTTATTGGTAAATAGATGAGAGAGAAAAATATAGATTGAATTACTTGGAAAATAGAAATCACCCCTCCCTTGAGAAAATGTTCTCATCGTTTTTGAGGAAAATATGGTCACTAACCAAAAGTTGAAAAATATTTTTATAAAAAAATTGTCAATTAAACACTTCAAAAATAGAAATTTTAGATAAAAAAAATGACATTTTTATGAAAAATATAGTCAATCTAACGCAATTTTGTTATAAAAAAAAAAAAGGATTTAAACATAGTCTATAGGCTATGAATGTTAATAAAATTAATTATTAAAGCCATGTTTGAGTCAAATTATTGTAGAATGAAAATGAAAAATATAGTCATTATTGGAGCTCAAACAAGAAATGGAAATTTTGAATTTAAATATTGATGTGATGGATAATGATCATATTTTTCATTTTAATAAAATAATAATGTAGATCAAATCGGACTGAGACAAATTTATGCTTGTCCTCCATGGACAAATTTATGCTTGTCCTCCAAGGATCGAGGATCATATATTAGCCTACCACGTGGAATACCTTCATTGGTTAGTACCATAACGTTTTTTACACGGAATTTATTACCATAATCCACCATATTAAAGGACCCCAATTAACGCTAGGGTTTATAAAAAAATTCAAACATTTCATTTCTCTCTCTCTCTGCGCAACAGTCCAGTTCCTATCCTCACTGCAAGAATGTCACTCGATTCGGCCGCGCCGCCGCCACTGGATAAACTTTCCCTGAAAGACGCCGTACAGGAGGCCCAATTCTCACAGCGGGTCCTAATACACTCCATCCTTTCCCGCGCCGATGGCGGGTCTGGTCTTGCAGGCCACACGGTCCGAATTGGGGGATGGGTGAAAACTGGCAGGGAGCAGGGAAAAGGCAGTTTCGCATTTTTGGAAGTTAACGATGGGTCGTGCCCCGGGAATTTGCAGGTGATTGTCGACGCCGGCGTGCATAAGTTGACCGATTTGGTGCCTACTGGGACCTGTGTACATGTGGAGGGCGAGCTCAAGGTTCCTCCAGAAGGTGCGAAGCAGAAGATCGAATTACGAGTTAAAAACGTTATCAACGTTGGCCCTGTAGATGCGGGGAAGTATCCATTGCCTAAAACTAAATTAACGCTCGAGTTTCTCAGAGATGTCGTTCATCTTCGCCCTAGGACTAACACTGTATGAATATCTCTTTTTCTCTTAATGTCTTTTTGTGTTTGTTTATTCTATGATATGAATTTAGTGAGTTATCTGTACGAATCTTTTTCTCCATGTTTGTACTTTATCTGGGATAGATATGATTTTCGATGATGTCCAGTTAGCAGGCATATATGTGTGATTAACATAATTTTTCAAGTTCAGGGTGTAAACATACAATTTAGAATTTGTTGGTCAAGTTGAAATTTAGTGTAAAGTTCACTCATTTATTTATTTATTAAGCAAAACTTTTACTTGCATATAAACTAATATCCTGTTTGACGACTTTGATCATTTGATATGATATGCCTGATGGTTTCTGTCTATAGTTTACATGTGCATTTACAGTGTTTCTGGTAGGGTTTGCTTTAAGTCACATGAGAATTGAGAACAAGCTGAATACTTGAGTTTGTCCATTAAAAAATTTAAGCTCAAATTAATGAAAATTACGTGTTAGCTTACTCTACTTTATATGTTCTGTAACTAAATTCCTTTTCATTAAATAGGAAAAGGTGTATTGTTTTTTTTGCTGAAGGACTAGATTTCTCACATTGGATTTACTCCTTTGATTCTATTAATGCCATGTTTGGCATGTAACTTATAACTATAAGTAATAAAAATGAGCGGTCGATAAGTGGGTACTACTCATAGGTAGTGTTGATAAATAGTGGCTCTAGTGTTAGGCCCGTTCGGTAGAGATTAAAATTGAAAAACTAATCGTTATTGTTGATTTTTATTAGATGAGCGGGACCAATAACGGCTATATTTTGAATTTTAATCTCTACCGAACGGGGCCTTAATAGAAAATTTATAAACATTAGCCAAACATATGCTAAATGAAATTACTTCACTTATTAATTTTCTAATTTTTCGTTATATGGTTTTACAAGTAACAATAAGACTTGCTTGAATGCTAAAACTAATGAAGTTCAAAAACCCACTATATATATATTGAGGATGTTGGATGTCTGTTGATTAAATGCACTGCAGCTGAGTCTGCTTCAATCCGCAGATGCTTTGCTACTCCACTATTTATCAACAAAGTCAAACCCAATGCCACATTAGATATGTGCTTATTTAGATTTATTGCTCTTGAACTTCCAAATTGTAATGAAAATGCATGCTTGCACTTTTTTTGGATGATTCAGTGAGTTGTAACTTCTCTTTTACCATGTGAATTAGTGCAATTCATTATTTTCAACATGAATATTTCTTAATATGGGCGCACCGCGCATGTTTGTATATAAATATTATATCCAAGTAATTTTTGCTTGAATTGCAGATCAAATATTGCTGAAAATGTGATTTTAAATGTGTTAATCTAGTGCTACCTATCATAGTCATTACTTGCTGCTTGAGCAAAAGCCAGGACGCTAGCATTTTTAAGTGGCTGGTATCAATAATTTGCTAGGCACTAGACCATTATATCAAATTTAATCATTAGTGTTTCAAGGCTTCTTCTGTTATGCAAATGTTTAATTCAACTGTTATGATTTTCTTCGCTGACAATTTTTAATTGATTCACTTGTCTAGATATCTGCAATTGCTAGAATCCGTAATGCACTGGCTTATGCAACTCACACATTCTTCCAAAAGCATGGTTTCCTCTATGTGCACACCCCTATTGTTACTACAAGTGATTGTGAGGGTGCTGGCGAGATGTTCCAAGTTACAACCCTAATCAGTGAAGCAGAAAAATTAGAGAAGGAGCTGAAAGATAACCCTGCTCCCTCTGAAGCCGATGTTAAAGCTGCTGAGCTTGTGGTGAAGGAGAAAGGCGAAGCTGTTGCTCAACTTAAATCTTCTAAAGCAAGCAAGGAGGAAATTAGTGCTTCTGTAGCTGAGCTCTCTAAAGCTAAAGAGAGCCTCTTGAAACTGCAAGAAAGATTTAAGCTGGGGGAGAGATGTAGACTAAGTGCTGGTTTCCCCAAGAAGGATGGGAAAATTGATTATTCTGAGGACTTTTTTGCCCGCCAAGCATTTTTGACCGTCTCTGGACAACTTCAAGTTGAAACATATGCATGTGCACTCAGTAGTGTGTACACTTTTGGGCCGACATTTCGAGCAGAAAACTCACATACTTCAAGGCATCTTGCTGAGTTTTGGATGGTGGAGCCTGAAATAGCATTCGCTGATATAAAGGTATTTTAGTCATAAACAATTTGGGGTGTGTTTGAGCCACATTATTTTGGAAGAATGTATTTTGAAATAGTAGATTGATGGAGAATGTGTGTTTGAAAAAAAAAAAAAAAGGAAAAAGTTATGACGTGATGAAAAATATATAGACAATTTTTTGATTCATGATCTGTTACCAATTAGATCTTCAATGTTCCTGGTTGCTTTTAAGCTTACTAATTGCCCAAGAAAACATGCGTGGAGATTGTACAAGTTTTTGCTTTTACTGATGGAATTTTTTTAGTGAAGTATTCAAAAATATGAGCTCCCTTAAGTTTTATGAAACGAAACTTGTAATGAACAAAATATATGAATTGGATAGCGATACGTAATCTAAAGGCTTTTGTAATATTCCTTCTCTATTGTTACAAGAGATTAGAACAATGAAATGACTTTTGTAGGATGATATGAACTGTGCGGAGGCCTATGTCAAATTTCTCTGCCAGTGGTTACTAGACCATTGCTATGATGATATGGAGTTTATGGCTAAGTTTATTGACAAGACTGCAATTGATCGTCTTAAATTGGTTGCTTCATCCAACTTCTACCGGATTACTTACACAGAAGCAGTTTCCATTCTTGAGGAAGCATCTAAAGAGAAGAAGTTTGAGAATGCAGTAGAATGGGGGATTGACTTAGCTTCTGAACATGAAAGGTATTTGGCATGAATAGCCTGTAATTTGACTTGCTAGGTGCTTTACTGATCACGTTGCATGCCCAATCATGTAGATTCTTGACTGAAGAGAAATTCAAAGCACCTGTCATTGTGTATAACTACCCCAAAGCAATTAAAGCATTTTATATGAAGGTGAATGAAGATAACAAAACAGTTGCAGCTATGGATGTGCTTGTACCAAAGGTAAGATATTTGTGGAGATATCGATGTCTCACAATTCTCCTATTGTAACTTGCAGCATCTCCTTAATGTTTTTGTTTGTGTCATCTTTCATGTGCAATCAACTTGTGAGGGAGAGTGTCTTATTAATAATGGTGGCTGTATTTACTTTTTCAGGTGGGAGAACTAATTGGTGGAAGCCAAAGAGAAGAGAATTATGAGGTCCTCAGAGATAGGTACAGAAAGCTATGGTGCTTGATTTTATTTTATTGAAATAAATGCATCCGTGACTAAGTGGGGGCACCACCTTACCTCTGAACTAGGATAGAGTAGAAAATCTTTTGAAAGCTACCTCCATTACACGATTATGAGAACGAAAATAACTACTGAAAATAGTTGGTATTCTACACACCAAAAGAGGTTTCTTAATAAATAATGAAAGGATTTTCTCTATTTTTTTTACTTGTATACATAGTCTAGACTGTTTATTTAGTGTCTTCATGACTAACAGAGTGTACTCTCTTTGGTCGTCGTTATTTTTTGCAGGATACTTGAGATGGGTCTACCTCTCGAGCCATACGAGTGGTACCTTGATTTGCGCCGATATGGGACTGTGAAGCACAGTGGATTCGGTTTAGGCTTTGAAAGGATGATTCTTTTTGCCACAGGGATGGAGAACATTAGAGATGTCATTCCCTTCCCCAGGTATCCTGGAAGAGCAGACCTGTAGAATCAATTACAGATATTTATGGATGATAATTTATAATATTTTTAGGCTTCTGAAATTTGAAATTTTAATTTTACGTCACTTACAAAATCTCAATGCTGGGAAGCTGATAGTGAATGTGTTTTTTTTCGGTTGATGGAAATAGACAATTTCTAAATTGTGTTTCCCCTTTAGTTGTCTTTTTGAATGTTACAAGGTTCTTATGTTTCCATCTGTTCGTCAATGTTCATTGTGACATGCTTGATATGTATGTTGTGTTTGGTTCTTAAATTGTATCCAATCTTATTTAATTCAATATACCAAACATGTCTGGTGTGATTTCTCTAGATTAGACATCAATTTACTCTTAGTTATTTCAGCATGACAGTGGGCATAAACTACCGAACCTTGAATGGTGTGAGCCGCATGCGGAGAGACTCACATACGGTTTTTAGGAGTATCTGGTAAAAAAACCGACCGGTGTGCACCCGACTAGAGGGATTGAGAAATTAACAGAGTACAAAATATATCATTACATTTTACCTTATTCTGATCGTTTAGAGGGCGATCATGTGGTCAAAGTGATTTGCTCATTTGGGTGGAAGAACTCCTATCCATCTTTTATATGTGGATGACAACATTTTCATAGAATCAATTTACGGTGAGGGTCACCCATACCATCCGGGCTGAAGCGCTGCACTTGACCCCGGGCTCTCACTTGAAAATTCATAATATTCACAATCCTAATGCAACTGCCGACAATGACGGGGGCTAAAGCTTTCTAATTGCAACATATTTGAACACCTAGCGACACTTGTTGATGATGTTTATTTAGACTCCATGTTACATTGTAAACCTGTCTATTTGCAACTTGATAAAGCAGGGTTTTTTCTTTTACTTGGTTCTTGAAGTGCAGCACTTTCACAAAGTCACGAAAACTTGCTCGTCAGATGTTGAGTCATATTTCACACACTAATTTTGTTATGATATTTTATGCAATGTTGATGTTGATTGTTGTGGTTAGGGGTTTGCATGAGTTGGGTTGAGTTGATATTTGCCTCAACTTAAACACAACTCAATACGATCGGTTTGATCATAATTTAACATAATTCAACCCGTGTCAATGTTGAAACTCAACTCAATCAAGTATCGGTCAGGTTGGGTTGGGTTAAGTTGGTCGGTTTGGGACAACTTATCAACAATGATTAAAGTAGGTGGATTGGTTTGAGCGAATTTATAATTGACGCATGACTAATATAATATTAGGTTTTTATAGTTGCAATGACTAAAAAATCTGAATTATTTTGGTAATTCATATTTGAAAATGTTATATGGACAGATTGATACTACATTATATGAAGTTAAGAAATATTTTTGGCAATTAAAATGTTTTTGTGTTGAATGTGTATTTGCTTATATTATTTTTCGTAAAATGCATTATCTAAGTCTTATTGTCGTGCGTCATATTTTAAACTTCTTGTGTTTGGGTTTGCGTATATAAAACCTAATTAATTAGTAGTATATAATTTGTGTATAGTTTCCTCAAAATTTTCAACTATTGCACAATTTTTTTTTAACAATACCGACATTTTGATCTAGATTTTTCTGAATATTTGAGCTCTTGGAGGTTGTGTGAAGAAATAGAGTGACTTAATTTCGTCCAAACAACATTATCACACTAGTAAAGTTCATAAATATAGTCGGATTGGGTTGGACGGGTTTATTCGATTTTCATGAGTTAACCCATGACCCGACCTCTTTACACAACCAACCCACCAAATCAGTGTTAAAAAAAAAAAAAAAAGACCCAACCAAGTCGAGTTGGTTCGGTTTGGACGGGTGGTCGGGTTTTGCCCCCCCCTAGTTGTGGTGGTTAATTGATTAACTTTGTGTTTTGTTGGAATTCTTGGTTAGTGGCATTGGCGCTTGCTTTGTAATAGTAACAGAAAATTATATTATTAGTAACATCGGGTTAGTGCATGTTATAAAAAAAATGTATTTGTTAATTGGTTTTTGTATTGTTAGATTAAAGAATGATAACTGATTTGACACTATTTTTGCTATTTTCACTCCAGTTTTGGAATTCTTAAAACATTATATTATGAGCAAAACGGAAATTATTTGACAATATAACGGCCGCAGTTTGAAAGAATTAAGGGCCTGTTCGGAAAGTATTAAAATTGAAAAACTAGTCGTTATTGTAAACTTTTATTAGACGAGCGAGACCCAATAACGATCATATTTTCAATTTTAATTGAATTTTAATCCCTATCCAATGGGACTTAAATGATTACGGGGATCTCTAATATAAAGAATCGAATTGGACCTAACTCGGACCTGTTTGGTTCCATACTTAGACATGGAAGGGATAATTCTATTTTTACAATAGTTGTTGATACTAGATTTGTTCAATTCCTTGTAGAATAGGATGAATAGAACGCAGACACGACAGTTGTCTTGTTCGATGGCAATGCCATTGCTGGACATGTGTTTGTGATGGCGGAGTAATGCGCACATTTGGTGGAACGGAAGCAAATGCAACGTTTTGGTATGTACGAATGTACTTGTGGTGCTCGCGTTCAAAATAAACAAAGGCATGGTAGGATGGCATGGGCGGAATTAGCCGACGTCAAGGGACGGAAGGTAGTGTGCACCAATTTCAAGTATAATTTTGCAGCAAATCTATGGTGAGCTTGTTGTCCAAGCTTATTTCAGTTCACATTTCAATGACAAAAATGAGCACAAGATGTCATGTGACTTGAAAATGGGATGATTTGGGGATGTTAATCACCTAGTAGTTAGGGTTGTCTATTGCATATGCGAATTTTGTATTATGCCTTGTTTGTTTGATACGTGATGTTGTCATTATTATGGCACCTCGAGCACGAGGTCTTCAAAGAGTCCCCTCTTTCAATTATGGGACCTAGGTCCTCGAGATACCTCGAAGATGGACCCTCTAGTTTGCCTCCAAAATCATATCAATAGTCATCGGGATATGTGCTCGGGATTTTACCTTAGCCAAATTCTCAAAGTACTCTACGATCAAGCGTTACCGGTCCTCATCTCGAAAGAACCCTAACCCTATCCAATTACCAATATTCAAGAAATTCTAGGACTGTAATGAGTCTATCTTGAAACATAGTGTAAGTAAGGTAAGATGAGACTTATAGTTTTAATCCAACACTAGCTCCTACCATAAGTCATTCCTAAAAATAAGGATGACGAGTCCTATTATGAGTGAACTACTACCTAACTCTATAAATATGGGGCATTTGATCATTATTCAGGTACGTTTTTCACATATATTTTTCAACATATATCTTCTTTTTTATTCTCTCTTTGACTTAAGCATCGGAGGGGCGACAGACCAAACTTCGACGTCTTTGTTTCAGGTACCAGAAGATCTTGTTCGTGCTCGTTCTCAGTCGTCGAGCTCGAGAAATCAGGAGGTGCGATTTTGGTCTTGTTCGTGCTCGTTCTCAGTTCTGGCCCATTTTCACTTTCAAAGCAATGCGCCACCAACTCGAATCTATGGTCACCACCACCATCTCTTCCCCAACCATTTTTTTAGCTGTGGCCTAAAAATTATATAATCTGTGATCGTAAAAAATCCATGACCAATTAATTTGGAAATCTGTGACCGTCGGAATAACTTTTCGGAATCGGAGCAGTCGTCGGAACGATCATCGAAAAAGAGTGGTGGTCGAAATGATCGTCGGAATAGTCCCCGGAACGGTAGGGGTGGTGGAGGTGGGGTGAGTTAATTATATTAGAATTAAATTTATTTAATAATTAATCAATAAAAATATTTTTAATTAATAAATAAATATCCGAGTTTTGCATTTTGAAATTTGACACCTGAAAATTGAATTGTATCAAAGTTAATACCTCATTTTTGAATTTTTCCCTAAAAAGGAAAGTGAAAATTACCAAAAATCAGGCATTAAATTTAACATTTTAAAAAATCAAGTTTTCATTTTTTTTTTCATTTATCAGGTTTTTTATCATTTTAATTAAATAAGTAATCTATTAAAACCATAATTTGTCTATTCATTCAACCTAACTCCCTCGTTGCTCTCACTTCTCTCCGACACCACCAACCGTCGCCTCCTCCCTTCTCCCTCCACTCCTCCCTTCTTCTCCCTCCCTCCCTAGAACGTGAAGCTGCTGTGGTGGGTGTCGCAACAACGTCGGCTACGACACCCAGCAGCCACGACGCTACTGTGAGTCGCAGTAGCGTCGTGGCTGCTGTGACAACCACAGCAGCCGCGCTGCTGCTATGGGTGTCATCACAGCAGCGTCGCGACTACTGCGACACCCACAGCAATCACGACGCTGCTATGGTAGAGATCGAGATCTATCTGTTGGGGGGGGGGAACTGTGTGGGGCAGATCTGTGTTTGTAGGTGTGTGGGTGCGCGGATATGTGGGTGTGTGTGTGTGCGTTGATGCTGTGGGTGCGTGGTGGTCTTCTATTTGGTGATGCGGGGTGGAGGAATTCGATGATGTGGTGGTGCGGGTGTTTTTCTTTGTGTGGTGGTGCGGGCGGTGATGTGATGGTTGTTTTTGTTATTATTACGACAGTGATTATAGTGGTGTTGTGTTTGACAATGGTGGCGTTGTTCAAGCGATGACGGTGTCTGTGACCAATAATTGATGTGACGAATTGACTTTGACCAACTAATTGGTCGTTCTGTGACATGTAACCAAGTGTATTGAGATTGGAGAACGGATGCAGCGAATTGGACGAAGTGTCTGTGACCATCTATTTGGCTATTTGGTCGATCTGTGACCTGTGACCAAGTATTGGTGATGTGCTGTGATTGGGGAACGTGTTTGGGTGTATGTGACCATCTATATGGTAACTGTGACTTTAAAATTTGTTAATCTGTGACTCAATATATAATCTGTGACCAACAAATCTTGAAATCTGTGACCAACAAATTTTCTTCATTTGTGATCAATTAAAAATCTGTGACCTATGAATTTTTTCAATTGTGACCTCAAAATAATATGTGACCAATTAATTTGATATGTTGTGACCGAAAATTAAATTTTCAACTATTTAATAAGATATCTGTGACCTCGGGATCGGAGCAGTTGTCCGAATTCAGTGGCTGCAAAACGGTCATCGGAATAGTCGTCGGAATTAAGCGATGCCGGAGAACAGTCGTCAGAATAGTCGTCGGAGTTATCACCAGTCACCGAAATAGTCGCCGGAGCAGTGGGGTGGTGGTGGTGGATGTGGGGTAGGGTGGGTCAATTATATTATATTATAATTATTAAATTTAATAGATTAATTGTAAAATATAATTAATTAATTCATAGAAAAACCCGAATTTTGTAAATTTAAATATCAGGACATGATTTTTTATGGGAAAAATTCACGGGTCAGGTATTTACTATGACAAAATCAATAATCAGGAATTAAGTTTCGTCTTTGCATAAGTCAGGTAATTAGTAATTAGTTAAATATTAATTCATATATTAACAAATCAATCTTCCCCGTCTTACAGAACTGAAATTTTTCTGTTACATTACCTTACGTTAATTGCGCTTCCAATTAAGACGTCCTAAAATACCAAATCACGTCCCAAAAACACCATTCCGCAAAAGATCCACCGGAATTCCTCTCGTTTCATATTGACGGCATTCTAACTGCAGTTCCGGCGGTTACAATTCCAAGCCATTGATATCCAAACACAACTGCAGATTCTCGTCGGTGGTAAAAGGTTTCAATCTCAGGTCACAGAACAATTCTGATCGTATTGTTGGATTGCATTGGAGTTTGCGGATATATGTGACTCAGAATACATATGTAACATGAGCCAATTCGGTATTAATATTCACAATATTTCTTCAACATTGCAGAAATGATGTATGTACATGCCTGTTTGCTGAATGGATCCCAATTGTCGGTGATTTTGCTGGATCGTAATTGCATTTATAGTAAGCTTGTGGACACAGTAATAACAGAGTTCAGTTTGGATCATACGAAGGTAGCCGTCACAATTCAGTATGTACTGAATCCTGATTTGCCACCTGTTATAATAAGAAGTGATAGTAATGTACTAAAAGGTATGGACCGTGATCCTTCTAAATACCCATTACGCATTGAGGTCACAGACATTGCTCAACAATCTATTGCAATTCCAACTGATGTACACGTTACCAGAGAGTTTTCGTTACAGCATGTGGTTTCAGATATATGTGATGCAACTATCCAACCAAGAGGTCACATATTGGAACAGGAAGTCACAGTTGTAACTATTGCTGATCCGAAAGATGTAGAGAAAGGACGGGTATTCTGTGATAAGAATGTTCTCAAATTGAGCATTTCTTTGTTTGCAATACGAAACATGTTCGAATTTGTGGTTGTTCGTTCGGACAAGAAGGAATACGTTATCAAGTGTTTACATGATGGGTGTACCTGGATGTGCAGGTCTTCCAAATGGGGTAAATCATGACTATTTAAGATTAGGAAGATTGCAAATGGTCACATATGTGGTTCAAATATAGTTCTGAGAAGTCACAGACAATTATCCAGTTCCGTAATTTCATCTAGTATCAAGTACAAGTACACATCATTACATACTATCTACACTCCAAAGGATATATGTAGTGATATTTTTCATACGTATGGTGTTTCGATGAACTATTCCAAGGCTTGGAGATCTAGTGCGCAAACTTTAAAAATCATAAGGGGTGATCCAACAAAGTCATTTGGTAAGATACCTAGCTACTTTTACATGCTTGAACAAAGGAACCCTGGAATAGTCACAGCACTGGAGCTCGATAGTCACATGAGGTTTAAATATTACTTCATGGCCCTTGGTGCATCAATTCAAGGTTAGAAGCATTGCAGACCTGTAATTGTGGTTGATGGCACCTACTTGAATGGACACTATGGGGATACTCTCTTCACAGCATGTACACAGGATGCCAATAACAGCATCTTTATTCTTTCATTTGGGGTTGGAGATAGTGAGAATGATAGATCTTGGACATGCTTTTTCGAGAACTTGAAGAAGGCTTATGGTTACAGAGATGGTTTGTATTTCATATCAGATCGTCATATTAGTATCAAGAATGCTGTAGATCATGTTTATCCCGGAACCTGTCATGGGATTTGTTCATATCATTTGTTGCAGAATTTGAAATCATACTACAGTAAATCAGGTCATAACATAACGCAGGCTTTCAATTCGGTTGTCCGATCATATACATTAGCCGAGTTTGAATACAACATGCACCAGCTCGACATGATGAACGGAAAGATTAGACAATACCTGGTAATGTATTACTTTTCAATTTACATACATTTAAAAATGACCACATATGTAGTTCATAAGATAACTTTGATACTTGGTTGGTCTTCTTAGGTGGATGTTGGACTTGAGAAGTGGTCACGGATTCACATGCCAGCAAATCAGTATTCTACAATGACCTCAAATATAGTGGAATCAGTCAACGCGGTCACGAAAGCAGCAAAGAATTATCCTATCGTGTCTTTATTAGAATCTTTGAGACAAACTTTACAAACCTGGTTTTGTAAACATAACGAGGATGCACGTGGCACGTTCACGAGGTTAACACACAATTACAAGAAACTTATGAGGAAAACAGGCACAGATTTGAGGAAAATAAGGGTATCTTTTTCATTTTCTTATTAAACCGAATAAGTCTGTTCTGATAAATAGTTATGTGACCCAAATCATTTTGCTGTGACTTAAATGTACGAATTTGATTTAATATATTTTAGATGTTTAACCTTTTCCTATAGGTGTTACCTGTGAATCGGTCCCTATTTTCAGTCAAAGACGAACACTCGTCATTTGACGTAGATATAGATCAACGTACATGCACATGTCGGATGTTTCAAGTTGGTATGCTTTCGTGTCCACATGCACTGGCTGTGATCGCGCATACCAAGAGGGATCCATATAACTATTGTTCTTATTATTACACAAAAGATGCATACATGAATTCATACCAGAATTTCGTGATTCCAGTTGGAGATCCGGAGGAATGGACCACACATGTAGACTTGCAACCAACAATTGTATTAGCTCCTTATCAAAAAAGGAGTTCTGGTAGACCCGCTGAAAAGAGGAGAAGGTCATCTAGTGAAGGAAAATCGATTATGAAATGTGGACGTTGTGGAGGACATGGTCACAATCGCAGAAGATGCAGAAGCTTGGTTCCATTAAGTCAAAATTAAATCGTAGGCACAACAATTTGAGATATTCTTTTACATTTTATTAATATGTTCTCCAGTTATTAATTCATATGTAAGCAATGAATTTGTGACCAAAATAACATGTGACCTTTTTGTTCATCTGTGACATGAATACGTGTAACCATTATGATATGTGACCTGTCAGTTTCTCAATGAATACAGCAATCAATGAACAAAACATAAACTGTGACCTGTAATAAGCTTACTGTGTCACCAACTTCATTTGTTTACTGTAAGGCAGGTAAATTGTATAAAGTGATGAAAATGTTTTCTAAATAAACGTTAAATAGATTGTATTTGATGCCGGCCAGAACCTCAAATATATAACTACAAATATTTCCCGAGAGGAATGGAGTATCAGTGACCTGAATTGGTGCATATGTGACCATACATATCAATCTGTGACCTGATATACAAATATGTTGCTTGAAATACCAATATGTGACCTGATATACCGATATATGACTTCATATGTTTACCATAAGACAAGTAAAATGTGTTAAATTATGAAAATGTGACCTAAATAAATGTGAAAGAGCTTGAAATTGAGGCCCGTAACTTCTGGATATAACTGCAAATGTTTCCAGTGTGGAATGGGGTGTCTGTGACATGAACTGGGGCAACTGTGACCTGACATACCATCTTTGACCTGAAATACGAATATGTTGCGTAAAATTATAATTTGTGACCTGATATATCTATCTGTGACCTTATACACAAATCTGTGACCTGTATTAACCCAAGGTCACAGACACGTTATATGTAACATGATATATCCTGTGACCTTACAAAGTGCATGACTGTATTCCATCCATACTGTGACATCTTGGCAACTTGTGAACAAGCAATGACAGAAAAGCAAGAAACATTCATATATTGATGTAACCGATTTGCAAATGTTCATTGTTCAACTAATTCCCATCTAGACCAAAATCGAAAAAAAGGAAGGAAAAGAAGTGATCAGACACTTTACAGACTGCATTCAACATTTCAAAATCAAAATCTATCCATCAATCAATTACAATCTTGTCTCCCTTTTTAAGCTTCCCCATTTTCGTAGGCTTGTATATACCCCAATGTTTATACAGCCTTGATGTTATGTCCAGCCTGCATTTCATTGTGTCAAATTTCACCGGCATAGAATCCTTATCGTCATGTATCATGTACTCAGCATATTTGATGGTGAAGATGCCGCAGTCATGCCTGAAAATAAAGTAACTGATATTAATTGGTATGGAACATGCTCGAAACATCTGTGACCTAAAAAAATTGATCACAGACTAACCCGTTCTTCTGCTGAGGAAGGCTGCTGTCGATCATTAACCTCAAGTTTATACGATCGTCACCATCGTAGTTAATGTGCTTTTTCCAAAGTCCGACGGAGTTCAGGAGATATGGAATAATTTTCACAAACGGTTCAATGCCAAGACGAACAAGGAAGTTATGGTATGTCTTCCCAGCAGAGTTGAACACGCGCAGTGTGTGTGTGCTGAATTCCAGAATAGCAAGCATCCAGTGTGCCTTGTTTGTTGGTATGATGGGCATCAGGACAACATCCACTGTGTCCCAGGGAGAGCTTAAAGGTATGCTACCTTTTATAACATCTACGAGGCTGGGCTCTGAAAGCACAACAGTAGGATCTTTCAGGAACTCCTTATATATATTTTTTATCTTCATCTGGAACCAGGAATCCATCGTGGTTGCCTTGAACTTGACACCCTTCCCATATCTTGCCAACTGGCGGATATAGTAGAAACAAATGTCCATGTGCTGTGGTATAAGGAAAAAATATTTACGATTACGAGACATGGATATAAATTGCAAATGTTTGGTGCAACCTGTGACTTCAGTCACAGTCATTATGTGAGAAACCCGTTGTATATACTCATCCTTACCGTGCTGCTGAGAGAGGACTCAGAATTGACGAGCTCGTAGAACCAGGTTTTACTTCCCACTTTGAACGGACCAAACACAAAAGGAGGAACGATACGATCATCAGCATCGTTGAACGGTTTCCTGTAAATGAGTGATGGTCCATCAGATATTATTTACAGTCATTAAACAACCTCATTAGTAGAAAATGAACTTACTTATTTCTCGGTTTGTATCCACGTTGGAACCAACTCTGGAATGTAGCAACATCGGCATGTTCTGCGTTGCGGGAGTAATGCTCAAAAACCAAAGCATTATCAGATTGCTTGAGACCTTTTCCTTCATCAGCAACCAATGGAGATTGTAGTATCCTTGCCGGTCTGGACACCCTCTTCATTGGTAATCCTGAACTGGATTCGGTCACCGGGGATACATTCGTAACCTGTCGGGCTAGTGATTAAATGTCACTTGACATTTGTGACCTACATGGACTGAGAATCACGTCCTATATGCACAGCTGTGACCTGGCTGGACGGGAGACCTAATGACAAGTTCACACCTGTGACCTACCTGGACTAGTGATTAAATGTCACTTGACATATGTGACCTACATGGACTGGGATTCACGTCCTATATGCACAGCTGTGACCTGCCTGGACTGAGGACCTAATGACAACTTCACATCTGTGACCTACCTGGACTCGTGACCAAATATAAATTGACATTTGTGACCTGCATGGAATCCTAACCTAATGTCTATTTACAAATGTGAGTTGAGTGTAACCAGGTTAATAGCACAGGTTCTCATATGTGAACTTGCATGGACTACAAAAAAAATCGTGAAAGTCTACAAAATTAGAGTGTACCTTTGCCTCTGTGCATAAGATTTGTTGCTGAACTATTTTGGAGTCAACCGGAGTTTGCGGTTCATCTTGCGTAAATCCAAGACCCAAATCAAATGAAGGAGGCAGCATAGTGAGTTGGATATCAAGGTCATCATCAGGAGTCATCTTCCTTTTGCCTTTCTTGTCCGTACTCGGACTAACCTATTTGGTCTGAAAGTAGAGCAAACTTGTAAATTAAGATGAACCCATGCTTCATTCAAAAAACTAAAATAAATATATCATACTTACTGCAGCAGGCTTCTCAGACTCCTTCACAGCTGGACCTTCTTGATCATCTCTGGAACTGTCATCGAGTTTTTTCAACATTTCTTCCATAGTACTAGATATCAGCGCAGTTATAGACTCAGACATGAACTGCATGTTAGTCCTGATTTCTAGCATGTCACTTCGAATTCCATTCTGTTTTTGCACAATGTCATCAATCTTCCGCATTTGTTCAACATGTGTGGATGTCAAATGTGACCTCATCTCAACCATTTGAACAGTCAATACATCGTTCTTTGAGATAAGTTCAACCAATTGCACTGTTAGTTCCTTCCTCAACTGTTCCACGGCCATCATTGTTTCCAGTAATGTGTGTGATTTGATTAATTTGGTATGAACAAGTTGAAAAATAAACTTTCTGTGACAAATTTATATACATCTGTGACTTATCTTCTAAAGAGCTGTGACCAACTTACGTTGTCAACCGGTGGGTCATCTGAAAGAGGTTTCTTTGCATGAAAGGGTCCAGATGATGAACCCTCCGCGACTGGAGAGTGTACATATGCATGTGTCTCCTGCCACATCGGTGGAGTATCAGCGAAGTCGTCGTCACCTTCATTTACAATAGGGGCATCACTTCTACCATCTGTTATCGTAAGAACCGTTGTAGACAGTTTTCCACGTGGACCACCAGGGGTTCCACTCATTCCAGCTACTGACCTTTCTGTCCTCCGCTTCTTTCTCCCACCATCGCGTGACACACTTGGTTGTACTGGCTTGATGTACTGAACCCCCGTCATATACGGCATATGCATCTCATTGTCTGATGGGTCAAGGTCACAGATTTGAACCTGACATAAGACCAAAAAAATCATTGTTCATAACCAAAAAACATCTTAAGAATCTATGAATTCATCAAATATAGAATACTTACATCAGGGTTTGCGAAGCATTCTTCGAGTTTAGCCGTGGATGGCTTCTCATCCGCCTTCCAATTCAGGATACGAGGCTGGGATACGGGCATCCTTGTGACAATGTTTCCAGCCAGACAGGGAATAGTCTCATATATCCATACTTGAAATGGTAGTAACAGGCCTCTCAGCCTGTAATGGCTCGTCCTTTTACTCAACCCCTCCCTCATGTCATTCAGAGTAGTTTCAAATAGGATCTTTCCCCATGGAAATGAGTCCATCACAGAAAAGTCTTCCACAACCACAAACATATAATGATCCACGACCTTTTTGTAGTCTCTTGGGAACAGATAGGATGTAATAAAATACAGCACTCCCAGCTTTGCCACATCTTCGTCTACAAACAATTCAACCACATCTTGTTCTGGAAGTTGACAGGCTGATATGAATGCATCCCTCACATCTTCGTGTGTGACGATGTTCAATTGGCTAAAATATTTTTCCTTCAACATTGAATGACTGTTTTCAAGTGTACTTATATCGGTGTTCCCCGTGCATCGCAACCCCGTTACTAAACATAATTTAACCATGGAGAACCTAACAAATCTACCTGATATGCAAAACCACAGTTCATCTTCATTCGGTGAATGCACCTGTCTGATAAGGAAGTAGTGGATCAACTGAGGCTGAACCACAATATAATGGCACTCCAAAAAATGCGCAAAGCATGTACTCATAAGTATTCTTCGTTGGGCTTCGCTTAAATATTTCTTCAAGTTGTGAATAACACCCTTTGCCATGGACGTGGTTATTTTCCCTGGAAACCATTTATGTTGTTGTAGCATATATTTCCACACCTGCATCAGTTCATGTCAGGTCACAGATGATACATGACAGGGTCACAGCCACCAATTCAGTAATACACTCAGTCACACACGCGTATAAGCATATATCGCTTTGCGGAGTCAGGTCACAGACATATTATCATCTCAATTTGTGGGAATATAGGTCACAGATACATTAAACAGTTTTTGACATGTTGGAATATAGGTCACAGACCCATTAAGATCTCAATAACGGGTGGGGGATAGGTCACACACCCATTACACTATCATCAAATGCGGTCACAGACACATAGACATCTCAATGTCATTTGGGAAATAGGTCACAGACACATTACACACTGTTTGATTGGAAATTCCAAAAAAACTGTCCGAATATAAAACCCCCCAACATAAAACCCCCCAAGATTTAATGCTACTTCTCAAACAAATTACAGTTCACAAATGACATAAACAAAGAAATATGTAACTCTAAACACACCTAATCCATTTCCAATGTCACTGTTCCTATCATAAAATAAAAATTTCCATAAACGAACAAACGAGTCAGTTACCTTCTTCCCGGACTGACTGCTGCTTGACCCGGGCGATTTTTTCTTTGCTTCTGGAGTTTTATTGGAACTGTCCGAAGTCTTCCTTTTCGTTGTTCGAGCAGGCGTTTGCACCGCCTTCTTCCCCTTCTTTTCATCATTTTTTTTCGCCATTCGTAATCGCTGCCCACTGGAGATAGATAATCCCGCTTTGAACAAAAGACAATGTCCCTGAGTTTGGGTGGAGTTTGGATTTTTAACACGGAAAATGAGATGTAGAGTGGGCGCGAATAAGGTGGAGATGAGATTGATCTTGAGAGAAAATAGGGGTTTAATGAAAATGGAAGTTGGGATATACATCAATTTGAGACCCACGTTTCACGGGATACGCGCGTCATTAATTTCAGAGAGTTATTATTTAATTAAAATTATAAAACCTGAAAATTGAATAAATAACTTCTAAACCTGATTTATTAAAATGGATACTTAAACACTTGTTTTTATGTAATTTTCACATTTTTTATTTCGTGAAAGATAATACTTGATCCATGATTTTTTTCCAAAAAGAAATTATAAAGCCCAATTATGTAAAAGTCAAAGTCAACTCTGAAGTAAAATACAATCAAATGATTTACATCGCTTTTCCCTGCCCAATCCACCAAAATTATCAAACCAGAAAACCTGTTCTTTCTTCTTTCCTCGTAGTTTCTCAACATTTTGCCCTAATAGCCACTGCCAATTTACGATCAGTCAATCCAATTTCATAACTTGCTTAATTGGAAACCCGATCCCTCAATTTACAGGTACGCTTGTTGTTTGTTTATTTTTGTTATTAATTTTACGAGAACTTGGTATTTTTTTTTTCTCAATAAAACCTGATATTTGTTTAGGGGATCATATTTCGGTAAAAATTTTGGTGCCAAAGTTTCCTGTAACTGTATTTTTTATTTTGTATTTTGGTTTACAGAGGAATATTGGAGAGAAAATAGTTGTTATTGAATCAGAATCGAACCGGATCAAAGATGTTTACCCGGATGTTTGGAAAGCCTAAGCAAGAGACTAATGCTCTCACCACTCTTGATAAACTAAACGAGGTATAATTTTTCGTGTTTTCTTGTTAATAATTTATGTGCTCATGCAAATAAATTGGAAGTTTTAGATTCTTTTATGGTATTGATCTTATTTTCAGTTTTCTATTGTTAGAATTATTGATACAAAGCAGATCAGACTTTGCAGTTGTTGCTTTGAATATGACTATAATCTGCACTCTTCAATTACGAAAACAAAGGAAAAGTAAAATAAAAAGGCAAAATAAGAAAGCGATGTAAAGTTAGTTTCTTGATGTGGTTTGTTGTCAAATTGTTTCAGCTTGGGATTGTCAGACCCTGGGCTATTTGATCCAAGTTGACAACTTGATTGTGAACTTGGATTTATTGGAAACCGCATCAGTGGTATTTGCAGATAATAATATCCTGCATATTAACATATTGCAGTTCCAAATAATTTCTGGCTTTGGTTCTTTTGTTACTGTTTAAGTCACATCTGGTTATCGCTCTCTAATAGGTGCATATTTACTCCTAAAATATAATCAAATGGCAAAATTAACTAGTCAGTATTCTTTGGCATCTGAGTCCAGGCTTTGAAAAGTATTGTGAGTTTTGCTACACTTTTATGGAGCAATTATGTGCTTAAGTTGATGCTAGCATAACATATCTATTTGTGAACAGGTTTGACTCTAAAGCTTTTGCTTTAAACATTTGAATTAGTCAAGAGTTATAACTTGCTCTAGTTTTACCTAGATGGATTGATTGTTATCTATCTTTCCACAAATTGGCTTTTTCATTCTTGCGCCTGTGTAGACTCTCGAGATGCTTGAGAAGAAGGAAACAGTACTTCAGAAGAAGGCTTATGCTGAGGTTGAGAAGGCCAAGGATTTTACAAAAGCAAAAAACAAAAGAGGTATGATCCAAAAATTCTTTAAGAACGCCCCAACACGCCTGAAAAAATATAATAAACCAAAATAAAAAATATTAGTGTGAAGAACAAACTATAGATGTCCAATTCTAGCGTCCACGAGTTACCGCAGTAATACTGGAGTTCAATATTTCAGGTCATTCTGTTTATCTAAGATATTTGTACTAAAATGGTATGAACATTTAGAGCATCTTGTCGATAATTGAGAGCATCTTCAAATTTAAAGTGTAAATTTCTTTTTACGCTCCAACAAACTCTTTATTTTAGCTCTTCTTTTTACTTATATCAATAACCATAATATTGTTTTTCCCCTTAATTTTCAATTAACGCATATTTGTAGATGTCATTAACTAGAAAGTTCCAAGTATGATTTGAACAATTCAAGAAGTTGAGACTTGCAACTAATGATTGTGGTTTTCTTTATCCCTTTTGTAACACTGAAGAATTTACATAAAACTAAGAATTTAACTGATGTTAATTTTAAACATTTTATCATGTAGCGGCTATACAATGTTTGAAGAGGAAGAGGCTATATGAACAACAAATTGAGCAGCTTGGGAATTTTCAACTACGCATCCATGATCAGGTTAGCCTTCAATTCCCATTTGCATGATATTGTATAATGTTCCAATGAATTTCTTAGACGAAGTCTCACTTGAGTTCATATGTCAAACGTTCCATTGTTAGATGATACTGTTAGAAGGTGCAAAAGCTACAACTGATACTGTTGATGCTTTAAGATCTGGAGCAGCTGCAATGAAAGCAATGCAGAAAGCAACGTAAGTTGTTTATTTAAACTATGTAGAAAATCAGTTCTCATGGAATAAATCTGTTCTTCTTCTGCTGTCGCTGTGTATTGGGTAGAATACCTTACATTATGTGCGTCTAACTTGCAGGAATATTGATGACGTGGACAAGACAATGGATGAGATAAACGAACAGACAGAGAACATGAAGACGATTCAAGAAGCTTTGGCTACCCCCATTGGTGCAGCAGCTGACTTTGATGAGGTATATGTCTTATTTCTATTCTACCGAGGTTTTTGGAGCTTTAATTATATATTGAAGTTATTGGCCAATCCAGTGTTTTATTTGCTATTTCAAGTACTTGAACTTTTGTGCTTACATGCGAGTATTTCTGGTGATTCCAGGATGAATTGGAGGCGGAGCTTGAAGAGTTGGAAGGTGCGGAATTGGAGGAACAACTTCTTCAGCCTGCAACCACAGCCCCTGCTGCTCCGGTACAGTTTTCAGCAGGCAGAGTACCGGCTCGCCCTGCTTCTCATAAGCCTACAGCCGAGGAAGATGAACTTGCCGCTCTACAAGCAGAAATGGCTCTTTAAGCAACGTTTTTCTTTTCTATTTAACTGGTAAATTTGAAGTCATTTCAACTGATTTTGAAATTTAAGAACCGGGATTTTCAACTGGTTGAAACACTTTATTTCCAACTATATTCAATGTATATTATTTGAGGCAAATGCTCAAAATTCCAGATTTGCAGCTGTTACAGAGTTAAAAGTGTGCTGACATCTCGAGTTTTCTTTTTGGCCAACAAGTCCATCCTGGTTGGCTGGTCGAGTGAAACACTCGTGTGGTTCTGTATACTAAACATGTGCTACGAAATGGCCAAAGACTTGAAGCAATTGAATAGAAGGTTGGGTAATTTCCACAGGAAAATGATACGATCCTGGACAATTTCAGCTTCTACAGATTAATAACTAACTCAAAATGATGATAAGAAATGGAATTCCCTCTATTTGATTAACAACGAAGAACCACAGTACAAATGAAAGAAATGATTGAAACTTAACAAGAAAGGAAATACTGATATTTGGCATTCGAGAAGACAATACTCTCCTAAAACGTTACTGATTTCTGCCTCCTTGCAATCCACTTCTCCCATATTTATATGTTGTTGTGCTTCTCGAACGTTCTTTTAACAGATTCTGTTACTGTGCATGTGACCCCCTTCCCTCCTGCATTTCCTCTTTTGGCCTTGCTCCTTTATTGCGCCTTTGATATGTAATCTGGATTGCGGGTCTATCATTACTTCCTCCAATAAGACTCACCTTGTCCTTAAGGTGAAAGGAGGGAAATTGCTGTCTCAACAGGTTATATGATTCCCAAGTTGTTTCCAGTGGTGGTAATCCCTTCCATTGGATTAAGACATCAACCCCCTTGATGTTGGCACCACTTCTGGTTCCACCACCATCTCCAGCTCCTCATTTAGTTGGTTAGGCACTTCATCTACCGCTTGCACTGCACCCTCAGATTTGCGCAACTGCGATACATGGAAAACTGGATGAATGTTACACGTCGGAGGTAGGGACAACTTATATGCAACTTGTCCAACCTTCTTCTCAACTGCAAATGGACCATAAAATCTTGAAGCCAACTTTTCATTATGATGTGCCACTAGTGTTTTCCTGCGATACGGTCTAATCTTCAAGTATACCAGATCACCAACCTGAAATTGGACATCCCTTCGTTTGGAATCTGCTGTGCTCTTCATTTTAGCCTGGGCCCGGAGCAACTGAGCCTTCAATTCATCCAGGATTCGATCCCGTTCAAGTAATTGTTGTTCTACCGCCGAGACAGAAGTGGACCCCCTTTCAACCCTCAGCAAGGATGGAGGATTTCACCCATACACAATCTGGAAGGGAGTATTCTTGGTTGCGCTGTGATAAGACGTGTTGTACCACAACTCTGCCCATGGTAACCAACTGTACCAAGACTTGGGTCGTGATGAAGCAAAACAACAAAGATAGGTTTCTAAAGTGTGATTCAATACCTCGGATTGGGGATGGTAAGCTGTACTACGATTGAGTTTAGTACCTTGCAAACAGAATAACTCCTCCCAAAAATGGCTTGTAAAAACCTTGTCTCTGTCCGAGACGATGGAATGGGGTATACCATGAAGCTGTACCACTTCCTTAACGAAGACGGATGTTTGAGCCCAATGAAGTGTCCATACTTACTTAACCGATCTACCACCACCAGAACTGTATTCATGGTCCCAGACTTCGGTAAACCCTCGATGAAGTCCATGGCAATCTCTTCCCAAACATGGTTTGGAACAGGAAATGGTTGCAAAAGGCCATCTGGTGAAAGGGCAATATACTTGTTTTGTTGGCATACGCTGCCCTGGTTAACGTATCTGTGTATATCTTTCTTCATCCCCTCCTAATAGACACTTGCAGCGATCCGCTTGTAAGTTTTCAAAAACCTAGAATGTCCCCCTATCTGGCTGTCACATCCTTTTTGCAACATCAACGGAATTAGCTCTAACCCTTTTGGTAGGAACAATCTCCCTTTAAACAACACTTGACCATTCACCAATACATAATCTGGCCTGCTGGAGGGATACTGGTTGAGATCCCGAATGATATCCTGTAAGTGCGGGTTTGCTCTAACCTTTTCTGCTAAGGTATATAGTTGTAACACTGTAGGAGCTAACAATGCCATTAATTCAGCTGAGGAACTGACTCGAGACAACGTATCGGCAGCTTTGTTTTCAGTTCCAGGTCGGTATTGTATTTCAAACTGATACCCCATTAATTTGATCAACCATTTCTGATACTCTGGATTCACCTCTCGTTGCTCCATTAAGAATTTCAAGCTCTTTTGATCTGTGCGGATATAGAATTTTTGGCCCAATAAGTAGTGTCCATTTTTGAACCGCAAAAATGATAGCCATCAACTCCATCTCATATGTGGATTTGACCCGCCCGTTCGGATTGAGGGCATGACTAAAAAATGCAATGGGATGCTAAGCCTGCATCAGCATGGCACCTAACCCAAATCCCGACGCATCCGTCTCTATTATAAATGGTCTACTAAAATCAGGAAGGGCTAGAACCGGAATAGTAGTCATTGCTACCTTCAGTCTGTTGAATGCCTGTTCTGCTTCATCATCCCAGAAAAAGTTGTCCTTCCTCAATCGTTCTGTTAGTGGCCATGCTATCTTACCATAATCTTTAACAAAACGGTGGTAGTATCCGGTAAGCCCCAAAAATCCCCGCAGCTCCCGCAATGACTTAGGGCTCGGCCAATTTACCATCACCTATATCTTTGACTTGTCCGCAGAACACACCAGCGTGAAATAATATGCCCCAAATACTCCATCTCTCGCTACCCAAAACTACATTTCTTCTTGTTGGCATACAACTGATGTTGGGATAGCACTTGCAAAACACTCCTCAGATGCTCCACATGTTCTTCTACACTGCGACTGAATACTAGGATGTCATCAAAGAATACCAAAACAAATCGCCTCAACTTCTCCTTGAACAGTTCATTCATAAGTGACTAAAAAGTAGCCGGAGCATTAGCGAGTCCAAACAGCATTACGAGGAACTCATAGTGGCCTTCATGTGTCCTAAAAGCTGTTTTTGGAATATCATCAGGTTTGACCCGAATCTGGTGGTATCCTACTTTCAAGTCCAATTTTGAAAAAATCGTTGCTTCGTGTAGCTCATCCAATAACTCGTCAATCATAGGGATAGGGAACTTATCCGGCACCGTCACTTTGTTCACTGCTCTATAATCCACACAGAATCGCCACCCACCATCTTTTTTTCTCACTAATAGGACTGGTCTAGAGAAATGACTGGTGCTAGGCCTGATTATTCCCGCTGCCAACATCTTTCGAACCAGCTTTTCTATCCCCTTTTTTTGAACATGAGGGTAACGGAAAGGCCTCACGCTGATCGGTGTTGCTCCCGACTGGAAAGTTATAGCATGATCCCTGTCTCGCTATGGCGGTAACCCTATGGTTCTTCAAAAACCATTTCAAACTCACCAAAAACTTGTTTAATTTCATACACCATTTTCCACTACAATTCACCTAACTCGACCCCCAGGTTGCCCAGTTTAAGAAGTACCC
Organism: Fraxinus excelsior; assembly: GCA_019097785.1. NCBI lineage: Eukaryota > Viridiplantae > Streptophyta > Magnoliopsida > Lamiales > Oleaceae > Fraxinus > Fraxinus excelsior. The sequence continues at coordinate 6,051,419 of CM032630.1, forward strand.
CTTCTCCCCCTTCCTTGAACGCCTTCATCATAGTTTTTGTTGACACCGACCTCCGAGGTCGTTGAGCTCGGACTGTCATATCCCAATGAGGACAAGGAAATGGGAGTTCGGTTATGCGAGGTCAGATCGGCAGGAGCATAGCTTTCCCAACAAGCCATTGTAGTCTTCCAAGACGCTACAGTGGCTAATGATTACGGATCACTGACAAGATCTTTGGGCATCAAATCAAAGGGATACACGTGGAAAGGTCCTGTGTCAGCGCCCACTTATTCCTCCAACCAGAAGCCTTAGCCTGCTTTAATAGACAATGCATTTACTACCGGGATCAACAAGTCCCATCATCCTCAGTCAACAGTACAACGTTGAGGTCGGGCGCCAATCCCGTTAGGACAACGCACCAATTAGATCAGCTCAGTCTCTGGGTTGACAAGACATGAGGATTAGACGTTATTATGTTTCTACTATAAAAGGCTCAGAAAACAAAGATGGCAGGGGAGGCAGACAGAAAATCTAAAGGAATACACTAAGGAGAAAAACCCCAGTGAACCCTTTGAATACTCCAGACTATCTGTAAAAAAGAAGTAATTGATACAGAGACAATCTAGCATTCTTCTTCATTGTATCATTTAGACTACTTTCTGCACTCTTAGTTGGCTTTAATCTTGTTCATACAATTTTGAACGTCAACAGTTTTCATTGTGACCAAGGTTTTACTAAGGCTCGGGTCCCTTTGCAAGGTCATTGTAGTTCTCCCAATCTGAAACCTTATCATGAGTGCCTTCCAATCAACTTTCGTTTAGCTCAGAGTCGTGAGCCACTTCATTCCCAAAATCACATCAGAACTCCCTAGATCAAGTGGAAGGAAATCATCTACCACCTCCATGTTTTGCAGAAGTAATCTTACCCCCTTACACATCCCCGCTCTTTGCACCGCCAAGCCAGTACCCATAATCACCCCATATCCGAGTGTTTCTGTTCTTGGGAGTCCCAGTTTTTGCACTAATTCTATTGACACGAAGTTATGGCTAGCACCACAATCGATTAACACCACTACTTCTTCCCCTGAAATTTTCCCTTTTACATTCATGGTTTGCGGTGGAGTGAGCCCTACCACCGAATTCATCGATAATTCTACCACCTCGCCGACGACTAACTTTCCTCCTTCAGTCTTTTCCTCCGTCGATTCCTCAGCTTCCCACTCCTCAAGGCGTTCTTCATCATAAATTAACAGCACCTGTAATTCCTTGTTTTTACACTGATGTCCAATGGAGTTTTTGCCATCACAGCGAAAACATAGCCCTTTCTCCTTCTTAGCCTTCCATTCGGCTTCACTTAGCTTCTTAAAGAAAGGGTTAATGGCGTCGGACTGAGTCGAATTTCTGAGTGTCGAAGACCTAGGACTGGTGTTCTGGAAAGAAAATTGTCTTAAGGAAGGATAACTCACTTTAGGGTAGAAATTTAAGTTACCTTTTGTTGGGCTAACTCCAGTCATTTGGGCCTGCAGGGCCTGATTTTTTTCCTCAATGCGTTGGGCCAACTCCATGATATGGGTCAATCCTTTGAGCTGTATCACTCTAATTTCGGCCTTAATCTCCGACCTCAACCCATTTATGAAGTGACCTTCCAGAAGAGTGTCAGAAATATCCCCAATCGGTGCGGCTAAGGTCTCAAATACGATCCGATACGCCATTACTGAATCATCATGTCGGAGTGCCAAAAACCTCTCCTCCATTGTTCCTTCCGACGAGGATCAGAATCGAGCTTGCACCAGTGCTTTGAGCTCATCCCAATTCCTCACACTTTTCTGCTTCTACTGCCATTGATACCAGGCGAGCGCACCTTCTTCGAAACATAGAGCCGCTGTCTCCAATTTCTCCGTCTCTGTTAACTGATTTACCAAGAAATAGAGTTCAGCCATGAAGATCCACTCGGCTGGACTTATTCCCGTGAACACCGGCATTTCCAGTTTTCTCCCTCTTATTTCTGGACGCCAATTTTCTCATATACCCCCATTTCCGGCTCGAATGCTTGTCCCAGCTCCTGGGGAATTTTCAGAAAGCATGGTACCTCCTGATTACTTCTCGCCCTCGATTCCCTTGCTTTTTTTCTCGTTTTTTCCATCTTCCCACTTCGATCTCATGAGGGCAAACTGTTCCATCATTAGGGACATGTTTTTCTCAAGGTTCTGGACTCTACGCATCTCCACCTGGATTCATTCGATTCCATGTTGCACCCCTTCTAGTTGCTCCTGCAATTTCTGATGAGCCCATTCCAAAGTTCCCACTCAATCTGATACATTCGCCATCAGGATAGAACCTGGCTCTGATACCACTGATACGATCCTGGACAATTTTAGCTTCTACAGATTAATAACTAACTCAAAATGATGATAAGAAATGGAATTCCCTCTATTTGATTAACAACGAAGAACTACAGTACAAATGAAAGAAATGACTGAAACTTAACAAGAAAGGAAATACTGATATTTGGCATTCGAGACGACAATACTCTCCTAAGAAGTTACTGATTTTTGCCTCCTTGTTGCAATCTACTTCTCCCCTATTTATATGTTGTTGTGCTTCTCGAACGTTCCTTTAACGGATTCTGTTACTATGCATGTGACTCTCTTCCCTCCTGCATTTCCTCTTTTGCCCTTGCTCCTTTATTGCGCCTTTGATATGTAATTTGGACTGCGAGTCTATCAGAAAATTTCAATTTTATGACAGTATTGACACAACGCAAGACAACTGTGCCTCAATTACATGCAAAAATATAAGTTGTACGTAAATATCATAATGCCCTATCAGGCCGACCGAAAATCAAATGGGAACAATACATTTCTAAAACATTTATAATTTACATCATTTCAAAAATACAAAAACAAGTTCCAAATTTCAAAAATCGGGTTTTTTTAAATTTTTATTTATGAAATAATGAATTATTAAATCAATTTATTATTAAACATTTAATTCTAATATAACATAAATACCCCACCCCCCTCCACCACCTCTACCGCTCCGGGGACTATTTCGGCTACCGTTCCATTCACAACTCTTCTCCGGCGGCTATTCCGACAATCGTTCTGACGATCGTTCCGCCACCACTTTATTCCGGTGACTGTTCCGATTCCGGCAAGTGTTCCAACTCCGACAAATATATTAAGGTCACATATGTATGCAATTTGATCACAATTCCAAAAAATTTAGGTCACATTCAAAATTTTCATGGGTTACAATTTGCTCATCGGTCACAAATTAAAATTTTAAAAGTCATAATTTATTCATCGGTTACAAATCACAAAATTTATAAGTCACACTAATTTTATGGTCACAAACATCACATTAATTGAACATAGATTATTAAGTCACAATTCATCAAATTATTGGTCACAATTTAAATATTTTTAGGTCACACTGAATGTATTGGTCAAGTTTATCATATTCATTGGTCACATGTTGTTAATTGGTCACACAACAATCAAATCATTTGTAACCACCACTTCACCACTGCCTCCACCAGCGACACCATCACCGTCGCCGCCCAATACCGACATCAACATTTCAAAACAAGTACCCCAACCTCCCAGCACCACTATCACCACCCCAAAACCACCACCGCCACACACACCACCAACACGGACGCACAGCAAATCCTGACCCTCACCGCATCTCCACCATCGCGCGTAGCACAACCACCCCTACCGCATGCACGCACACCTACGTACCACCATGTCACCCACATCAATCGTCAAACCACCACCATTCTAACCCAACTCCTCCTCTACAAGTCTTTCAAATCATGACCAAACAGATATAACCGCCGCCGTCGCACATCACCACGTTGTTAGCGTCCACACCCAATCGACGAACTGCAGCGAACGGTGGCGTCCAGACACCCGTTACATACGCAACCGCGCTTAAGACCTCCACCAAAAATAGATATGCGCCTCCGCCGCCGCATCCACACCAACACCCACACCCACCTGCAATCGCGCTTAGATCAGATCCAAAAACCATATCGCTGGCGGCCTCTGACAGTTTCTCAAGCCACCTTCTTCATCTTTCTCCTCTCCTTTGACTATTTTTTCTTGGCCTTACCTTCCTCGGGCTCTGACTGTGGTGCCACGGTTGAAGCTCGATGGTAGAAATTAGCGCAAATCTACGAACGGCAGCGCCACCTCTCACAACGTCGTGTGTTGCTGCGTGTAGACCTTTTTTGTCCTTCCATGATTGCAAATCAGTGATGTTGACCGGCCGGATGTGTCGTGAGCTTGACGCCAATGGTGCTCCAATGGTAGCACAGTAGAAAGAGGAGAGAATTGAAATAAAGGGAATAGAGATTTAGAGAGAGAAGAAAAAGTAAATAAAAACGATTAGGGTTTGGAAATATTATTATTCAAATATTAATTTGTAATTTTTAAATATTAATTAAAACCTGATTTTTGTATTATCAAACTTGATTCTTGATTTATGAAAATAGAAATTTAAAACTCATTCTAGGTGTAATTTCCTCAAATCATAATGCCCTATCACGCTGACCCGAGCCCAAGCAACCCAAGTCATTGCCTTGTCCTCAATTCTTGAGGGGCCTCAAAAATTCAACAAAAAAAATTCCGTTCTTTTTAAGTTGAGTCTTTTATTTCAATTAAAAGACAAAACTAAATAACATGATAAACTAAATAAGAGGTCCAAAGCATTTGGACGCTTACATCCTTAATGAGTTGTTTTTTTAAAAAAAAAAAAAAAATCTCCATAGTTTTTAGTAAGCTTATGATTTTTGTAAAAAAAAGTTAAAAAAAAATTAATTTTTATAAAAGTTAAATTAAATAAGTTTATTATTTTAAAATGACTCATTTAATTTTTCAAAAATAATATTAAAAAAATCAATTGAATAGAACATTAATGATACTAAAGAGAACAATACGCTTACAGAAAATTATATTTAAGAATTTCGTAATAATTTGTCGCTTAAGCCTCGAATATCTTATGGCGAGCCTTGTGGATTTATATGAGAAAAAAGTGTACTATTAGTATTTAATCTAATATTAGTTGATTGGCAAGTTAATCCTTGACCTTTAACAAGGAGTTCCTTCGCCCTACTATAGTAGAAAGAGTTCACATTCCACTTGATTATGTTACAATTGTGACAATTGCAAATATTGAAGGTTAATTTTTTATTAATTGATAAAAAAATAAATTACAATAATAATCAGTAAAAACTAAAAAAACCAAAGAAAGCATCATCATATACAATATTTTGAAGAAAAACATAAATTACAAGGTGTAGAAGCATAGTCGTGGTTCTTAACTAATAGTCTTCCAATTCAAATTTCTAAACATTGGTCGAAATTCAGAACAATTATATTAGGATCAAACGACATCCACTGATCAAGTAGATAAAGAGAAAAAATAAAGGAAAAAGTCGAGGGTTTAGTTTAACATATCGGAAACCCACTCGACGTCATAGTTCGGGACGACCTGAGCCGGGGTTGGGTTCAGACTCCAGTTGCCGATTGGATTCTCCTTGCTCAATTTCTCGAACATTTGGACCCTCAAATCCCTCCCTGATTCAATCCTCTCCATAGCTGGCTCCTCCTCGTACCCAACATTCTTTTCCCAGGCATCTGCGTACCCAAAACCGGCCCGGGTTACAGGCTTGGTAGGAGTTGATGGCAGACTGAAGTATCCGGGTCGGGTTATTGGAAACCGGGGGGAACCTAGTCCAGAGGAAGAACAACCTACTTGCAGATTCCAAGAAGGTATGGACTTCACTTTACTCAACTGCAGCTGGCGCAAAGAAGCGATCATTTCGTTGATTGAATTGGAGCCCAGCGACCGGCTGAGGGAGCTCATGGAGGTGGCGGTGGCAGGAGACATCGGCGGTGACTCGGTCGGTGGAGAACCCGAATCCGGCGATGATGTGAAAGCGAGCCGGTGTGGCGATCCGTCGTACGACTCGGCTCGTGGACTCAGAACCCGAAGCTGGTCGGCCGAGTGAGCGAAGAAACAAACCCTTCTCTTACAGTTAAGCCCATCTTTGCATGGCTGCGTACGATAGCGCGCGGGGTGAAGCCAGCACTCAAACACACCGTGCGCGTATTCACACGCGTCACCCTTTCTACAATTCCCTTTACGAAACTCTGGGCACGCACTTCCAGAATAATGAAATTTCCGGGGGTCCCTCCGGCAAGCTTTTTCTCCAGGGTGAGCGTACGGACACTCCGTCCAGTCATGTGATTTCCCAAGTGAGCATTTCCTCACCTTAAATTCAAACATCCTGAAATTATCACATGTGTGCGCGTCCACAGCAAAATCTCCTTCCATAATCGAGTTCGACGGCAAATAGCGCTGATTGTAGAAACAAACCCTAATCGAGTCATCGGTGGCGCTTCCGCCGTTAACGTTCATAATAGGACTAAGATCGTAAGATGCCGGATCATCTGTGTTGAAGGACCATGGAGGTACATGCACAGTCAGCCTGTCATGGTTTCTTTCTCCGATCATCATATTTTGGTGGTATTGGCGAACTGGTTCAGTTTGTATATAAACTGCTTGAGTGATGGCATTTAACCATGGTTAACCGAGAAGGTGGTACGATAATCGTACGCGTGTATACTGGGATAAGGACACTAGATTTTGTCTGATTTCGTGGGGCTGAGGATTTGTTTGATTGGGCTGTGAGGAAATTATATGACGAGCATGTCGTTTTAAGGAGTTCAGTAAAGTTGTAGTTTATTAACCGACTGCCCTAATGTTACGAAAAGGCTGTGGATAGTGAAATAAGAAAGAATTTAGAAGGCTATTATTATTAGAACAATAAAGAAACCTGTTATAAATAGTTTTAAAATATATATATATATATATATATATATATATATATTTTTATTTTTTTTTTTTAAAGTAACTTTTATTAAAACTGTGACGTTTCATACTTATGGCGCGTTCGGTGGATATTAAAATCGGAATAAAATTGAAAAATTAGTCGTTATTGTTGATTTTTATTAGACGATTGAGACCCAATAACAGCTATATTTTCTATTTTAATCCGAATTTGAGTTGTACCAACCAACCTCTTAGCTTTAAACAATCTTGATCATTTTTTTTTATTTGAATTATATATTTCTAACATCAATCTTTGTTTCATTTTAAAGTAAAGGTGTCATACTTGGTACAAACAAGCTTGTTAAGAAAAATTTTAAGTTGTGTCATCCTAATTATCGATAAATTGATTGATCATTTATAATATATCTTTTATTTTAATATTTTTAATTAAATATGGATGGTACACGTATGTCAGCTATGATGATGATTAAGCATGTGCGCTCGACAACTTAGTGTGGCTTAATTTACACACAAAGTTCAAATAAATTAAAAAATACTTTTATCGATACTATCGTGGTCGAACTTCATAAGTTGACATAATTTAAACACTTGGGTCATCTATAGCTATTAAATTATTTTAATTTATAGCTCTATAATAGAGCATTCCCATAAGAGTGCACACGTAGAGAAGGAATTTATGAAGGCATGTGCTTCAAATTTTACAGGCACAGAGCATCACTTAATTTTTGTTAGCTTTAGAATAAACTTTGGGCAAGTCTATTCACAAAGTTTTAAAAAAAAAAAAGGACAAGATTCTCTTCTTAGATAGGAGTGAAAAGATTGCCGAATGGAAAACAAGATGTGGAAACTAAGGGCGACCAATTTTTTCCATGGAAAAAATTTCATTTCTCATTTCTCACTTTAAGCTTTTTTTTTTTTTTTTTTTTTATGGAATTCATTTTCTTGCTTTGTCATCACGTGATTGATTTTCTTGATTTTACGTGAATTGATTTTTTTTTTTTGACAATAGATACAAAATCTATCCACAATCGTAAAAAAAAAATTATCCTTTAAATCAACAATTTTCATATAAAATAAAGTCAAACGAACATAAAAAAGATAGAAAATTTCAACATTTTCTTTCCATCAAAATTTCACTCTTGCAATCAAACGAACCCTAAAAGGAAATTTTTTTTTTAAAGTCGAACTCACAGAATGCAATGTTTAAAGATCTTCATATATGTTTCGTCTATTATACCAAACATGTAAGTCTCGGTAACGGAATCAAATATTTTTTATTGTAGCGTCAAAAAGTAAATTATAAGTTTTCTTGAATTAACATAACACTAACCATGGTTGAGACTTGACATGAGAATAATAGTGGTTCAGTGGCTAAATATTTGTCACCGTTGTTGACCTCAACGATAAAATTTTGATAGAATTGACAAACCCTAAATGTTAGGAATTGAATGAGAAATTAATCAGTAATTTCTCGTGAGGAAAAATCGTGCAAGTTGTCAAAAATGACGAGGAATAAAATTTTAAAATTTGAAGAAAAATAATCAAAATTCCACTCGTAGGCTACTATTTGTGGGCATGCGTTTTACTAAAGAATAGATAATACTATTTTTTATACTTTTAATTTTGTTGGTTTGGCTAACGAAAAAAACCAATGAATGGCAACCCTTTTGATTATAAACCACAAATTCTAAATGAACTGACATATTATTTTCAGTCGTTCTCACTTAGCATGGAGTATGAGTCCGACTACTCATATACGATCATACTCTATGGAACATGTGATGTGTTATCGATCACTGTCAATGAATAAATAAATTTTAATTTTCTTTACATTTATAATTTAATTTTTTTGTTTATAGAACCAGAATCAGAACTAGAACCAGAACCAAATCACAATCGAATATTCGGTTCTGGTTCGATTTCATTGTTACGGATGAACCATAAGACTAAAACGACGTAAATGATTTTTATTCGTCCTCCATTACAATTAAAATATAAAAAAAAAAACAATTTTTTTCCACCTTGTCTATCGAAAAATTCCAAAAGCCATCTAAACTTTTGGATATCTTTTACTATGTGGTGATAATCTCACGTTGACATATAGTCACTTGCACAAATTCTTGTGGTGTTTGGTAAATTTCTTTTTCTTTATGACACATATTCGATTGACCTTTGGAAAAGGAAAGACCGGTGAGATCGTATGCAATTTTTATTTATTTTTCATTAAATTTATTCAATATTTACTGATTTTTCGTTATTATTTGTTGAGCAACCTAGTTCATGTTTGTACATGCAAAATAAGCTCGATTCAACACAGACCTCGAAAAAGATTTGCATTCGTGGTCGGTGGAGGGGGGGGGGGGGGGTTCATTGGTAACTAACAACTACTATGCTTACGCTCGGTCGAGCTTCCTTGTTTCGATTGTTTAACAAACCAATCAATCAAATGGTCGAAAATTTAATATTGACTTATTTAATTTTCAATGTCCCCATCTATATCTGGTAATTTATTAATGTTTTATAGCTCAATAAGTGAGCCATTACTATTTGAGGGTATACGTGGAGAGTTTTTATTTATGGCATTTATGAAGCCATGTTCTCCAAATCTAAATATTTCAAAGATTTGGCATAGACAAAGTAAAAGTCCAACCACCTGTCCTAAGTACTAGTCATTCATGGTGTACTTTTTGAAACACTATCATAAAAAGAAAAACATATGTGTCACAAAATAGTATGTAGTATAAAGACAGTTGAACCTACAAGTCCCAGCACAGCCCAAAATAAATTCAGGCAGTGTATTCTAGGCCCAGAGTCCACAGAAGCTAAGTGGAGCGCCGATAACCCAAAATATATTAACAAATCTGTATTCTAGGCCCAGAGCCCACATAACACTGTCGAATTAGGACGGAGAAAATAAGCAGTGTAGTTTATGTTGGGAAGATCATCGTTCTTCCACACAAGGGGTTGGAGAAAAAACGAATGAACAAATGATCAAGAACATCAACGAAATCACTTCCACTTTAATGAAGTTGGAGAAAATTTGGAAACAAATAATTATCAACATCTTCAATTGATTCTCCACAAAAAGATTTGAGACGAAAGCCAGGAACTAAAACCAGGAAATAAATTATCAACAACTTCATAGAAGAATCAAAATGCTCAAACACGAAGATCGCTGTCCTCAGACGATATTTGCCCCCTCTCGATGAATTTGGTTCTTAAAGGGTTTCCCGACAAATGGTTTGTAGGATTTATCAAGTTTTGTAATAGAAAAACACTTGAGCACTTGTGTTTTTCTACTAAAACTTTAAGAACACAAAGATGTGTTTGAATATGGATGAGAATATTGATTCTTTGTTTTTTGAATTATTTTATCTCAATAATGGATTTAATAATGTTTCCAAAACGTATTTGGATTGATCTCGTGGTATATATTTATAGATGACCATCAATACCCATGAAATGACGCCAAAAAATCATGGAAAGTTTGCAACTTTTCACAAAGATCCAAAAAAAAAAAATTCAAACAACGATGACAATCCATGGCTCTTTTTTCCTTTTATGTGATTGCATAGAACAATTCCTTACAGTCGCATAGAAGAAACACATGCGGTTGCATAGATCAAAGTTCGGATACCAATTTCATTTTCCATTCTAATTCCATGTTTATTAATTTTGAACAACAATCCCCAACTTGTTTAAAATTTAATAAAATCTCATATTCAAAATATAACATACTTATGCATACGCAGTAGATATCTTTCGATTTGAATCTAACCACGGTGTAATTCAAACAAAGTAAAATCGAGATTAAAGGTAGCATGAAAGCTTTGTACCAATTATTCCACATGACAATACTGGTAAGAGCACACACACAAGTATTACGTGTTCTCAAGTTCCTCAGACTTGCTTAGTGCTAATGTGATCTTATGCTAATCCTTTTCAACAAACTTTTAAGAGAGAAACTATAACTCTCTATTGAGGGGACATCCCTCGAAACATTTAAGTGAAGTTCTTTTAGTATCTTTGTTACTTTTTAGAAAAACTTGTACTCCGTACTAAACTTTATTAAGAGCTTAAAGCTCAACCTTCACTTCAGTAACAACCAGCATTATATACTTAGGATAAAGTTAATTGCGGATTTTATAATGTTGAAACTATCCACATATCGAATGATTTGTTGATACCATTTGAACCCATGAATTACCTTTTGAGTAATGACGGTAGGGTTGACATCATTAGTGGATTTTAAAATTTAAGAGTTTCAATCATATCCTACTCGAAGTAGATATTACTAAATCTGTATTCAGATGTTTAGTTAAAGTATCTGCTATGTTCTTTACTGACTTAACATAATTTAGAAAAATTATTCATCTCTTTATTAATTTCCTTATGTGATCATATATTAGACTCATATGTCTAGACTTACAGATGACTTAGTACCTTATCAAATATAGCTAGCCAACGACCGATTCATTTGATAAATACAAATTGTCATATACTAAGAAATTTTCTTACGAGACCACATGCTTCTCATTAGCTTTATTAATTTCCACTTATGGTTAGAGGATTTCTATTGAACAGTGCACAAGTTAATCATATGTACTAGTGGATTCTAGAATCATGGGTATTCAATAATTTTTTATTTAAAACATTATAATGCATTTCAACTTTATGAATATTCTTCAAATATTCTAATTGTTTTTGCATATCCAAACAAATGCCTTAATTGGCTTTTAACCCATCACATTTACTTTAGACTTAGTGTATATTATCCTTATAATAAGAGATCTCTACTTTTTTTCATTTCATAGACATTCTTCTATGATTATAAGGTACACAGAAATGTAACTTTTAAGCTAAGTTACCCCACAATTCCTTAATTAGGAATATATACGCAATCTAGTAAAGTTTACATTCCCAAGTTTTGAACTTTCTCATATGAGTTCACAAACATTAATGTTAACTCTATGGCTGTCCGTGAGTCGGGTCGGTTCGGTTTAATTCTTCTCAATTCCAAAATTTTCAGGTATTTAATGAATGGACCCGTCGGGTCCAAATATAATTATGGAATCGTTCGGGTTCGGTTCGATTCCTTTCGGTTTCATACCATAATTAATTTTTTTAACATTTACAGCAACACTATATAAATATAACTAACGACATTTCATTCATAACTTTTACAAACTAACGTAGCCCGATTCAAAAAAATATAAATAACTAGCTGTCGAATAACATTAATTCAATGCATACAAATACCAAAAAGTAGATATTAATATTAAAATGTCGGTGATCCATATTAAAAATTGGGGCCCAAGGTTTAAAATTATGAAATGATCTGATTTATTTAATTAATTTGTTAATTTATTTAGAAAAAATAAAATAATTTAATTAATTCAATAAAAAAAAATTAGTTTCGGTTCTTGGTCTAGACCCGACCAATACCCATCGGTTCTCGATTCGGGTACCCTTTCGAGTATTTAACTTATGAAGAATTGCTCGGTCCGGTTCGGTCCGATTCGGAACTTTTGGACACTCTTAGTTAACTCCCACATTTGGGTTATATTTGAACTTAGAATCCATCAACTCTTTCATTGTTCAATTCATTATCGAGTAGATAATGTCCATATCAAATGTTTCGTGAAAGTTTAAGTACTTTTAAAATTAGTGATCGTCAATCCACAATATATTTCAATTGTACACAATGTACTGCAAATCAACTACATTTAATTTGATCACAATTTGATCAAGGTCATTACAAATATCAATGATGTTTTTTAAGCATAAACCAACTTTAATTGGTTTCACGCATTGTAGTACAGTACAATGAAAAGCGCTAAACATCATGATTAACAAGAATTGCAATTTCTCCAATGTATGCAATTATCGGATTTGTGACATTTCACAAGATAACATTATTTAATGTCAAATCATGGGTACTTTTTAACCCCATTTACTATACTCTTATGCAAATATAATATTGCATAAATCATCTCATTTAATTTTATCAAATTAATTGAGGTTATCATTATTAACTAAAGTTAATATCATCTCAAAAAGATGTGGAATATGTAACACCCCGAAAATTTTTAGAATAGAATTTAATTAGTTTGCATATCATATTTTATTTTATTTTTAAATTGAAGGACTAAAGTGATATATACATATATACTAACTTCGATTTGTGAGCTAAATATTTAGATCTTGTTAAAGTGACGACAATTATATCAACATAGGGCTCATTTTGTAGCCCGCATTAAATAATGTAGTTTGGGCTGGAGAAAATATATGTTAACATGAGTTAAGCCCAAGTTATTTCAATTCAAAGAAGCACGATTAATATGCATTATTTTATTTTGTAAAAAGGTATCTTTTAAGGAAATTAGTAGAAGGAAAATAATATAATATTATATCATCATTTCATTTTTTATGTGCACGTGCATTGTATATATTTTTGGCAAAATAATATTATATAATATTAGCCATGTTTATCTTTAAGATGATTTGACAAATCAAAAATTCTGGTTCCAACCAATCTCATTAATTACAAATTCTTATCCCATTGGATAAATATGAATTTTTATCACAATTATTCTATGACTCAATCACTAAATTTCTCAAATATAAATAGTGTGACAATGTCTCATACTTCACTACCACAAAATTTTACACAGCAGCTGTAAATTCTAAGTACATTTTTTATTATCAAAAACTCGTTTTATCAATCAAGGTAAGATATTTTTGTGCAAGTGGTTTGTTTTCTTATACTTTTATGTTTAGTAATTTATGTATGAATTGCTAGTGGACCTTCGGATTTGACATAACGAAATGTGAAATCTTTCGGGAATTCAAAATGAGAAACGAGAAATGATGGGTATCTCGCTTGGTCACCGATATACTCTATATAGAAAAATGTGGTATGAATTGTTTATTTATTGTTATATAATTGCGTATGGAAATTGCACGTATTTTATTGAGTGTTTTTTTTTTAAAAAAAAAACTCACTCTTACAAAATTTCACAAACTAATTCAGGTCGATTGGAGCTACGGCGGAATGATGCAGTTGACTGTCAAGGGTGATCGAAGAGATAAAATATAAAGTTCATTTTTTTGTCCTTTAAATTATTAGTCAATTTCATTTGTTTAAAACAATTATTAATTTATGATTATGTTTTCATTTTGGATATTCCAGTTATTTTTTATTAAAAGAATATTATGTTATCGTCCCACAAAGAAAATTGAAATTTTGTAATACTTCATTGTTTGTGAAATTTTTGGGCATTATAATTTGGTATCAGAGGAAATGTTTAATTTCCTGTAGACCCATATGCATTTTTCATAACTTGCGTTTTGAAAAAAAAAACGTGAACAATACGTGTCACTGTTCATGTGAGTTTTTGTTTTACTTTTTTTACTAGAGACTTCATATTCGATTTATTGTTAGAATTTGTTGATTTGCGTAATTGGAAAATTGAAAGGTTTTGTCAAAAAGACTTAAACTGTCTAAGAATAGTTTGAGATTTAAGCGGTCCGTTGTGACTCCCGCTTAATTTGGAAGCCCTTTTTATTGCGCGTTATTCAAATTAACTAGATGAAATATAATATTTCAAATCTTTCAAAAAAATCCATTTTTAAAGCTTCTATTTCGAGAACATCCTATTTTTGGAGATTACAAAAAAAATGCAGCATTTTCGTAAACATTAGAAGTTTACGGACAACATAAAATATAAAGTCTTAAACATGTAATGAGATGAAAGATCATTGGCACAAAACGCTCACTACTCGATCACTTTCCAATTGATCCCGGTTATGAAATGAAATGTCATTCCATTATCATGATTATGAGTTTTCTTGATTTATGTTATGATATGTCGTATTACGGTAAAATATTTAGAACTTTTCAAGTAGTTGATATAATTTCGAAGACGAAATTTTTTTAAGGATCAACCCGAAAATTTTCAGAATAGAATTTAATTAGTTTGCATACCATATTTTATTTTTTTTAAATGGAAGGACTAAAATGATATATGTATTTACTTCGATTTTTGAGCTAAATATTTAGATCTTGTTAAAATGACAAAAAGTATATTAACGTTGGGCTCATTTTGTAGCCCACATTAAATAACGTAGTTTGGGTTGGAGAAAATATAAGTTAACATGAGGTAAGCTCAAGTTATCTCAATTCAAAGAAGCATGATTAGTATGCATTATTTCATTTTGTAAAAAAGCATCTTTTAAGGAAATTAGTAAAAGGAAAATAATATAATATTGTATCATCATTTCATCTTTGTTGTGCACGTGTATTGTATATTTTTGGCAAGATAATATTATATAATATTAGCCATGTTTATCTTTAAGATGATTTGACCTATCAAAAATTCTAGTTCCAACCAATCTCATTAATTACAAATTCTTATCACATTGGATAAACATGAATTTTTATCACAATTATACTATGATTCAACCACTAAATTTTTCAACTATAAGTAGCGTGTCAATGTCCCATAATTTACTACCACAGAATATTACACATCAGCTTTTATATAAAACACCTGTAAATTCTAAGTACATTTTTTATTATCAAAAGCTCGTTTAATCAATCAATATAAGATCATAGTTATAAAAATCGGCCCGGTCGGTCGGCCCGAAAAATCGGCGGCCCGGACCCTTGATCGGGCCGAGCAGATTAAATTGATAACAATGCACTTGACTCGGTCAAAGCCTAGCTTTGATCGAGTTAACCCGTGATTTACCCGGTTCGATTGATTGATTTGATTGGATTTTTAATATTCTTTCACAAAATTTTTGGGTCTAAGGGAATTGAACATTGGACCTCTAAGAAAAACAAAGAGTTCTTCACCACTTGAACCAAATACTTTAGTGTTACTTGTGTGCATAACTTATTTTTAACTAATGAATCATTTATAGCTTTTATAAAAATATTCTTTTAGAAAACTTTAGTCCAACACTAAACTTTATTTTATAAACCTAAATAATAAGTGAAAAATAAATTAAAAAAATTAATTTTACCCCTAAAAAAAATTTATACTTTATTTTTTAAAATGGGTTTTTATACAATGATCTGTCGGTTGAACCACCAGGTCACCGGTTGAATCACTAACCCATTGACCCGCTGCATTGTCTAGGTCAATGTCCGGATCGAGTCTGACAACTATGTGTAAGATACTTTTGTACAAGTGATTTATTTCCTTATACTTTTATGTTCAATAATTTATGTATGAATTGCCATTGGACCTTCGGGTTCGACCTAACGAAATATGAAATTCTTCGGGAATTCAAAATGAAAAATAATAGGTATCTCGCTTGGTCACCGATATACTCCATAAAGAAAAATGTGGTATGAATTATTTATGTTATTGTTGTATAATTGCATATGGAAATTGCACGTATCTTACTGAGTGTTTTTTTAAAAAATACTCACTCTTACAAAATTTACAGGCTAGTTTGGGTCGATTGGAGTTATGGTCGGATGGTGCAGTGGATTGCCAATGGTGATCGAAGAGATAAAATACTAAGTTCATATTTTTGGCCTTTAAATTAGTAGTCAATTTCATTTGTTCAAAATAGTTATTAATTTGTGATTATGTATTCATTATGAATATTCGAGTTATTTTTTTATTAAAAAAATGTTATGTTATCGTTCTGCAAATAAAATTGAAATTTTGTAATACTCCATTGTTTGTGAAATTTTGAGGCGTTACAGAATTAACTAACTAATTCACATGTCATTTTCATATTCCAATTTAAGGCATAGTCATGAATATTAAAAAAATATTAATTTGTGATTATGTATTCATTATGAATATTTGAGTTATTTTTTTATTAAAAAAATGTTATGTTATCGTTCTGCAAATAAAATTGAAATTTTGTAACACTCCATTGTTTGTGAAATTTTGAGGCGTTACAGAATTAACCAACTAATTCATCATGTCATTTTCATATTCCAATATAAGGCATAGTCATGAAAAGTTCATGTACTTTCAAATAAATAGTTGGCATTCTTCAAACATATATACAAATCCAATAGTTATGAGTAGATTTTCTCATTTCTAACCATTTGTTGTCAGACTTGTATTAATCTCGACAATATCTAAATCATCACTATCAAAGTAAAGGAATTGCAACTTATATTCCAAACATTTATACATACATTGTATAAGTTTATTCTATCTTAATCAACACGCATTGAAGGAATATCAAGGTTTAATGGATGTTGATTGCACTTTCACATTATAATGAATGATGCAGTTTTATTATCTCAACAAGAATAACCATTACTACAATTAAATCAAACAATGGCCAAATTATGCACCATGCACTTTCATAAAAGAAACAATCAATTCTTTATCGACAAGTTAACATGCGGTAGACTCCTCGCCACCAAAATCGATATTTAAAATACATTTAGACAATAAAGATGCACCACTTTATAATTGCCTTAAAAACACATATGTATTTTCAATTCCAAGTCCTCAATCAAAAACGTAAAATCAACGTTTCATGAAAATTCATGCTTTTCAAAGACATGCTTGATTTTCAAAAGAACACAACGTATACCATTAAATTTTATTTAATACAACTTATATAAAATATTTAATTAGAATGAATGGTATCTCCTACTAAATCATCGTGCACTAAATAAACGGAAGCCAAATAGATGTACCAACAAATATACATGTTGTTTGATAATTGTATCATACACATGGTTGCTGCACAAAATTCATATTAAAACCCATATGACTTCCTTCTCGAAGTTGCGTACTTTCAAATACATTAAACACAATTACATGCACCGGTTCATGAAAATGAATTATGAACAATTGAAAATAAATTCACAATTCTAAATGTGCAATTATATCTCATAAAAACTATTAAATAAGATTCATGTATGTACCACAATACACATACTCCAATAGTTTTCGAAAATGGTGATCTCTAAGAATAATGGTCCATAATTGGAAAATTCTATGTATCTTAAGTCATTTCATATTATTAATGCACAATGTAATAAGCATTTACATAGATCAACCGTATACAAAACTTCAATATAAATATCCACAATGGTTTGCTAGTCCACGAAGCAATATGAAATGAATTCAAACATAAGTGAATGATTCCATGTTATACAATCGCTATCCATTATGTGCATTTAATCACTACAATACACAAATTCATCACTCACGAACATAAATATTATTTTAACGCTTCTTTCAACAAATTTATGAAACGTGATTTTTTTCTTAATTCAACTGTTGTAATAGAACATTTTTACCATCTCATGATACATCAAATTTATGATTTAACTTTATTCACGCAATCTCATGACCATTGTTGCAAATCTAATTCAATATGCACACAAGATCTTCATCAACATATTTTCATCATTATGTTCTATAATGCATAGATTCCAATACATGATACTCTATGTACGTATTTCAACTTCAACGTAATATTTTTTTATGCACAATAAACAAAAATCAATCTTAAGAATGTTGAAGATATCATACCGATAATATGCATATTATATTCATATCAATACGTACCATTTATACTCATGAAATTGAAATTAGAATTCTACTTATCGAAATCGTGGAGAAGACAAGGTAATAATTTACCGGATTTCATCACTTCATTAAAGTCTTGGTAATTTCATTCTCCATTGCAAAAATATCGTTTGAGATTGTTGGGAAGATCATCATTCTTCCACACAAGGGGTTAGAGAAAAAACCAACAAACAAATGATCGAGAAAATCAACGAAATCGATTCCACTTGAATGAGGATGGAGAAAATCCGGAAACAAATAATTATCAACATCTTCAATTGATTCTTCACAAAAAGATTTGAGACGAAAACCATAAACTAAAACTATGAAATAAATGATCAACAACTTCATAGAAGAATCAAAAGGCTCAAACAAGAAAATCGATGTTCTCAAACGATATCTATCCCCTCTCGATGAATTTGATATTTAAAGGGTTTCTCGACAAATGATTTGTAGGATTTATCAAACATTGTAATAGAAAAAACACTAATCCAAAACTTTAAGAACACAAAGAGGTATTTGAATATGGATGAAAGAATATTGATTCTTTGTTTTTTTGAATGATTTTATATCAATAATGGATTTAATAATGTTTCCAGAATGTATTTGTATTGATCTCATGTTATCTATTTATAGATAACCATCAATATCCACGAAATGACGCCAAAAAACCATGGAAAGCTTGCAACTTTTCACAAATAACCACCAAAAAACTCAAACAACGATGACAGGCCAACGACTCTTTTTTCCTTCTATGCGACCGCATAGATCAAAGTTTTGGCTACTAATTTCATTTTCCATTCCAATTCCGAATTTATTAATTTTGAACAACAATTTATAGTTGATAATATACTTTGCTACTAGTGACTAAATTGTATGTTTTAGGGTTGTTACAACGATATTAATTTTAGGAAAATTCTATATGTATCTAATCTTTTACCGAATCGACAAGTGATGGCCCCCTATTGGGGGGCGCCTGGGCCCCCATGCGCCCCCAATAGGGGGTTGCCACTTGTCGATTCGATAATCTATTAAGTAAATTATTATGTACGTGTAACTTGGTCTTTAATTTTAGCCTTCATGCATGAAAAATACATTGATGCTTACCCAGATTTTGAATTTTATTCTCCACCTATAGATTTGTATTGACCAACTTCCGGGTTACATTAAACAACCTTTGAAATAGGGTAGGCAACGGGACGAGTTGGGGCAGCCACTCTAGTCCTCCATCACATCGGGTACTTTTGTCTCCTTGTTGTGCACCCGTACCCAATTAATTTGGGGTGTGGCAGGTCCTTGACCTGTTTTTCAGCCAATTCATTTTATTTTTATTTTTTAATGTCTTATGTTGGTAAGAATTATTATTATTATTCATTTGTAGAACAACTCATGTTTCCTTTAGAAATAATGATAATTTTTTTTTCTTTATGCGTAATAAAAAACTTAGATACTGAAATTGATTTTAAACAGAACTGGTCAAGGGGTGATTAACATGTTCTTCGTACCTGCTCCACACTCAGGGGACAATCCACATTGTGCCACATTAGGCGAGTAATCTACATCCCATGTTCAGGGTGGGCTCTGTAGATATCGGGTTTGTCATCCATATTTTGAAACTTTTCCCTTCGGCGATTTCATCTAAGTTCCTTCCGATGCAATTGAAGATACATGAGAAGCTGGACTGACCCAGTCCATCCTCATCCCATTATTTTATGTATAATAAATTTACATGTGAAAGTGTTTCTTTTTACATATTAATTCGGCTTATCTTTATAGTCCAGTTTTGGATCCGTTGCTTTTCCGATGAAGACAATCTTGTTTATCCTTTTCTCATCTCTTCCCCTTTCCTTGCCTGGGCAGCCATATAAAGTAGAATGCACAGCCTGAACGAGAGAATGCATGGAAGAAATTTTGGGCAAGCAGATAAAGTGTATTTGATGTAGACGAAAATGCACGTGTTTAGCGTTTATCTTTCCAGATCTGTTTAAGGTCTTATGTTGTCACTGTAATGTTTTTCCCCATTTGTCTTGTTTATCAATAACAGGTATTTAGAGCATGTTTGGTCAGTACGTAAATTATAATTTAAATGATTATATAATTGTGAATTTTACGGAATATGTAGATAATATTTTAAGTACATGGAAGATATTAAATTGCTCGAATGTAGTTCCATATATTATATTTTGAGAATTCAAAAACTGGAAAGATTACATCCCATGTATGGCCCGCATAATTAACATTATTAGAATTTCAAAATGGACTGAACCACTTAAGCTCAAGCTGACTAACTTTATTTGTCTCGACCTAGGTCAAGCAACTTAAAAAAAAAAAAAAGTCGTTACGTATCAACATGTTATATAATTTCAGGCGCGTGCAGTACTTAAATCCATGTTTGGTTCAATTAAGAAGTTGATAAAAAAATTAAGTCAGAGTCAACAATTAATTTTAATCACGTATTTTTTGAAATTTAAAATTTTTATTAACTTTTAAATCACACATTTCAACATTTTTATCAAAATTTTCTAAAAAAATAATTTTAAGTTTTAACTAAACCAGACAAGGCTAAGAATGATTAATTTAATGCTACATTAAAAGGCTAAAAAAATACTTTGTGAGAAATTAGTATATTGCATGGAACAAATTTAAGTCAAATATGCTACGCTAAGATCCCTAATTCATTTTTGAAGATTCTATGCTAAAAAACAAAAATGGTCACGACAAGTCCTTGATGGCTATAAAGCAAAACAAGGGCAGTAATCCTTTGAGAAAAAGTATTTGTACAGGAAATTAAAATCAGAATTGCACCAGATAAGAGATAAACGAGGCCCGTCGTGTATTTAAAAAAAAAAAAATGTGAGGGTCCCACCCTTGTGTGAGTGGTCTGTTGCAATTCTGGTGAATTTTTTTTCTTGTTGTGCAGCAAAGTTTTAATCCTTTTGTCTTCTTTTTTTCGTCTTTTTATTCGGGTTCTTGTCCTTGTCAACACATTGGAGGAAAAAAGGAGTTTCGAGGATCATGATTCATCAATTTGTTTGGGTTTGGCTATTAATTGAATCGATGAACTGATCAAATATCGCTCTCAATTTTAATGATACGATTTTTAACTTATCGCTGGAGTGATATTCACGTCGGTTTTCATCGATAGATTTTCTAATTTTCAGAATATTCATACTTATATAGGATTAATGTTCACACAAAACACATTTTTATGAGATTATTTTGAATCTGTCTTTTGCTAAGAATTTTGCTATTTGTATATAAAAAATGTATACAATGGATAACGTAATATGATGTGTGTGTGTGTGTGTGTGTGTTGGGGGGGGGGGGGGGGAGAGGGGGGGATATTGGATGATTAATTATTTTTTAAACTGATAAATGATAAAGTGTCATATAACATTATGCAATTCATTATTTAGAGTGTGTTTGAACCACATTATTTTGGAATAACGTATTATAGAATAATAGATTGATTGAGAATATGTGATTGAAAAATAAGGAAAAATTATTAATGTGATGTAAAATATTATTTTATTAAAGAATGTGGATTGAAAATGAGTAGAAGAATGAAAATAAAAATTTTAATGTGTACATTAAATTCTAATGTGCATCAAGGGCAAGGTCTAGAGACCTAGTCTTTGTTCCTAGTGATTTGAGACTAAGTAGTGGGGACTATTATATGGAAAAATGCAACTCGACTAGGGCGGCAGTGGGTCGGTTCAGTTTGATTCCAAAATTTTCGAGTATTTAATAATTGGAATAGTCGGGTCAAAATATAATTATGGAACCGTTCGGATTCAATTCCATACCATAATTAAATTTTTTAACATTTGCAATAACACTACATAAATATAACTAATGACTTTTTATTCTTAACTTTTACAAAATAACGTAGCCCAATTCAAAAATATATAAATAATTAGTTGTCGAATAAATTTAATTCAATGCATACAAATACCAAAAAGTAGATATTAATATTAAGGATTTATCTACTTGTACATCAATCATTGTACATAAGAGTCTACACCCCTCTCACATGGGGGTGGGACCCACTGAAATAATATTTTTTTATTCGAGCGGGTCCCACCCCCATGTGAGAGGGATGTAGACCCTTGTGTATGGGGTGATGTACCCCTAGCAATGCTCTAATATTAAAATGTCGATGATCCATATCAATAATTCATTTGCTTAGAATTTTATCTCATTTGAAGACTTTAAATTTAATAAGCAAATTCAAATAGTCATGTAGTCATATAATTATTAAGATATAATTATGGCGGATGTCCATAATCTTTACAAAAATTGCAAATAGATCCCAAACTCCATCGTTTCTTGTCTTTAAAATGGGCTAACGAGTTTTAAAATGATTTGGGCTTTAAAATTTAAATTATAAAATGATCTGATTTATTTAATTAATTTATTTAGAAAAAATAATTTAATTTATTAATTCAATAAAAAAATTAAAAAATAAAAAATTTATTTAGTTTCGGTTATTTAGTTCTTGGTCTAGACTCGAGACCCGACGAAACTATCGGTTCTCGATTCGGGTACCCGTTCGAATATTTAACTTATGAAGAACCGCGCAATTTAATTCGATTCGATTTGATTTGAGACTTTTATCCAGTCCTAAACCTGACAATAAATGTGCTCTATACATGAGATATTGATTGAGTGATTTTTTTCATTTTTTTACACGGTGGCTTGTATTACGCCTTTGCATAAGGTGGCAGCCAGCTAGTGTGACATCTTTTCTAGCTTTGCAAGACAAATATGTCGCTTATTGGAGCAAAATAGAAGCGCCGGCCGGTTGCGTTAAATTAACCTATTTTGCTGGATAAATCAAGTTGACTAATGACGTGGCACAAAATGGAACGTTAGTTGAGTGTAAGTATAAAATATCATCAGTTTGCTGGGCACAGCTCAGCCGTTGAATTTTCAAACGAAATAAACAAGTGAAGGAGAATGTGGTAGGATATGACTCAGTTCCGCGTCAGTGGGACCAAAAATTGCTGTAAATAAGATACAATACACACGTTAAGCTGAGTCAGCCCTCTAATATTTCACCACTCTTTGCAAAGTGCGTGTCTTACAATTGCATATTAGACAAATGCTGCAAATATAACTAATTTTTCCACCCGACCCTACCCGACCCTACATATAGACTCATACATCCTTTATCATTGAGTGATTATTTATGGGTCTTAGCCGATAATTTGGATTATTTTTCTTTCAACGATGGAATTTATTTTTCACTGACCATTTTTATTTTAATGTCATATCAAGTATTCAAAATCTGCCTCGATGACGTTAAGTCATTATGTCCCTTATATCTCGATGTCGAACGCTACAATGACCCACGAGAGTAACCTATTCCCAAAACCCGTTAACATCGATTTGATGTCCAATAATAACCCGAATCGAATCAAAACCAATCTTTTATATATTAGAAAAAATATTTATATAATTTCTACTAACTTGCTTAATTGGGGCTAAGATTTCAAAGCTAAGAAATGCAAAAAAAATATGGATTTATAGAGTTTAATCATTAACCGAATTAGATAATAAAATAAGATTAATATATTTTAAATAATCGTCAAATCAATTTAAGATTTTCATGGATAATAAAATGGATAAAAATTTGCTATCTTGAAATTTTGTCTAAATTGATAAGAAGATGAACTCTTATCAGATAAATGGATAAAATCCTATCTAAATTGGTTAGGAAGATGAATTCAATCAACACAAGAATATTCCAGGGTATGAAATTTAACTTTATCGAATAGATGCGGATATATCTGAAAAGATTGTACCTCACGCACTATGGTGGGATGTGAGTACCATAAGCGTGTTTAGTAAAGTACGGCTGGAAGGAACTTATATTTCAGTTAAGGACCCCAAGTAGATTTTCTGGTGAGGACATAAAACACTCTAATTATCAGATAAGGACTCGTTTACCCTACTATAAATACCTCTATTCTCAAAACCCTTCACACATCGAATTCATATTCATTCATTCATTCATTCTTTCTGTATTTCGTTTAGTTTAATTCTTTTTTGAGGAGAGAATGACTATTCTTATCGAGCAGCCTGCAGATCAAGGTACAATTCATTTTCTTGTGTTCTTTTTATGTACTTAATGCTGTTGGTTTTGTTGAAGTCCTGCAACGAGCACAACTCTCGTGTTTAGATGTAATATGGGTTTTTCTTAATCTTTGCAGTGGGAGGAAAGGAAATTATATCTGACACAAATGAACTTGTGTTGGATGGAGGATTTGTCATGCCCAAAATGGAATCAGAATGTGGATTTGAAGCCCCTGAAATCAACTCATATGGTCATTCATTTAGGTTTGCTCATTGTCATTTTCTTCATTCCAACATAGTTTTTTCCATATAAAAGATTACGATACTCGATTTTTATGTTCGTTTATGGCATATTTGGTAAGGAACGCATTGACTCGAAAATTTTGGACAGGGATTATGATGCAGAAAGTGAGAGACAAAAGTCCGTCGAGGAGTTTTATCGATTGCAACACATCAACCAAACATATGAATATGTAATTACTAAAAATTTCCTTAAACAACAAGGTATGGGTAGTGAAAAGTCCTTTGATTTTGACGTGGAAATAATTGTGAATATTGTATGCAGGTGAAGAGAATGAGGGAAGAATTTGGAAAACTGGACAAAATAAAGATGAGCATTTGGGAATGCTGTGAACTTTTGAATAATGTCGTGGATGATAGTGATCCTGATTTGGATGAACCCCAGATCGAGCATTTATTGCAGACAGCAGAAGCAATCAGAAAAGATTATCCTAACGAAGATTGGTTGCATTTGACTGGCCTTATTCATGGTATATACCAACTAATATTCTAATAAGACTAAGTTCTTGGTTTTCTTGCCATGCAATGCGTCAAAAATAATATTCGTCCTTTTCTTGTGACATCGACTCGACTATACTGAACAAGTTTCGTATTCTAAAGATCGTTTTCTTATGGGCTACAGATCTTGGAAAAGTTCTTCTTCTTCCAGAGTTCGGAGAGCTCCCTCAATGGGCTGTTGTTGGTGAGTATTAATTGAATTTTAATGTTCAAATTAATTCTTTTAATGTAGTATTATGATTTCGAACTAAATTTTTAACATCACAGGAGACACATTCCCACTTGGCTGTGCATTTGATGAATCCATTGTTCACCACAAAGTAATTAATTCTTGATCAATTTTACCTCATCTTCTATATATTGCAAAGCTTAAATTTTGCTCATGCAAATATTCTTAATGTGCTGCAGTATTTTGAGGACAACCCAGATTCCAAGAACCCTGCTTACACCACCAAGAATGGAATTTATCAAGAAGGATGTGGATTAGAAAATGTCGTGATGTCCTGGGGACACGATGACTATATGTACTTGGTAATTTTAACCCTTGCTGCTCTATAATACGACGAACGAGATTTTAATGTTGAATCATGCTACTTGTACAATCTTAATTGACAACTTCACACTTGACAGCATCATATTCATCCATTTTAAAAATTATTTTTTAAATCAATGGCTCGAATTTTGACAATACCAAGATTTTTAATAATGATTGTAAACAAATGTCGTACAAATAACTTAATTGTTTAATATTTTTTTTCTTTTTTCAATCTTGTCAATATTGTCATATCTGTCGAGCATAACAAACATGTCATAATTGCTTAATTTTGATGCATAGCCACGTCTTTATTATTTTCAGATAGCTAAAGAAAATAAAACAACGCTGCCTTCAGCTGCATTGTTCATCATCCGTTACCACTCCTTTTATCGTAAGATCTGAATCCAATACATTAACTACTTAAGCGTATGATTTTAATTTCTAAATAGTGTGACTGAGATGGAATAATGATGTGCAGCTCTACACAAGGCTGGAGCTTATACTCACTTGATGAATGAGGAAGACGAAGAGAATTTGAAGTGGCTTAATATATTCAAGTAAAAACCCTCTTCTCAAACTTTCTTTATGTACCTTTTTAAACACTGGCGACGATCTTTGGCTCGTGTATGTCTTGTTTTCTTGCAGTGTACGCGTATTAGGGTCGATAGAGTTTAACATTTTGAATTATCTTTAAAATTTTATTTGCAGCAAATATGACCTTTACAGTAAGAGCAAAGTACGTGTTGATGTTGAAAAAGTAAAGCCATACTACCTTTCCCTCATTGAAAAGGTATGTTAATGTGACTTTTGGCCATTTATTTTTGGAGTTAATTTTTACATTTGGATTTTCTCCTCGCTAAGATGTAGAAATTTTGGTTTTTTTTTTTTTTTTTTTTTTGTGCAGTATTTCCGAGACAAGCTTAAATGGTGAAAACTCTGGCAAAATACGTGGAATAAATATTTTGGGCAATCAGAAGGCAGTATGGTGTTTGCTCAATTAACTCAAGATTTGAAGTAAACAAGAAATGAGCGTTGTAAATGTTTATCTTTCAAGATTTGTAATGTTCTTTTGTTCTGAATGTAATGTCCTTGCATTTTGTTAATTTTTCGATTTTTTTGCCTATATTATTTTCCTTCGTGTTGATCATTAACAAGCGCTTTGTGGTCGATAATAATGTTAGAATGTTGCCAAATCACCTGGGACACTGTTCATTGCATCTACTTTTTCGCAATATCAAAGGATGTAACATATAAATGCACGTGCAAAATTTCTAATGCAACACATTTTGTCCATTATAAAAAGTTATTTTCCTTGGAGTGTGTCGTAATGATAAAATGACAAACGAATTAAATTTTACAAAGTTAGGCAGTGAATACTAGTGCCCTACATTCAGTAAGAATTTGTTTGTTCCCTATGTAGGAGATGATTTGTCTTGTAACATGTATTATAGGAATTGATTTATGCCGCATTTAATTGCCAATATTTTTCATGAAAAGTTACGAAATTAATTATTAATTCTTAATTAAAATTAAAATTTTAATCCTCACCAAACATGGACATAATTAGTTATGTCGAAGAAATTTCTAGTACTTATAGAGAGTGAAAATTCAATACTATGTCACTATTTGATTGACATGTATATTATATATCTATGCATGGATCTCAACTAAATAGTGCTAAGGGCTTAATATAGCATAAGTTGTGTTTCTTCAAGAGAAACAATGAAATATTCTTCTAGAATATTAATGGAATTACAAAATTGTATTTTTTAAAGAAAATAATCATATATATATATATATATATATATATATATATATATATATATACTAGGTCTAAGCAACGTGCAATGCACGTTTGCTTAGTTATATATAATTTTTTTGGTTCATTAAATAATTAATGATGTAATGTTTATGTAATTAATAAATAATTACACATTGTGATATATTAATTTTAATTTGAATGGTGTTAAATTCTAAATTAAAATGTTTAAGTTTGTGTTTCGTACTATTATATTATAATAAATTTTGTATTTAATCATGAACTTTTTATACATAATAAAATAATAGATAATATTATAATACAAAACTAAATAAATAAATATTTTTTCTTCATTGAGTTCAATGTACCTTACCAAATAAACTATTAGCATTTTTAAATTAATAATATTCACATCCATTTTGTTTTTTTAGTTTCATTTTTTCTTAGTGACTAAAATGTAGTAGTACAAAGTTTTTTGCATTTTTCATTCATTTATTAATAGTGTTCTGAAAGGCGTAATGCATTGCGAGACGTCGATATTGAGAATCAAGACTCACAAGTTTAGGCATGTCAATACGAAGAATAAGCGTCATAATACGTTTCATATTTTTAATATTATTTTAATTATTTTTAAGACATTAAATATATTTTTATTTTAAAAAATAGTTTTTTTCTATATTATAAAAAAAAATAGTTTTTTTACTATATCATAAAATCATCTAATATTTAAAAATAATACTTACTAAACATTTAATATAATACTATAATATTGTCAAATAGTGTTAGGTGAATTTTAATTTTTTTTATTAATTAAGGAACTAAACATGAGCATTAATCATAGGATTTATACGAAAAGCTTGCGGATTTGATAATTCCGATATCTAAAAATGGAGATGAAGGATTTTGATTCACAATCGAGAATGATTTCGACGTGAAGTTTGTGGGAATTCAAATGGGGTCGAACCGAATGCAATAAATACATAAAAATAATTTAAAGTAAATCTATCTTTACTAATTAGATTCATTATATATCCTACAATTAGTCCCAACACTAAAAATTAAAAATAAATATGTTAAAATAGTTTGTTTTGTTAAATTAAAATATTTTAAACTTATAGAAAATAATATCTAACATAAATATATTAATAATCAAGTGCAATTTAAATTAAATAAATGAAAGAATGAAAATGAATATTACAATTTAATTAGTTGTAATTCAAAATCAAATTAGTTAATTAGACATACATTTTAAAATGATTTTGATGAGTATTTTAACATTTTTTTTTGTCACTATCCCACATTGGAAATTTATAAAATTATTGGAGTTAAGAGCATATATAAAATGCACAATCCCACATTGAAAGTTTATGAAACCTTTGGAGAGAAATGTATCTATAAAATGAGCATGACATCCAATACTTCTACATGGGCTTTAGAATTGTAAATTTTGAAGCCCAATTATGGAGTTAAAATATTTTTAAATTAAAAAAATTCCATTAGTTTTTCCGTTAAATCAAGAAATTCCGTTAGTTTTTCCGTTAAAACAACAAAATTCCGTTAGATAGCCACTTTATATATAAAAGAGATATATATTTTTTTTTTAGAATTATATCTTTTAAGCTTTTCATGAAGCAAGATACAACATTCTTATGAAATATTAAATATATAAAATTCGTTCTTCTTGGAGCAAATATATGTATGCATATGATATGTTGGTTTTATAACACAGTTATTAGATATCTCTCATTTTTGAATTCGAGAATTTCTACTGCACTTATGTATTTTTTACGATACATTCAGGTACTTTCATAATAGGAGAGTCAACAATGAAAAGATGGTATCAATGAGGAGCAATTTAAGTGTCACCAGCCAAACCAAGGATGTATACTACAGGGGGTATTGGCGCCCCCGCGCTCAACTTGAAGCCTCAAAGTGTCTCTCGCCCGAAGGTATAGGCGCCCCTGCGCCACCTTGATGGCCCCCCTACGCTACATTAGTAGAAGATGGGTTCCCTGAGCTCGAAAGAGGCGCAACTGCGCTGCGACGATACCAGTCCGCTACATAAGCTCTAAAACTGACGAGTTTAAAGGAGGAACTATAAATAAGACTAGAAGGGTTCAATTAAAGGACTTTTGGGGAAAGCAATCCAGCAACACACCCGAGAGAACGCCCTTGGAGATTGAGGAATCCACAAATCAACGAGTTCTTCTTAGTCTCTATCAATATTCTCCATCAATGTTTAAGAATATGAATTGCGTTTTCTTTTATATTTTCATAGAGTAATTTTTTTTCTAAAGATATAATGTAGCCAACACTAGAGATTATGCTTTGATCATTTAATCATCTATTTCAGAGGTTATTCCATTGATATATTTGTGTTTATCCACTCTTAATGCTTTTGAATATTTGATCACCATTTGAATAATATGAAATTTGGGATTTACTGTCTAAGGAAGGAATTCTAAATAGGAACTATTGATAAACACAACTTAGAAAATTATAGAGTTCGAGAGGCCTATGAAACCCTTTGTATCTATTAAGAGAACCAAAAATCTTAATAAACTTTATCATCTTAATTTTAGATGGAGACTTAAAATTAGGATTTTAAGAATAATTCTTAATTCGCATCGAGAGAGGAGATTAAGATAATTTCGGGTTCTTACCTAATAAACTATAAGAATAGATTAAGAAATAGTTAGATGATTGAAGTAGGGCTGGCCGTGGGCCGATAAGGTTCGGTTCGAATTTTTTCGATTCCAAAAGTTTCAAGTATTTAATAAATGGAACTGTCAGGTCCAAATATAATTATGGAACTATTCGGGTTCGGTTCCGTTCCGTTCCATAATTAAATTTTTTTAATATTTACAACAACACTACATAAATACAACTAATGACATTTTCATTCATAACTTTTACAAATTAACGTAGCATAATTTTAAAACACATAAATAACAAGATGTTCAATAAGATTAATTCAATTAACACAAATACCAAAAAGTAGATACTAATATTAAAATATCGATAATCCACATTAATAATTCATTTGTTTCAAACAGCCTGCATAAAGAAAGCGAAATATAAATTAAAAGTTATCAAAATAAAATATTTTTTAAGTATTGGTAATACTTACAAATTATTTGGTAAGAAAACGCAGAATCAAATCATCAATAGCTTCATGTCTTCGTTATACTTGAATAAAAAATTATTTCTCTGAAGAACAGTGAGCAAGTTAGGCTGAATCGGCTGTGGTAGAGGTCGTACTTCGACGGTATAAGAGTTTCGAACTTTCGGTAATGACGAAGAATTGAAAGAACTCGATCAAAGATCGTGCACAGGGTAAGAGTTTGAGAATTTGTTTTAATTTTATATAAAGTTATAAATGGCTAATTGAGTTTCAATGTTTTAAAATGGACTTGAACAGGCTACTAAATAGCAAATTGAGTTTTGTAAATAATTTTTCAAATGAGCTTGAACAGCCTAATAAATATATATATTATAAAAAATAAATTTGGCTAAATTAATGTGTTAATTTGTTTTAAAAAATTCAATTAATCCAATATAAAAAATAAAAAAAAATTATGTAGATTCAGGTCTTATTCGGTTCTTCGGTTCTTGGTCTAGACCCGAGACCCGACCCAAACAGTTCGGTTCTCAATTCGGGTACCCGTTCGGGTATTTAATTTATGAAGAACCGCTCAATTCGGTTCGGTCCGGTTTGGTTCGAAACTTTTGTCCAGCCCTAGATTGAAGCATGATCGATGGTTAGGTGAAATTGGATCTCTAGAGTTTAAGCCCATTAGTGTTAATCTTATTTAATTGCATTGTTAATTAATTAAATTAGTCCAATTGGTTATCTTACTCCAATATTCTTATTTTCTATATAAAATTAAGGTTAATTTAATTACAGGAATTATTAGGATTTGATTTCAATCTATGTGGAAAACGATATTCTACTCTTACTATATTAAAACTTGACACCATACACTTGTAATTATAAAATTCTCGCATCAGCATATCATTAATTAGTATAGTCAAAACGATGTAAGCAAACCTAATAACGTATAACAATTTGTTGTTATGCAAATAAAGTTATGAGAGCTTACTCACTTTTTCTTTTAAACAAAAAATAATATTCATATTGATAACTCAAATCGGTTATAATTTCGTGTTTATTTTTTAACAGAAAGAAGAATCACTTTCGGATAATTCAATAGGTTAAAGATTTGTGATGGTAACATGTGATAAAACTAAGGGTCCATTTGATTGTAATGATGGAAAATAGGTGGAAAGAAAATGAATTTCAGATAAACTAATTGCCTAGAAATTGTTAATTAAGTGTGTTTAATTGATATAATTTTTCACCCAAAAAATTCTAAAATTTTGTATTCGTTTGTCTTAGTTTTACATGGAAATTGCATATTAAAGTGATAATTTTTTTTCCCACAATTGGTTATAAAATTTGTTTCCATTGCCAAAAAGTTAAAAAAAAAAAAAAAAAACCATAAATTTTTTCCCTACAAAATCACTATTTTTTTTTTTTATCAAAGTTTAGTGTTCATTTGATTTTGTTTTACATGAAAATTGTCCGTTAAAGTGATTTTTTTTATAATTAGTTATGAAATTTGTTTCTATTGCAAAAAAAAAAAGTCAATTGGAAATCAATTTCCCAAAAAAGAGGAAATCAGCCGCTTGAAGCAAGGACCAAGAAAATAAATTCTCATCAACTTTTGGCTTATCAAACATGACATTAAGTGGAAAATGGAAAAGAAATTCCTATTTCCATGGAATTTAATGCCCATCAAACAGGGCCTAAGACAAAAAAAAAAAAAAAAAAGGAGAGAGAAATAATCTAAACTCGTGTATAATTAATTGAGAGGCTCCATGCTGTATATTTTTTTAGAATAAAATTTGTGAAAAGTGACTTTTTATGGATAATGCGTGGTTAAAAAGTAGGATAATTTAAAAATCTATGTGCAAAATTATTTTATTGAGAAAATATATAATTAAAAATGAATTTAGGAAGCGAATTTTGAAGAATTTGTACCCACCAATGACAAATAATTAAATCTCTATATCTATATGATATCGTTCACAAATAGTATTTAATTTACAACGTACTCCATACTTTTCATAGCAGTGTTTTTTCAATTTTTCAATTTTGAAACCGTTTGTTAAAATATTTTTTCTAAAAACAATTGAACCATATAGAAAAATATTAAGTTATTAATTTTTTTTCCATTTTTATTGGTTGAGTTGGAATTTGGAAGTACCTCACATCAATAATCCAATCATTGACGAGGCTCCGTCCGTGGATCCAACGGTTAAAAACTCTCACGCGTGGGGATAAATTCTTGCACGTAGGGGTGTATATAACCATTTGATTTTAGTTCCAAGAAAATTGAACCGAACCATGAACCAATGATCTTTCTGATAATGGAATCAAATGATTTTTTTTTTAAAGCTATGGAACCAAATCGAACCGTCCGATTTTGATTTGGTTTGGTTGATTCTAGTTTCATTTTTTAAATTTTTATATTTGCATCATATCTTTCTATATATAAAAAGTGCCTATTTAACGGAATTTGTTTGTTTAACGGAAAAACTAACGGAATTTCTTGATTTAACGGAAAAACTAACGGAATTTTTTTAATTTAAAAATCTTTTAACTCCATAATTGGGCTTCAAAATTTACAATTCAAAAGCCCATGTAGAAGTATTGGATGTCATGCTCATTTTATAGATACACTTCTTTCCAAAGGTTTCATAAACTTCCAATGTGGGATTGTGCATTTTATATATGCTTTTAACTCCAATAGTTTTATAAATTTCCAATGTGGGATAGTGACAAAAAAAATGTTAAAATGCTCATCAAAATCATTTTCAAATGTATGTCTAATTGACTAATTTGATTTTGAATTACAACTAATTAAATTGTAATATTCACTTTCATTTATTTAATTTTCAAATTTAATTTAAATTGCACTTGATTATTAATATATTAATGTTAGATATTATTTTCTATAAGTTTAAAATATTTTAATTTAACAAAGTAAACTATTTTAACATATTTATTTTTAATTTTTAGTGTTGGGACTAATTGTAGGATATATAATGAATCTAATTAGTAAAGATAGATTTACTTTAAATTATTTTTATGTATTTATTGCATTCGGTTCGACCCTAGTTGAATTCCCACAAACTTCACGTCGGAATCATTCTCGATTGTGAATCAAAATCATTCATCTCCATTTTCAGATATCGGAATTATCAAATCCGCAAACTTTTCGTATAAATCCTATGATTAATGCTCATGTTTAGTTCCTTAATTAATAAAAAAAATTAAAATTCTCCTAACACTATTTAGCAATATTATAGTATTATATTAAATGTTTAGTAAGTATTATTTTTAAATATTAGATGATTTTATG
Source organism: Fraxinus excelsior (assembly GCA_019097785.1). Classification (NCBI taxonomy): domain Eukaryota; kingdom Viridiplantae; phylum Streptophyta; class Magnoliopsida; order Lamiales; family Oleaceae; genus Fraxinus; species Fraxinus excelsior. The sequence goes on from CM032630.1 coordinate 6,085,423, forward strand.
ATATAGTAAAAAATCTATTTTTTTTATAATATAGAAAAAAACTATTTTTTAAAATAAAAATATATTTAATGTCTTAAAAATAATTAAAATAATATTAAAAATACGAAACGTATTATGACGCTTATTCTTCGTATTGACACGCATAAACTTGTGATTCTTGATTCTCAACATCGACATCTCGCAACGCATTACGCCTTTTAGAACATTATTAATAAATGAATGGAAAATGCAAAAAACTTTGTACTACTACATTTTAGTTACTAGGAAAAAATGAAACTAAAAAAAATAAAATGGATGTGGAGATTATCAATTTAAAAATGCTAATAATTTATTTGGTAAGGTACATTGAACTCAATGAAGAAAAAATATTTATTTATTTAGTTTTGTATTATAATGTTATCTATTATTTTATTATGTATAAAAAGTTCATGATTAAATACAAAATTTAATATAATATAATAGTACGAAACACAAACTTATACATTTTAATTTAGAATTTAACACTATTCAAATTAAAATTAATATATCACAATGTGTAATTATTTATCAATTACATAAACATTACATCATTAATTATTTAATGAACCAAAAAATTATATATAACTAAGCAAACGTGCCTTGCACGTTGCTTAAACCTAGTAAGTTAGTAATATATAACTAAATAAAAAAAATAAACATCAAACATTCAAAAAGTTCAATTTTCAATCATCTTGATCAAAAAAATCATAACTAACAAATAAAACATATTCATAATTTGAATACACAAATTAATTTTTGTTCTTATACAAAAAAAATAAAAATAAAATTGTTTAATAAGTAATAGTAATAATTCACTAAATTAATTGAAGCAATTTTGAAGGCACACTCGTACAATAAAGAATGAATTATCAAAATTTTTACAGTCCACTTTTATAGACAGCATAATCGTTTTAATATTTCATGAATATTTATTACGTTTTCCTCTATTTGTGAAGAATACAAATAACTCATCAAACAATCAAGGTAAAAAAATCGTTTAAAGACCCTTTGAGTAACTGACTAATTTCATTTTTCGATCTTAAATGACACTCTACTAACTTGATGAAATGTTGTACCAACAAGCCGCGATGTTGTGTAAATTGAAAATGAGTGAAAGAGAAATGATTCAACTGTATACAAAATTAGGGTGTAAGCAACTAATGAACGGTTTGTTTCTAATGACCCAAAATCTATTAACAAATTGTATTCAATTAATGAGCTATCTTCAATAAATGTAAAATTAGAATCTCCACTAATTAATATATATAACTAAATATTAATGACGTGTTCGATAGAGATTAAAATCGGATTAAAATTTAAAAATTAGTTGTTATTGTTGATTTTTATTAGACGAGTGAGACCCCATACGACTATATTTTCAATTTTAATTGATTTTTAAGCTGTATCAAATAGACCCTAAATTTGATTCTGATTGTGATTCTTGAACTATAACTAAACCAAAATCAAAACCAAATATTTCTCGGTTCAAAAAATCAAAATCATTAATTTTTTTTTTATTTTTCGATAGAACCGAACCCAACGCTCATTTTCTCACGGGATAGCATCCACGTTCGGTGTACATTTCTCCCTCAAACCCCAAAACCCCTAAACCCCTAACCCTCATTTTCTCACTATTACAATTCATCAAATCATCGCCATGTACAGAGCCGCAGCTTCTCACCTCAGGACTCTCAAGGTTAGGATTCCAAACGTATACATATGCTTATATATATCGACGTTATTATGTATATGTATATATCGATAATTTTTTATTTGGATCTGATGTTGGTCTCGTATGAAATACCACTCGTGTAATTTTCACTTTTCGACGATTGGTATGTTGTTCAATGTGACTTTGTAATCAACATGCTGTTGCTTGTGGTTAAAATGAACTTTTGCCTTGATGCTTTATTCTACGACATATGGGAGCAGGTAGAAAATGTGTTATATTTAGAACAAAATTTTTGTATGGTTCATTTGCTTTAGTAAAACTGCAAGCTTTGAGGTTTATTTGAACGAGGGGCACATATGCTATGTTGCAACATGAAGTTGTAATTTGCAAAATAAAAGTTGGTTTAGGGCATAATGAAGATTCTTTGGATTCCATATATTAGAGCAGAGTCTCGTGCTTTTAAATTGGACAATTGATATTTGCAAGATGACATTCCTGATCCTTGCTAGAATCTATCACATGGTCTCATTGATTTGAAGTTTTTTTTTTTTTTTTTTTAACATTGGATTGTGTGATAGGACCGAACAAGTAATAGGGGATGGACTAGATTTGCAAGTACGAGCGCCGTTGCGACCAAGACATCGTCGGGGGGTTTCTTTAGCTGGTTGACTGGAGAACATTCTTCGTCACTTCCTCCTTTAGACTTCCCACTTAAGGATGTTACACTTCCACCTCCATTGCCTGATTTTGTTGAGCCTGGAAAGACCACTATAACGACTCTTTCCAATGGTCTCAAAATTGCATCTGAAACGTCCGCGGTATGTGATAACCATTAGCACGTTTGGCAAAGCTTAAACGGTTCTTATAAATACATTTTAAGCTAGCCAAACATGCTGTATATTTTTCTCTTCATTTGAAAAGAATAAGAACTGCATATATTGTTACTCTGAACAAAGCAGTGATTGCTGACCTTGTTTGTCAGAACCCAGCAGCTTCAATTGGGTTATATGTTGATTGTGGCTCAATATATGAAACTCCAGCGTCATTTGGTGCCACACATCTCCTGGAACGTATGGCCTTCAAGAGTACAACTAACCGGAGCCACTTGCGTCTTGTTAGAGAAGTTGAGGCAATTGGTGGCAATGTCATGGCTTCCGCCTCTAGGGAACATATGGGTTATACCTATGATGCTCTGAAGACCTATGTTCCTCAAATGGTAGAGCTCCTCATTGACTCTGTGAGGAACCCTGCTTTTCTGGATTGGGAGGTTAGCGAACAGGTAAGTTTCATCTGTCTTATATGGGAGTCAGTGCTCTTTTTTTGTTCTTTTGAATGTGTGTGTAAATTTTGTAATGTTCATTACAGCTCCATAAGGTGAGCGCTGAGGTTAGTGAATGCTCTAAAAACCCACAACACTTGCTTTTGGAGGCTATTCATTCAGCTGGTTACTCTGGTCCCTATGGGAATGCTCTTTTGGCTTCAGAATCTGCTGTGAACAGATTGAACAGTGCCGTTTTGGAGGAGTTCGTTGCTGTGAGACCCAAACATTTATCTTTTGTTCCTTTACTTTTACCGTCCTTTTTACTTTTTGGGATTTCAACCCCTTTCCGTTCCTGTCCTTCGATATTTAACAGTCATTCTTCTCCTGAATGGTATTTTCATTGTACAGGAAAACTATACTGCTTCTAGGATGGTCCTTGCTGCATCAGGCGTTGACCATGATGAGCTATTAAAATATGCAGAACCACTTCTATCTGACCTACCCAATGTACCACGTCCAGCTGAGCCAAAGCCAGTTTATGTAGGGGGTGATTATCGTCATCAAGCTGATTCAGGGGTGTGTACCACAAGTATTTCATTTTTTACATTTCCACACATTTCTGAACATTGATCTGAAATATGGCAATAAATATTCTTTTCCCACTTTTGGGCAGACAACTCATTTCGCTCTTGCCTTTGAACTTCCTGGTGGTTGGGTCGAGGAAAAGGATGCAATAGTTTTGACATTTCTCCAGGTTCTTCTTTTCAGTGATTATAAGCCTTGAATAAGATTGTTCTTACCACGGATTGACACTTGGCTTAACAAGTAGTATGCTTAAATTTCTTTCCTCTGTTGAATACATCAGTCACTGACTCACTATAGATCACACAATTGCTTGTTCAGTATTGTTCGTTCTCATTTCTTTTACAAGTTTGTTTTTGTTCAAGAGCCATCTTGTAAGGATATGCCTGATTCTATTGATCCTGTAGATGCTTATGGGAGGAGGTGGATCTTTCTCAGCTGGTGGTCCTGGAAAGGGGATGTACTCTAGACTATGTGAGTTGCCTTTATTGTACATAATCAGTCTAGCAGGTAAGCATGATTCTTGAAGAAAGGAAGCACTGTCTTCCGTCTGTATATGTATAATGTTCATATCCCTACAAATATGTAAGAACAGACATCTGTCTGCATTCACGCGAAGGAGCTAAAAGACACGTATTGGTTCAATAACTAGAAACATTTATTGCATCTCTTAATTAATCTATGCTTGCTATTACAGAAGTCCTGAGCTTGATTTTGCGCTACTCATTTCTTCTCCATCTTGATTACCATCTGCTAATTGCTGGATGGTCTGCAGATCTCCGAGTCCTGAACGAGTATCCCCAGATTCAGTCATTTTCTGCATTCAGCAGCATTTACAATCATACCGGATTATTTGGAATTCAAGCTACCACTGTAAGGCACCTATTTAATTTTGTTTGTTATGGTGTACATTTATAATGGGGTTAGATTTTTGGTCTATTTTATATTTGGTCTACTTAAAACTTTAATGGATTTTAGATCTATTATTTCCATGTTAGTAATTAGTTCGGTATGTTACTGTGATTTTGCTGATGCATGGATTGCCCTCTTTATTGGAGTGGTTTAATGTATTGTTCCTGATTTTTCGTTTTGGTATACTTGAAATAATTTAGCCCTTGTTTGGTCCCTATTATTTCCAACATACATTTTTCTCTTTCTTATTTTCAACCACACATTATTCAATAAAATAATATTACACGCAAACCCAAAACTTTTCCGTATTTTTTAACCACACATTCTTCATCAAAATACTATTCCAAAATACATTTTGGGCAAAAAAATTGGTCTCAAACAGGTGCTTAAGAGACGGAAATTGTAGTGAACATGATTGATTAGGTAATCCCATAGTTCTTTGTAGATTAGGTTTAAAAATCCATTATCTGGAAATTGCCATCTCCAGCTGCACTTCACCCCTTTCAAATTAATGAAACTTATTTTAAGGGGTTTATGAGCTTGTTTGTGCCCTTTTTTTATTTTTACTTTTGACAAAAATGCATTTTGGGATATTAGTTTGATGGAGAATGTATGGTTAAAAAATAAGGAAATTTTTTGGATTTGTGTATAATATTATTTTATTGAAGAATGTGTGGTTGAAAACAAAAGAGAAAAATGTATTTTAGAAATAATGGAGACCAAACCAGGGTTATATTTATCATCGATACAAACTTGTGTATATTGTTAATTGTGTATTTGTCGCCCTGGTGAATATTGCAATTCTGTTTAACAGAACAACGGTAGATTATAAAGGAAGGAAAAAAGAAAATCCATTTCACCTTGCAGTGACCATGCTATTGCTAGCCGTTAATCTTCATATTTGACCAGCTTATGCCTTTTTATTCTCCTTGTTGAGTATTTATTGGAAACCTTAGTGATGAAGCTTACCTTTTTAAATTCAGGGTTCTGACTTTGTAACAAAAGCAATTGACATAGCAGTTAAAGAACTCATTGCGGTTGCCACTCCAGGAGAAGGTTTGCTATAGGCTTTTAAGCTTGAGTACTGTTGTATTTTGTTTGGAGCTTTTTCATTATCTGTTCACATAATCTTGTTTCTGAATTCTGATGGCTGTTGATACTGAAACATCCTTCATATTCTTGTGTCATAAATAAATATTTTATTCATTGGAAAAACTTCTTAACATTTTTCTAGCCTCTCCCTCTCGTATTCATCCATCAATGCGTACAAATTACTAAAAAACACCTTACGTGCCCTTGTGCGTTTCACATTCAGGTTTAGAAAATATTCCAAATAGATTTCTTCAAAAAATATTCCAGACAGTAAATCTAGATATCTCACTTGTATGAAGTTGTTCTAAACCTGTTCTCCATGCAGTTGACCAGGTACAGCTGAATCGTGCTAAACAAGCAACAAAATCTGCTATATTGATGAACCTGGAATCCAGAGTATGCAACATGTTTACATCCTTTTAGCTCTAAATTCTGTCCAGAAACTAAAGAAAAAAAAAAAACTCAACATATTATCTTTTATTAGAAGTTCAGGACATTTCCTTTTGTTTAGATGTAGTTGTATAATGTGTTTACTGTTTACGTGTCCGTTACAGATGGTTGCTTCAGAAGACATAGGTAAACAGATCTTGACATATGGAGGGAGGTAAGATCTTTAATTACTGTTAGTTGAAAAGAATTTTGTACTAATAAAATTACTTTGTAGAAATGTTTGGGAAATGGAGAAATTTCTAAACATTGCAATGAGCCCTAAATTGAATGTTTTCCTTTTTGAAGCTTTCCGAGAGATAACTGCTTAATAGAATATACTGATTGAAGTGTTATTGAGTTCCTGGAGGAGCTCAGGAGATCCTCCACCAAGGATCAGAAATACATTCTAACCAGCAAATATGTCACCATGTGTTCCTCCCTACACCATCCTCTCACTATTTGTAAAACCATTGCCAGAACTTCACTGCTACCTTTGAGACCTTAATTCACCTGAATCTAGTGTAGGGTTGTCAACAAGTCGAGTCGAGGCGAAATTTGAAGCTCGGGCTCGATTCAAGTAAAAATGATTCGGGTTTTTTTTTCTTGAGCTAAGCTGAGCTCGACTAAAAAATCTAGGCTCGATCCGAGCTTTTGGCTATGGCCTTAGCGAGCTGGCTCGCTATTTTTTTTTTAATTTATGGCAAACTTAAATTTGTGCAATTTATACTAATTATATAAAATTAATTAAGTTAGAACCCTTTTTTTTTTGGGCATGGGAGCGGCTACAATCAACGTAGGTGGAGTTAAAATTGTACGTGAATAAATATTTCGTGTATAATTTTTTTGAAATGAATAAATTAAAAAATTGCGTATTTTTTTTAAACTAATCAATTTAAAAACTTACAATATCCTATCCTTGGATTTGTTGCAACTCTTCGACCATTATACTGTCAACTTGTTCTTGTGTTTTTTGGTCTTATTGCTTCTTCCAAATGGTCCGCCTTAAGTCCTTACCTTTTCACTTTAGTCATGGACTTCCGTTACATATCCTGGATGAGACAACTTGGTCGATTTTTGCTGATTAAGAGTTTTAGTTGATGAAACTTGAAGGAGTTATATTGTAAGTTAGAATTTTGTAGCTGTACTTTGAAATTTAAATGTTTTAGATAGTAGTGGAATTAAGATGAATACATGAAGTGTCATTTTAGTTATTTTAGATATTGTGTCATTTTAGTTATTTCAGCAAGGTTAAATTTTCGAGACTGTTTGGTCAATAAATTGTATAGTAGGTTATTGTGTTCTGTGATAAATTCTGTACAACCATCAAGAAATGGTAAATTAGAATATAAACACAATTTGAAATTGGTGGTTGATAAAAGTTGCGGATCGCATGAAATGTAAGTTTAAAATTAATTAATGACTTTGATTTAGATTAAAATCTGGATTTTAATTTTCACCTAATATAAAATGTGTTTGCTTTTACATCTCCAGGAAACCAGTCGAGTATTTCTTGAAGGCTGTAGATGAAGTTACAGCAAAGGATATAGCTTCTGCTGCTGAGAAGCTTTTATCATCTCCTCTCACAATGGCATCTTACGGAGACGGTAACAACTCTGGCCTAATGAACTCCTTTTCTCCATTGATATTCCCTTTTGGACGACATTTTCAGCATTCTTTATCCTCATTTAACTCTGTATTACAGTTATTTATGTTCCAAGTTATGATGCGGTTAGCAGCAGGTTCCATTCAAAATGAAAACATCGTTGTGGAATTGTCGTACTTCGGTCAGAGCCCTTTTCATTTTCCTCAAGTTTTGTCCACCTTTTGAGCAGCTAATAGCTGTGAAAATAAGGAAACTTCAGATTCTTTTATATGAGCAATAATTGTCTAGGGGCATTTGATTGATGCCTGATTGATTATTTATGCGAGTTGTAATTTGTCATGTCCAAATTTTCTGGTTCCACAGCTCTTTCAATTATCTGATTGCTAAACTTCATCCCAGATTAAAAAAATTGCAATTCCCTATCTCATTTGCACATTCTTATAAAGCCTCGTGGTTATTGGGTGAGCCATTCTAGTTGCATAATAATAGAACTGGAAGATTGGAAAATATCTAGTTAAAAAACATGTGTTTTTTTGAAATGAGTTTGAGAAAAAATGAATTTTGATTAAATGGACGTCAAATCGGTTGAAGGCTTTAAAACATTTTAGTCGTTTTCAGCTATTTTGCGTTCTTATATTCGCTTTGTTGCATTGTATGACACAGTTTACATGACTTATCGTACACTTAAGGACAATTCGAGGTAGATGGTGTTTTAAGATTGCAAAATCTAAACTCATATTTGCTGCTTATTTTTAATAATTTGATTGCGTGTTATAGTTGCTAATTATTTTATTGGGAATTGTCAATAATCATTTTTTCTATGCAAAGAAGGAACTAGGAATGGATAAATTTTGTTGAGAAAGGTCAATAAAGTCGTGAAAAGGGAGCTAAGGTCCACATTTTAGATGGACATGACACATTTCTTCTCATTTTCTTGGGATCTCCTAGTCATACCCAACTCAGCAACAAAATCTTGATGCTTGCAGGTTTCAACTTCCTTACAAAATATTTGATTCAGCTACACTTGATGAGTCGTACGTTGTGTCTATATTATCCTTTTAGTATTCCATTTCGATACGTTTTGTCCCCAAGTGCGTATAACTTTAGAACAGGTTTGATGCAAAGTACTGGATTGAGACGAGGCTAAAACAAGGGGCATATGGCCTAAAAAATGTGCTTGCATATCCGTAAAGTATAAAACAGAACTGAATCCCTTTCCTTTTTCCGTAGTTTCATGAAATATTTGTCCACATCTGTCCTCCCTTGACATTGATGCATCGATAATGTGACACCCTATTTTGTGAAGTCTTGATATTCCTGTTCGAATAAACTTTAAAAAGTCTTATTTACTTCGGAATCAAGTCACAGGAATTGTTCAGGAGGGAGGGAGGGAGAGAGGAGAATAAAAAAATTCTTGAAAATACGATATAGCGAGTATATTCAACACATTTTATAAATTTCTCTTGTTTTTCTACTAATGCGATTTGAAAGCTTCAAGTTGTAGAATCGTTTTTTTTTTATGAACTTTAATCTCTCTATAAATTCTAATTCTCCATTATTGGAAAATAAGTTTTGTTAATTTTAAATGCCCTGAAAAATAGGTACTATCGCACCATATCCAACAGAAGTGTGACTTCAGTGCCAATTGAGAAAAAAAAAAAAAAAACAATTGTCACTATTTGATGACAAAAATAGATTTTGATTTTTTACCAACTCTATCAATTGGTATCAGGATTAAACTTTAGGACTCGAGTTCAGGGTTTTGAGGACGCCATCCTAATAGAATTAAGCTACTTTGCTCGAATTAATTTGCCCACCTCGTTGACCTAACCTCACATGAGTGTAGAATCGACATGGGATCCGCATGAAATAAAAAATGAAAAAAAATGCTTCCCTCCCCCCTATGTGTGTGTTCTGTCAGGGAGGGTGTCACACCCTCCCTGGACACCCTCCCTGGCACTGGAGCTTGGTTCATCCTAATAACATGATTCTGTAGCAAACGATCAATTTCTTTGTATGGTTCAAATATTTCAATATTTTTGTGAATTAATGACGATTTGTTTTGTCAATTCTGGACTAAATTGTACAGGAATGAAAAACGCAATACAACATAAGGAAATTATATATCTGAAAATAAAAAATGGGACACGAAATGTTGTGAATGTATTATACAACAATTTATTATTATTTTTTTAATCTTGAGTTTTTAATTTGGACAACATTTTTAACATTTATTGAAATTCTCACCACTAGTAATTTTTTTTAACAATGTAACGATGCCTGCAATTAAGTTAATTCTTAGTGGAAACTCATTTTTAGTGTCTGTTTGGGTTTCATTATCTACTTCTAAGAAAGTAATGCGATCCACGAAATGTGTGTGGATAATATGTAGAAAACAATTGTGAATATATGATTAAAGTTAAAATTTGAATAGAAATTATAATTTACTTATTAAGAAACCGAAACACAGGCTAAGTTAATTCTAGATTGAAACTTGCAACAAATCCCACGATGAAATGCAATTTCTAATAAAAAAGTTTTAGGTAAATTTTTTTTTAAATGATTTCAAATTTATTCATAAATATAAAATAAGAAAGATTTTAAAATTATTGGAAACGCATCTCAGAATTTTAATTTCTGAAAACTATCCAAAGCGAAAAAGACACTTTCGAAATTTCCATGCAAATTAGGTTATTGCGCTTATAGTCAAAAAAGCTGGTTGGGTGTGCAGGTAGGGGTTCACACCGATCACTCACAAACGTGGGGTGGATGGGTGTGTTTTTTTTACTTCTTTTTTTATTGAGGGACCCACCTCATGTGAGACATCTGTATGGGTTCTGAACCCCTACATCTGTACAGTCCTTGCACATACAATTCAATTTACCACTATTACCGGATTTGACCATTTAATAGGAAAAAAAGTCAAGTCTTGTTTAGTCTATTTTACTATTGACGTGATTTTCACGTATCTATATTTTCTTTATGGTTTTCGTAGATTTTTTGTGCTAACTTCTTAGGGTCGACCTTGAGATTTCGAGGGTTGTGGAACCTAAAAGAGGGATTATTAGGTGAATTAATTGGCTAATTTTCTGAAATCAACAAGACAAATGAAAAAAAGTCCAGTTTTTCTCACTCTAGGTTGAGAAGAGTACTAATTCTTTTGTTCTTTTTTGACTTATAGGAAACTTTTTCAAGAAAAGCCATTAATTGGAAACAATTTAAAATAATAATTTTTGTTTATCATAATATATTGAATTTAAAAATATCGATATTAATTTATAATCTTTGTGCCTTTTCAACCTAAATATTGTGTCCTTTAACTGGACCAAAAAAAGGGGAAAAGATTCTCTATTAATAGATATTATCTAAATTAAAAAATGTAAATATATAACTAATTTTATGAATTAATCTACTTTTATCGAAATCGTTGACAACTTTGTTGACATAATGCCCCATGGCGGCCCCCTATTGGGCGGGCGCCTGCGACAGGCGCCATGCCGTATTATGTCAAAACTATTGTCAACGATTTCGGTACAAGTAGCATGATTGTAATTTTATTCGTTGTGCACATGTAATTATAGGGGCATGTGATCGCACCAGCCGCACTGCACATCCTCAAGGTCAATCCTGCAATAACACATTATTATGAAATAATAAAAGGAAAATCAGACACTTGTGAAGAACAATATACTTGTAATATTGTACTTTTGACAATACTGTTGATTTACAAACATGAATGTATAAGCATCAAGTAATGGATTTTCCTCAAGTTGCCAGTTAGAATGTGACCAAGAGACTGAGAATGATTATGATGACTCTGGTGTAGTCATTTTACCTCTCACATTTTACTTTAAAATATTTTTTTGAACCTTTAATTGGAGATTGGAACAAAGTCTCCCTCAAAAAGTATTTACTTTAAAATATTTCATATCTGTCATTCATAATACATGTCACATAATAGTGTGTTGGATTATCTTTGGGAGATATTAGATCTTTTATATAATATACATATCTTTCATCTTCTATTGATATTTGCGTTACATCAAAATAATAGTGAATGAATATCGACTTAACAAATACCGGATGAACACATATTGAATTTGCAACACATACCGAATTTGCAACAGAAATACCGTATAAACATATACCGAATACTGGCTAATCGAATGTTAGTCAAACTATTACAAATCAAATAATTTATTAATTACAATAAAACAAAACAAGTAATCTAAATTACTTTTAAAAAATTTAATCGAATGAAGCGAGGCATGTGTGAACACAGTTTCCTTAATACAGATTCGCCCCCTAATCGTTGGTGCTTGATGTTTAGTTCGAGCGTCCGTTTCCCATGATACAACGGTAAAATTAGTAGAGTTTTGAGTACTGTAGATACTACTCCGACGAGCTGACTTAGTATCTGAACACTATCACCAAGATCTTAACACAAAATAAATTATGTATGCAGACTGAATTTTTTTTTATGCAGAAAAATAATTTTCTTCGTGCGTATGCAATGGATGAAGATAACTGAATAAATAGATTGTAATGGAGAATTAATCGCTAGGAGTTATGTTGTTAACCACCATTAACTAGACTGTTAATCTCCATTAATATAGGCATAATCACATGAGTTTCAGGAATTAAAAGAATTTGAAAGGTTTTAGAAAAAATTAAATAAAGGTAGAACGTGGACCTTTCTGAGGGTCAATTTTTGGTTAATTCGATCTGATATTTGGGTACACAGGTTGCGTGTGCATACAAATTCAAGGTTCGAAGTATATTTCGGCCTGTAATTTACTCCTGCGCGCGCACGTGAAGAAAACCTCTATGCTACACATGATTACACATTTTTAAAGTGCAATCATATTTAAAGTAGTCATGCCTTTATCTATTTTCCTATGTGGGATAATTTTAAACTAGTTTCCATTCAATACAAAACATTTTCCATTGCATTACTCTGAACTCCAATTTTCATTCACCCGGGCATCATGTTTTGGTAATTAAATATATGATTTCAATATTCTTATGGAGGAGAACAAAAATTAATATTGATATTCCAAAATAACCAAACGGGCCCCACTCAAGATTTATGCCAAAGTTAGTCATTTTATTCATTTTTTCCAACAATTTGTATGCGAGTACTATGAAGGACGTAAAATAAAAAATCTCCAAATCACTACTAGAAAATGTTTCTATTAGTGATCATTGGTGGACTATCGATATCACTCACTTGAAAATTGAGAGAGTGGCGAGAAAATTACTGACGGTAAATTTTATTTTATAGGATAACATTTAGAATTTTGGATGATATTGGAGGAATTTTTCCATGACTAATCTCTACGCGGTTTTTAACAGTGAATTACCGACATAAACAAGAATAAAGCTACTTGTACATTACTTTTGCACATCATGGATGAAGTCATTGATTATTTTAAGTATTGTTAAAATCAATTAAAAAATTGTGTACCATATCACGTAGTATATACAAAGCTGTCAACTATGATGTACGTCAGCAAAATCAGTGTTCTAAAAGGCGTGCCTAGATGACCGCCTAGGCATGATGCGAGGTCAAAATGCCAAGTCAAGTGACTTTGCGTCTTATTTAGTGGTCAACGACAATTATTGACCGCTAATGCGTACCTAGGCGCAATTATGCGTATCGCGCATTAACATTATTTTAAATTTTTCTTTTTCTTTTTTACAATTTTTTGAAGTTAAAAATTATTAAATGCTAAGAATGAAAAGGTGCGCATTATGCGTATCGCGCATTAACATTATTTTTTAATTTTTAAAATTTTTTTTTTTACAATTCTTTGAAGTTAAAAATTATTAAATGCTAAGAATGAAATAAGGAAGCCCGACGAAAATGATTTTGTATCAGAAGACACATATGACGAATTAGATGAAGAAGATGTTATTGAATTATAATCCAATAAATATTTGATAAGATTTAAGTTCCTACGCTATTTACTTACTATTTTGCATTTAAATTTGAAACTTATATTTTAGTTGAATTTTTTTTTAAAAATGTATAAAGTTCCTATAAATATGTTTTCAATATTTAGTAAGTATTATTTTTAATTGATTAAAAATTAAAATAACATTAAGAAAACTCATTTTTACGCGTATGCCTCTCCTAAGTTCGCATAACCCATAGTTTGGCTTTCACGCATCGCCACACATTACTCCTTTTATAATCCCGAGCAAAACTATATAAACAAACCAATTTGAGGGCTTGCTCGATATAGATTTTAATCCAATTAAAATTGAAAATATAGACGTTGTTGGGTTCCACTCGTCTAATAAAAGTCAACAATAACGACTAATTTTTCAATTTTAATCCGATTTTAATCTCTACCAAACACACTCTGAATTTTTAAAAAGATTAATTTATTTGAATTTTTGGTGTTGACTACTTTGATATTTATATGGAAAAATATAGGTTTTAAAATAGAATAGATATGGTGGTTGTCCATCAAGTATACTGCTCATTTGCCTTGCATATCAAGCAACATTGTCCCCCACCCCTCTTTTTGTCATCATCAGTCCTCATGTGAGTTCTGATCATTTTTTAATTTTTTTTCCCTTCTCTCTCTTGTTTCTATATATGTCTATTTTTTTGGGGTGGGCTGCTGGGGTGTTTGGTTCTTTTATTTTATATTATAAAATATATTTCTCTCTTTTTTTTTTTTTTTTTTCCTTCTCTAAAAGTGCTCAAACGCGTTTAGACTCCACCATTTTTATCTAAGAGATTAGCGTATTACAAATTAGAATGAAAAAACATTATTCAGCTACAGACATATTTTTGATGTACCAAAGTACTAGGACTAAGATTAATATTGGATCATTTATGTAAAAATAAAAAATAAAAAAATTACGCATTAAAACTCGAGATATAATCTTTACATTTTCTCAAATATATATAATAATTATGTTAAAGTATCGTAATTTAAATTGTTAAAAATAATTTATTTGTTTATACTTGTCTATATCAAGAAATGAATATTAATTTCTAAGTTCATTTTTGTTCAAGATGATATATATATTCTTAGTTTTGTCCCAATATTTGAAGATGTAGCTTTATTGAAATTTATGTCAACATTTTAGTAAGAAAATACTAAGAATGTAGTTACGTATTAGATGGTACGCTTGGATTATCTGAGTATATGAAACAGTAACACGTGAAGACGCTGTTTCGAAACTTTTGCTTGGAAAAATCCATCTGTACAGAAATGACTTTCATAGAAATTCATCAAAATACTCACAATGAGTGGGTCTTACGGTGTATTTAAAAGAAAAAAAAAAGTAGGCCCCACCGTGTGTGAGTGTTCTGTTTGTTTTGCTTCGCAAAACTCTGCTTGCTTTACCAGTCAAGGAGACTCAAAACAAAGGCGTGGTTGCCCATGAGCTTTACAAAAATCCAATCTCAGAGAGAGAGAGAGAGAGAAACCGTGTATATGGTGTTCTTAAATTAGGAAGGACTTAAAGGCGGTATATTGCGTATGTGACACCTTTTTCTTTATCTCACCGGCTTCCGTTAAAGTGTAGAGGGAATTCTGCTGTTTTTTCATAGCTAAAGCAGGTTTTATAACTCTCTTCCACCCTCACAGTTCCTCTTTTTTCCTCTCTCTCTCTCTCTCTCTCTCTCTCGCCCTCACCAGTTTGATTTTCTTTAAAAATATTTTAATTTCCAGTCTTGATTTCTCGTCGATTACTGGTTGTTTTTTTTTTCTTTTTTCTTTTAAATAAAAACAATCTTTTATGGGTTTTTCTTTACATATGAAAAATTATTAAGGTTTTACTTGAATTTTGTGATTAATTTCAAGAATTTCTGCTTGTATACATATGAATTACTATTTTCTTTGTTCATTTAGTCCCCAGAATATACGTATATAGAGACATCAATTCAGACAACATAAGAAGATTTTGTCCAAGGTAAGGTTTCTTATGGAAGTTTGTCAGCCAAGTTGATACCAAATAAAAAGCACGTTTGAGGAGCCATGAATAAGTCTCAGTTAGGATCCATCAGCAGTTCTGATCTCATTGATTCGAAGCTTGAGGAACATCGATTATGTGGATCCAAACAGTGTCCTGGATGTGGCCAAAAGCTCGAAGGGAAGCCAGTACGGATTTTACTAATTAAAGAATAATTAAGTACGTTTTTAATTTATTCTCCTTTTTTGGTTTTATTAAGTTAATTTTTAAATCATCTGCAGAATTGGGTAGGTCTACCTGCAGGAGTAAAATTTGATCCGACAGACCAAGAATTGATAGAGCACCTTGAAGCAAAAGTAGAAGGCAAAGAAGCAAAATCTCATCCCTTGATTGACGAGTTCATCCCTACAATTGAAGGTGATGATGGGATTTGCTATACTCACCCAGAAAAGCTTCCAGGTATCAGAAATACACTTTCACTGTGTGCAATGTGTGTGTACGTGAAATTGCTTCTCCTTAATTCAAGGAGTTAGGTTATACACTTTCTTGCTTGCAAGATACAACTAGAAGGATTCTAGGGTTAGTTTTATGATCAACTGTTTTTTTCTGATATTTCAAGAAATTTAATTAAAGTCTCTTAGTTTGTTGCACCTAAGTAAACCTAACTTTGATTTTGTTAACTTTAAACTTTCTCCGTTCTTGGTTTAGTTTCAAATAAAATTTGCACTAGGCGCTCGATCGGCACCTTTTTGGCCTGGAAGTTCACTTCTGACGACTAGCTCCTATAGCGCATTTTGATTTGGAAGCAACTAAATGTTTTTTCAGGCGTAACAAGGGATGGATTGAGTAGGCATTTCTTCCACAGACCATCAAAGGCATACACCACCGGTACAAGAAAAAGACGAAAAATTCAAACCGAATGTGACTTAAAGGGGGGAGAAACCCGGTGGCACAAGACAGGCAAAACCAGGCCAGTCATGGTTAATGGAAAGCAAAAGGGATGCAAGAAAATTTTGGTTTTATACACAAATTTTGGGAAAAATAGAAAACCTGAAAAAACAAATTGGGTGATGCATCAATACCACATAGGTCAAAATGAAGAAGAAAAAGAAGGTGAACTTGTGGTTTCCAAGATATTTTATCAGACTCAACCAAGGCAATGCAATTGGTCCGAAAAGAATATCACGAATAATGCTGTTGAATTACCAACTAGCAGTGATCCAAATAGGGATAGTGACAGTATTGGGATCCGCTCTTCTAAGGAAATAGTCCCTCCTACAGACGAATTCCATGGCGGCCATGGTGGCACCGGCGGCACTGGCAGCTCTCCTATGTCTAGCTATGGTGCAATGTTAGATATCCAACAATTGAAAGCAGACCATTTCAGCTTCCTTCCGTTTACAAAACCCTTTGATGAGGTACTTATATGCGTATATGTCGATCATCTCTATTTAAAACTGCAATTAATTTCTCACACATCTTGCTCAAAAATCTTATTACAATAGTACCTACAATTTTATAAATTATAGAAAAAATTACTATTTGCTGGAAATTAATGTAGATTTTTAGGTAAAGTTTTAATCATAAATTACTTTACCAAAATTCTTCTTTCTTTCAAGTGAATTTTGTTACTGTATTCAATATTTTCTAAAATTAAAGTGAACATTCTTGCTGCTATATAGTATATATCCAGTGTGTTATATTCTATGTAGATTTTAGAACAAAATTATAAGTAATTGAATTATAATTTCAAGCAAGTAATGCATGCATGCAATACCAAAATCAGCACAAAAAATTGCTTTTCACATTTGGATGCTTGTACATAAAGCCTGAAAATGATATCGGATTTGCTTGATAATAACACTCATCTAATTAAAAAAACTAAACAGTTCACCAACCAGAATAGAGAAAATTAGAAAAAGTAAAATAGAAAAAATAAAATAAAAAATTGAATGAACATTAAAAAAAAAAGGAGAGAAAAGAAAAGATCAAATTAAAGAAAAGGCACAGAATATTAAAAAGAACCTTGACAAGGGACTAGCCAGCTAGCAAACTGTTTATGAATTATTAATTTGTTGCAGGCTGGGATTGGAGAAGCTTCAATTGCAAGGGAAGTCTCAGCAGCAGGCACGTGCGATGAGCATCAAATGCCACCACCTCACGTGACCCATGAGGCTCAGCAACACCAGATAGCAACCGCAGCATACCACATCAGCAGGCCATCACTCTCTATATCCGCCATTATTTCTCCACCACCTCTTCATCATCATACCTCTATCATTCTTGATGAGGACCCCTTCCATGTCCCTAGAACGATTCTCCAAAATCAAAATTTTCAGGTAATTAAACCATGTAAACCCAACATTTTCTTGAACCTTTAGAAACAAACTATAAGATTAGATAGCATTATATATGATGATTCTCAAAATTTATTTCGAATGAGGATTTGTTTGTTGCTGGAAATGCAGTCACAATTTAGCGTCTTTTTCATTTTCTAAACGATTCTTTCTGTCTACTTCGGCAGTATGGCCTTCTATATTGTCAAAAACAGCCAATTTTTATTTTTATTTTTATTTTTATTTTTTGGCGTTTAAGCAAAGCCAACATGCTCAATAAACCACTCTCAATCGTAGTATAGTGATTACGCCTAAGATCCTAATGTTATGTTCGGTAGGAAGGATTTCACAAGATCAAAAAAGAAAAAAAAAAAAAAAATTATAATCTTGTGTATTGCATTGTTTTGGCAATGCTTACTGATATGCACTAATGGTTAATTAAGCCAAATGAGTCTGTGATGATTTTATGACTTCTATGTTGCAAACAAGTAATTATATTGTCCCTTTATACTTGCTGTCTTTTATAGACAATGCATAATCTTAAAGATGATTATGTTTTATTTTTTTTCTAAATGACTACATTTTTTTTCAGCAGCAACATCATAAACTCGGAAGAAGGTCTGCATCAGGATTGGAGGAAGTCATCATGGGTTGCACTTCAATTGATCACATCAAGGAAGTAAGTATAAACTTTATAATCCAGAACTCTTTCGTGTAAAATTGTTTTCCGAGTGGTAGAAAAAGTAAAGGTAACTACAGATTGAAAAGGATAAGGCATGAAAACAAGCAACTTTTTTCCGAAATCCTGATAATAAAAACAGAAGGAAGTTGTACATTACAATTAGTCTAATTTAAATTTATCCAAAGAGAAAGTTTGGAATATAAAAACTAAAGATATCAGTTATTAGAATCTTTTTCTTTTATCTCCTTTTCCTTTAGTTTAAACATAATATCTTAACTGTGATAAAGTAAATGAAATAAGTTGCATTGCTTGCTTGATCAGTACCGTAAATTTGCAGCTGCTTCTGTATATAGGCTAAGTTTTTCAGTATAGGGGTGCCTAGTGCATTTAGGCAAACTTTTACGAACAAAATGGCATGATTGGTAGAGAGGACGATTGATCATACGTCCCAATACGATAAAGAAATATTAATTACTTTTTATATCTTACTACAGAATCACCCCACAAGACTTACTAGCAAAGGAAGAAGATGCTTGCTAGTTTTTTCTCTTCAATTCTCCTTTCATTTTTTTTTTCTTTTTGTCCATCAATTGTGGAAGCTGTAAAAAGATTCCTCCTTTCTTCTACTTTTGAAAAACTAAAGTTAAGATATGGAGCTATTAATTTGAAATATTACTAATAAGAACATAATTTTAATAACTAACACAAAATAATAATATAAAGACCATGGAAAGTTATATCCCATTATGTCATTTGGCTAATAATTACTATTCAAATGCAGAAAGAAACTCAACAATGAAAATTATTTGAATTGGGGAAAGAAAAAGAAAGAAAGCTAGTGCTCCTAACATTTTTGTTTTCATGTTTGGTCTCATAGAAAAAGACCATTTCCTTATATATAACTCATAAGTTCTTGTCAAACCAACTCATTTTATTTAGAGTCCATCTTCAACATGTCTTGAGTGCATACCAGCATCTTCCTATCGAAATCTTGAATCACGCAACATTTCACAAATAAGTGACGAAGAGCTTGTATTTAAAACTTTGGTATGCTGTGATAACATATTGAATTACCTCGTCTCAAGGTTTAAGGCTTTTAAAAAGTGAAAAAAAAAATCGATTTAAAATTTGTTTTTCGACAACTCTTACCCTTTTGTGCACATGTTGATGCTGTTATTTCAGGAGTCATCCATTACAAATCCACAAGAAGCAGAATGGTTGAAGTACTCCACCTTCTGGCATGACCCTGACAACCCGGATCATCATGGGTAGAAACAAAACATAAAAGATTCAGATTCAAAAAAACATTCCCCACACAGACAAAATCATTAGTACTAGAAGCTTTCTCCAAGTGCCGATGGACCATATATATATATATATATATATATATATATATATAAATATATAGTTTTACCTTTTTTCCATCTAATTTTCCTGTCAATGTCTGGTTAAGGTCATAAGCTCCACTGAACTAACTGTGCAAGTTGGAAAAACAAGAAAGAAAAGAAGACAAAAGGACAAGCAAGAAAGGGAAAATAAGGAAAATCTAGAAAAGCTGCTTTTTCTTGTAGAAAACAAGACCCCCAAAAAGCAACGAGAATTACAACATTATGATTAGTGTATCATGTTTATGGTTATTATAATTATTTTCTTCTTATAGTGATTGTATAGTTCGTTTCATTACTTTTACAAAGATGAAATTAATTTACAGGTTCAAGCAAAAGTGAAAAGAGA
The DNA here is from genome assembly GCA_019097785.1 of Fraxinus excelsior. Classification (NCBI taxonomy): domain Eukaryota; kingdom Viridiplantae; phylum Streptophyta; class Magnoliopsida; order Lamiales; family Oleaceae; genus Fraxinus; species Fraxinus excelsior. The sequence continues at coordinate 6,105,679 of CM032630.1, forward strand.
CTTTTTTTCGTGATGTACTCCTCCACAAGTCGTTTTGCTTGAAAGAATTCGCTTTATAGTAATAGTTTACGAAATATAATTTTTCGTTCTACTTTCCACAATGCGACAAATGAGTTCTATGATGAAGCCACTCCTTTGAATTTCGATGTTGTGAAAGGCGAGACTAAAACAAATTACTTAGAAATAGAATAACATTCTAACTTATTTGAATTAGCAAGCTTCTCCTATGTGTCACAGCCTCAAATAACACGAGAAAATTGGTTTCTTCTTTTCATGTGTTATATGGAGTTTTATCAATCAAATTGAATATAACACGATTTAGTTTCTAGCACTTAGTATTCATGCATAGCCCAAAACCAATTTTGAAAATTTTTCATGGCTTTCATCGCATCATTTTCGATTTCTCCTTTTAGAAACACCATTTTGCGATGACGTATGTGATGGAGTACCCGTGAGAAAATCCTCTTCTCTTAGGGTCCGTTTGATTGCAAGGGTGAAAAATGGGTGGAAAGAAAATGTTTTACAGGGAATTGATTTTCTTAGAAAATATTTTACTGGGAATTGTAATTAATTGTGTTTGATTGGTATAATATTCCATGAAAAATGTTGAAAATTTGGTGTCTATTTGACTTTGTTTTTATGAAATTTGTCTATTAAAATGATAATTTTTTCTACTATTGAATCTAAAATTTGTTCTCATTGTCAAAAAAAAAATTTTGAAAATTTTTTTTTGAAAAAAAAAAAATTATCATACCGAATATTATTCGTTTGACTTTATTTTGCATGAAAGTTGTCGATAAAAGCGAATTTTTTTTTATCATTGTGTCTAGAATTTGTTCCCATTGCAAAAAAAAAAAAAGTGAAAAATGTTTTCCCACCTATTAGGTGAAAAAACATTTTCCATCATTTGTGCATCAAATGGTTGTACCTAAAAAAAGGGAGGAAAACATTTTCCGTGGAAAATTTCGCATATCAAACAGTCAAAAAAGTAAAAGTAGGAAAATATTTTCCTACTTCCATGGAAAACTCCGCCAATCAAACGGACCCTTAATACAAATTTGAAATTCACCAATAAAAACATTCTCTACTGCAATTAGATTTAAGTGCCATTTTTGAACTCTTTGAAATTTTCAAGATTTTAGATTTAAACTCCATCGTATAGAACCATAAATATCATGACCATAAACTCAAGATTTGTAAAACTCATATTAGTCGCAATCAAAAGAGTCTTAGGTAACATCAATATGTAACTTAGGTATGTATTTTACTTTTTTTGTCCTGACCTAGTTTACAATATCATAGATAAGTGTGATTTTTTTGTGCCACTTATATTCTATGCTCTACTATCAATGGAGATTTTATTATTAACTGTTACATTTATATCGTATAACCATTAAAATGTAATGAATGACAATCGTTCTTGGATGAGCATTTCATGTCCAAACATGAAACAAAATTATCGTTGTTAGTAAGAAATTGAACACAATAACAAATTATTCTCATCCTAAAACTGAAGGAGGCAAATGTGAGTAATGTTTCCATTGCTGATGCAACAGCTTTTGATTCATTTTCCTACGTCTTGTTGATCGAAATTAGAATTTGTAGTCTAAGCAATGGAGTCATATTTGTTAAGATTTATGGTCCAATCTTAAAATGTCAACTTTATTAATAAGCGTGGACAATGGGTCGGGTCGGGTCGGATTTGACCAAAAATCGACCCGACCCGATATGCACAGGTTTTGGACTCTTCATAAACCGACCCAACCTGACCCCGATCCTAAAATATTTTGACAGAATTTAGGGCCTGTTTGATTGCAAAAGTGAAAAATGGGTGAAAAGAAAACGTTTTACTGAGAATTGAATTGTCTAGAATTTGTTTTATTGAGAATTGTAATTAATTGTATTTGATTGGTATAATTTTCCACCTGAAAAATGTTGAAATTTTGGAGTCCGTTTGTCTTCGTTTTTTTATGAAAATTGTCCGTTAAAGTGATAATTTTTTCTACTATTACGTCTAGAATTTGTTCCAATTATCAAAAAGTAATTTTTTTTTTAAATTAGAAAAAATTATCATACCGAATATCATTCATTTGACTTTATTTTGCATAGAAATTGTCAACAACAGTGAAAATTCTTTTTACAATGATTGATAGAATTTGTTGCCATTGCTAAAAAAAAAAAAAAAGTAGAAATTGCTTTCCCACCTAATAGGTGGGAAAACAAAATTAAGCAAATGTGCATCAAAGGTAGAGATGGCAATGGGGTGCGGCTTAGATGGGGTGGGATGGGTTCGGGGCGCGGGCTTGCCTCGTTTATTTTTATTTTTTCAAAAATTTTCAGTTAACTATTTTTTTTAATTTGTAGTTAATTTTTTTTATTCTTCACGGGACGGGTTTGAAGCATTTCGGAGCGGGGCACCCTCGCCACGCCCTGCCCCACCAACCCGTCGGGTTAGGTTTTTTTCGCCCCATTCGGGGCGGGACGGGACGGGACGGGGCATGTTTTTTTGCCATCACTAATCAAATGGTTGTACCTAGAAAAATGTAGGAAAAACAAAAGCCATGCAAATTTGTGCTATCAAACACCCTTAATAGGCTAAAGTTGGAAAATATTTTCCTTTTCCACCCATTTTTTAGGCTATCAAATAAGGCCTTGGAGAAATGAAAAATTAGAAATCAATTATTATGAATTGATTTGAAGTGAAGAAAATGAAATTAAGAGGGTTCTATTTATAGATTTTCATGTGTCTCTTTCTAACGGTCGCATCTTTTGACAAAATTCATTTCAACTATTAGATCGTATCATTTCATGATTGATGATCTAGATTGCACTTTATTCAAAGGCCGTGGCTTTTCATTAAGCACATTTTGCACTTGAAGAGTCGCACCCAATCAATGTACCTATCGGGTCCCCTTTTTAAATTTGATTTATCTGACTCCTCTACAAATCCATGACTATTGCAATACATCTGGATCTAGCCAAATCTTGAACCAATAATTTACAAAACTTGTCGGAGAACAAAATATACAAAGGCTATGAACACCTATCTTACCTCTAACACATACTTTGTTGGTCATGGAATCACATCGGCCGACATTATTATGATATGCAACATAAGTATTGGATTTAAGGCTTTCATGACTAAGAGCTTTACATTAGAATCCCTCATGCGGAGACATTCTTCTGGACCATGGTTAATCAGCCAAAATTTCACAAAATCTTGGGTAATTTGAAACAAGCAGAATCTATTCCTCCTATTTCATATAAGAAGCCTGCACATGCAGACTAAAGAATATGCAAAACCCAAACAACAGGATGAACCAAAGGAAGAGGCTAAGAAAGAAGAAGTGAAGCCAAAACAGGTAGCAGTAGAGGAAGAAGAAGCACCTAAGCCAAAGCCTAAGAATCCTTTGGATCTTTTACCTCAAAGTAAGATGATTCTGGATGAATGGAAGAGGCTGTACTCATAACACCAAAACCAACTTCTGTGAATTTTTAAAGACGAAGAAAGAGAGCTGAATAATAGGGTTTTTATTGGGTTGGGTCAGTTTTGGGTCACAATTTTTTAAAATTATTTTATTCAACCCAACTCGAATTTATCACAAACCCGATCCAACCTGACCCGTTTGGGGTCGAGGTCGGGTCGATTTTCCAGGGTGTGGTTTTTCAAGCCTGTCCTACTTATTAAGATGAGTAGTCCAAATTCTTATAAATTGGTCTATGTTTTCATCTTTATTCAATGTGAATTTTTTTTACCTTAACATGTCATCGCAAGATGGTGGCTCGTTTGAGCAGATCAATCTTGAAATCTGTGTGCTCAATTTTCTTGAGTTATAATCGGATCGAATCGCTCGTTGAAGCTTAACATGTTCTGATACCATGTTAAGATTTGAGGTTCTGTCTTAAAAGATCAACCTTATTAAGAGAAGTAGTTCAAACTCTTATAAATTGATCTATATTTTCATCTTTATTTAATGTGAAATTTTTGTTCCTCAACAATATTGTTAGTTAAACTGCATACTGTATTCGCCTTGCACTCCCCACCCCACCCCAATGCGGGTTCACTTAGCAAAAGATTGCCAATGAACATTGCATATTTACATTTGTATTCTATGTAGGGGCGGACCTAGAGAAGAAGTTCAGTGGGGGCGAAACAAGTGACGGAGCTTGTCGGACTAGAGGGGTTCTAGAAGTGAAGGGGTGGGGGGGCTTACGGGTGTTTGGGGGCAGCACCCCCGAAATTTTTTTTTGGATACATTATTAACAAAAATTATTGACATCGCCACGCGCAAATAGAGGACACAAAATTTAGAAATTTATGGAGATATTTAGCTAGTACGAGAAAAAAAAAAAACAGATTAATAGCAGCAGCATTCAGAAGAAGCCTAAATTTGATTAGCCTTTGAAAGTACTTTGATACTCAAAATTTCGAAAAATAAATAGCACGTAATATTAACTGATTTTGAAGGAGGCCACAATCATTAGCAGTCCGTTGAACAGATTCAAACCTTTGGCGCTGAACTTGACTGCATTAACTGCTTTACCCTCCATTTGCCATCATAAAATGCTGGAAGTTAGTTCAATTTAAAGAAAAATGCATCTTTTTATTCAAAAATTCTTTTAGACCTTGTTGGAATATCTATATTGCATAATATTTCAGATCTATTTTAGAAGGGTAAAAAAATACAAAAATGAGAGAATAAAGAAGATCAAGGATGAGAAGAAGGCGAAGAAAGGCTCAGTTGATGTCCAAGTCGCAAAAGGCCTCCAAGAGCAACGTGCCCAAAGGTCCTAACTCCTAAACTTGGAGGCGGTGATGACAAGCGTTAATTCTTTTAGTATTTTGAATGTTGTTGCATGTTCATTATGAATGATATTACAAGACTGTTGACAATCTATTCCAAAAAAAAAAAAAAAAAATCCTAAAAATTGAGTGGGGGCGGCTGCCCCCACTGGGCCTCATGTAGGTTTGCCCCTGATTCTATGCGTTGTAGTTTACGTGCAATACATTATACAAATATAAGTACTTTCACTCGACGTGACATTGATGTCTAATGAATGAACGACTAGGTTCATAGTCGACCTTCTTACGAGACATGCATGTATAAAGCTAATCAACATGGAGTTGAGTGAACCGCATCATAATTTCTAAAGTTATAAACCCTGAACTAGGAATAAGGAGATAGAAATCAAATATTAGAGGCAAAAAGGAACGAGAGGACGAGAATATATTGGCTTTAGTTTTAGAATAAAATGACCAGAATCTTCTGTTTGTACGATTAGGCTTTGTTCATCATTAATTTTATTTGATACGGATTATGGGAATGCATTTTCTAATATCGTTATGCCCTCTCTGAAATAAGTCATGATGACTTAATTAGTAGACAGTTGATATGATTGATTAACTACTACGAATTTACGATTTTCAGTTTCGTCTTAAAAGATTAATCTTGTCAAGAAAAGTGGTACACATTCTTGTATCTTAATTAATATTATTATATTGGATTGATGTAAGATTTTACCCTTAATAAGGTCAACTTTCTATACATATAGGTACGAGTGTGGCTCCTCGGTGATCGAGACCTACTCTCGACTGATATACACTAAACACCCCTTCAACTCACATTTAATACGAGGCATGGAAAGGTTATGTAAAATCAGGTATAAGAGATAGTAAAATTTTCATTTATCGATCGTGTCAAAGTAGCAAAGATGTACACAACTGAAAACTCCTCGAGCTAATTTGTTCTTTCCTAAAACCTACTCTACCGGGACTATTTCCTTTTATTTATAAACACTCGTTTAGCCACCACACTTACCCATATTTAGTTTAACTAAAAAAATTGATAAAAATCCAATCAACTAATTTTAACCATACAATTCATAGAATTCTCCACGTTTTTTTTTCAATTTCAACAGTATATTTGATCGATTTTTTTTTTTAATCAAATTATACTAAAATTTCGATTGTTAGTAAAACCAAATTGGGGCTTAAAGTACAAGACTTTGAGAATCAAGCCTAAACTTTATCAATTTGATTGATCAAACTAAAATTTGAACTTTGACTTATTATCGGAGTGTGTAATCGACCAAGCACTTTCTACTTCAGGTAGGCCAAATAGACTTTGAAGCGATGTCACCAGAAATAAAAGCTCAAGAAAATATAGGCACTTCAATGAATATCTTCAAATTATTATTTGGAAATAAATTTTTTTTTTTTAAAAAGGAAAACGAATGTCCTGTTCAACCAAAAAAGTACTTGATATTCAATTCTTTCACTTTATAAGGAGTAGTACAGGAAGAGTTGGGGGTTTCCTAGTTTGTACAAATTTGGTCCCTTAAAGATGTTGCAAGAGGAATTGTATAGTGGAATGAGGAATGTACTACATGGCATAAATCACTTTTTTTTTTTTTTTTTTGGATTCTTCATAACTCATCAAAGAACGCGGGACTTGATAACGATGTTAAAATTCGTTAGCCGACTCAAGCAATATAGTCGTCTTGGATTCTTCCAAACTCAACATCTTGAGAAAGGGTCATGTTGAGCTGAGCAGAGCAGAGCATGTTCAATGTTACCATTTCAAACTCAACATCCTAAAACGAAGGATTTAGTTACCATTTCAAAGAAAACTCTCCAAAAGAACAAATCATAATAAAATGTGAAAATCGAACAAAATAGAATAGTTATAGAGATCTCTCATGAGCAAATATTCTCGATTGTTTGAAAATTATCAGACTACTAAGGTCACAAATTGGAAGATATTCTCAAAGTATTTCAAATTATTTGAAGGCAACTGTTAGTAGTAGCGAATTGAACATGATGATCATCTTTGAAGTAGGTTTGAAGGCTTTTGTAGTTATAATTGGTGGCGGGTAACATTGTGTTGTTAGATTTTCTAATTTTTGAACTTTTGATATGAGGGAGTGTCAAGTTTAAAACGATAAGAACTATTTTTACGATGAGTACAAACCATAAGGGTGTCTTTTTTTTTTTTTTTTTTGGGCAATAATGAGGATCGGGTAGAAATGATAGAAGGGGCAAAAATGACATTAAACCACATCCAGATGCACCAGCATAAAAATAACTGAGCGACCTCTTTTTCTTTGAGAAAATCCGACTCTCAAATCTCACATCAAGCTACGTACAAGAACCAAAAGTTCGAATCAAATAGAAGATGTCGTGGCAATCATACATAGATGATCACTTGATGGCGGAGATCGAGGGTAATCACCTCACCGCCGCCGCCATCCTCGGCCAAGACAGCAGTGTCTGGGCTCAGAGCACTACCTTCCCTCAGGTCTTTAATTTTTTTTTTTTTTTACAGTTTTTATTTGTCGTGTAGTTTTCGTTCTCCAAATCAATTTTAGATCTTCTGAGTTCTTATTATGTTCCGGATTGTAAGAATGCTGATGACGTGATCTGATCTGATTTTGGATATCCATTACGTCAATCATTTTTTTGTATTTTATTTTTTTGTACGTTGATTTATAATTTAGATTGAGCCTTTCATCTTTGATATAGCTTTCTGATTAATTTTATTTTATACCATGATTAATGTTTAATTGTAATCAGATTTGTCTGATTTCGGATACCTATTAAATCAGTTATTTGTATGTATTTAAAGGCCATTTATTTCTGTGCATACCTTGCTTACCAATATATAATATTTATTCCTTTCAACTTTCAAAAATGTCAAAATATTTTCTCTATGGGGAATGAAAATGAAGATATTTATTGAGTTTGACTGTAGAAGCTCTTTGTTGATTAGTGTTTTTTTATCAGTGTTATTTATAACAGTTTAGGAAGTGTGATACATCAGTCAATATTATGATATAGTGGATCAGAATATATTCAACATAAGATGGGTGGAAATTAATAAGAGTAGTAATTTTGTTGATGGAAGTAGAAGGACGTCAATAATACAATAAAAAGCATATAGTTTTCAAATTGCTCTAGTAATTTTTTTTCTGGAATAAGTTTTCTCCATGTTTTATGGGTGAACTAAAATTCTTTCCTCTTTTTGGTTAATTCTGGTGTAGTTCAAGCCTGACGAAATTAGTGCTATCATGAATGACTTTGAAAATCCTGGTTTACTTGCTCCTACTGGCTTGTACCTTGGTGGTACCAAATACATGGTAATTCAAGGTGAGCCCGGGGTTGTCATCCGAGGGAAGAAGGTATATTTTCGTCTCTTTTTCTGCTTCAATTTATGACTTGTGAATATGTTTCTAGTTGTTGCTAGAGTTTGTAAATTTAGCTGTGGATAAATGTGGCTTTAGCGTTCGATTGACCAGATGAGTTTTGTTGAAATTGGATTTTGAGACTGGTTGCCAAGGATTGAAAACAAGGCACAGGTCCTCAGTATATCAATTAGGGCATTTTTTTTCTACTTATATATGTATACATGTTCGTGCGTGCCCGCAAGCCTTTATGTGTGTGGTGAAAAGACGATTTAACCCTGTGGACAACTTCTTATGATTATTTTCCTCTCCAGGGACCTGGTGGAGTTACAGTAAAAAAGACCACTATGGCCTTAATCATTGGCATTTATGATGAGCCTATGACTCCAGGCCAGTGCAACATGGTTGTTGAAAAGATTGGCGATTACCTTATTGATCAGGGTCTTTGATTGTTTTGGTACGTACTACATTTTTTCCACCTTTATTTTGTTCCCTTGAAATGAGAGAACTTCACCAACTATACCACCTTGAGTTAATTGTATGCTCTGGGAGTGTTTTGCAGTGAAACCTGATACAAGTATCTGAAGTTGCTTTGGGTCTTGGTCATGAAAAATAGTCTGGTGTTTGAGAAGTGATAGATAGTGATCTGTTCCTGAATTGAACAAGATTTGTTTTTGCATTTTCTGCTTATGAAAATTGTTATCATGATTTCATGTGAATAAATTATGTATTTTTTATTTTTTTATGGGTATTTGGATTTGCAAGTATAATACCTGGCTTTCATGATCAGCATATTAGTGGTTTTTCCCCCCGTACATTTACACATGCCTTCTGTTATGATGTCTGCTGAAGCCTCCTCTAACTAGGAGCTGCATAGGTGTAGTCACATATGGTATGAATAAATTCTAAAATGAATCAAGTTCAAATCGTGATTTGATTTTATGCTTTTAGATGAATTCGAGAGTTAGGTAGCTTTTAAATCCATCATCAAATTTCAGGGTTCAACCTTGGGCAAGCAAGGAAAACTACTCTGATGGGCATGATTCATGTAACAATTGTGAAAAAGTTTCCTTTCATTAGGGGCCTAGCCGAAAGTTACCAGGATCATGCAAGACACGTCTCTTTTTGGCTACTGAAATGAACTTTTATCCGTTGTCGTTGGCTTTGTTGTTTCTTTTGTAGTTTCTTTCATAGAAACTTCTTTCTCCAAAGAAATTTCCCAGTCAAACTTGACAAGGGATGTTGAGTACATTATCTAACATTCTTTCTAATATCTATTTGGCAAAATAGGCCTAGTTCAATTTCTTGACTAGGATCTGGATGATTAGCTCGCCTGGTTCTAATGGCACCCCAATGTTCGGTCAGAAAATATGCAATGAGAAAGTTGTTCAGTTTGCTCGTTCCTCCTAGAGTTAATCTTTAACTCTTTTTCTTGGCCATGATATCTCTGGTTACCTAATTGTTCTTGCTATCTTACTCCCCTGATAGTTTGCTCTCTCTCCCTAACTTTTCCTTCATTATGCTCCCCTGGAGTTCGATTTCGAGGGTTTCACTTTTACAGGTAAAGTTACAACGCTGATGCAAAAAGGGCCTTCTAGAACTGATCTTCTCACTATCTGGCCATGAAGAGAAGATTAGGTGAAGTAGGACTTGTCTAAAAGAATGTCACGTCTTTATTGACAAATAAGGAGGGAAGATGCATTTCATGGACTTGCCATGTAATTTTAAGCGTGTTGCCTTGTGTGAAAGAGATGCAACATTTGCTAACATCAGGTTCAATTGTGTTAACCACCCGACACGTCACAATAGAATTTTCAAGTGCACAAATCGTAAAAATAAGTTATTCGAATGACACCCCAACAAATGCAGTTGAAAATATCAAATTTGGCTTAATTTTGGGCTTCAACTAGTTAGCAAACAAGTATTATACAACAGAAAGCACAGTCGTTACTCACACTTGAACATTCTGTCTGCAACTACAATACTAAGCCTTAATAATTTGGGTTTTAAGTGCCCTCTTCCCAAGAAAAGAAATCGTCACATTATTTTCTTCTATTTCTCTCTACCCCTTTTGCTTAGGGGGGGTAGGGGGAATGAATTTTCAAAATTTAGGAGGGCTAATTGCTATACATTCTCAACATGCAACTTTAAAGCACACTTTCCCAGTTGAAGGTTCCTTTGTTGTTTGTCAAGAGGTACTCTGCTCCTATCTGCAAGAAATAATTTACTTCCAAAAGCCAAATCTGTCTAAGGCGAAAGTGGTTGAGGATTTAGAGAAATGGAAGGAAAGCCATCAACAGACAGCCTGGAATCCATATAGAAACTTTTTCTGTGGATGATGAAGATTTTGAAGGACTTGCTGTTGTGTTAACCGCAGCAGTTACGTTGCTCCTGTGGAATTTGTGAAGCAAGTCGAAGTAAAGATCAACTAGGGACAAGTATAAAATGAAATGGTTGATTGAACGATCGACTTACCCAAGTGTCATATATAAACAGTTGTCATAGCCTGCAGCAGAACAAGAAAGTTTAAAGTTAATTTCTCATGTGTTCTACAAGAGAATGACGCAGAATGGGCTTAACATTCTCTCTAATGCCAGCAGACAAGTTGGGATATCTTATAGCTTTGATTGAGATGTTATAGAGCAATCACGCTAAACTTGTAATTAGACAATCATCACAGGATGCAGTTAAAATAAAATCTCACTCACTTTATACTCGGTTACTGTATGTTAACATTTACATGAACCATGAGAACAAAGCCTAAATTGTCAAGTCGTTTACTGTAAAACCATCTTATGTATGATCCAGGCATTACCAATTCTCCTTGCGCGTCTGTTTTCCAAGAGGATGAATTACTGGGAATATAATTTTAACACTTATACAATGTGAATAATATGTTCGTAGATGTCAAATTATGTGATGTATAGTAAAGTTCATAGATGTCGAAATATGTCGATGAATGCATATGCATATGTACATTTTAGTTGTCACATACTCGTTTTCTACAGAAATTAAGTTGTATGCAGAGAAACAATGCCTACACATACTGTGCATTATCAGAAGGTGGATATTTGATAACATACTTGGATTCTTGTTTGTTCTGACCCCTGCTCCACCAAAACTGCAAGCTATATCAGTAGCTCCATTCTGCTGGTAGTAACTGTTGAATGCAAAGGATGAATGAGATGCCAGGCTATCGGGCTCAAAGCAAGGCTGGCTCGGCTGAATAGCTGAGCAGTCCACATTTCCAGAACCGCAAGCCCAATCGAGGCCCTTTCTAAGATCATCTTCAGAAGCAGTAGGTGAGGCAATGCACCATGTTCCATTTGAACTGGTGATGTTAGAATTTGTAGTTGTGTCCAAAGAACCTCTTCCTGTGAAGTCAAGGTTATAAACACTTGTCTGGTCAGGAAAGAACAATCCCCAGTTCCTCTCAGATTCTAAACCAGGTTTCCTGTTCTCATTGAACAATGAAAAGATATAAACATCTATTTCCTCCCCTGGCTTAGCAGGAGTACCAGTATCATTTATGACATGACGGACCAAATTAGTGTTGTAAGTTTGTGCATTATCTGGACTAGCAGCAGTCTCCTTGGGGGATCCTTTAGAGGGCCATCCTGTCTCAGTTACCATAATTTTGATTGTTCGAAAATTCAAAGCCATTAAGGCAAAATAAATTGCATCAATTTGCGCATCAAACATATTTGTATAAAGCAAACCAGTGTTTGGATCAATAACTTCAGAAGATGACTCGAATAGAGCGTAGTCTAGGGACACATTGCTGGAGGAATCTCTATAGGCATAGTAAGGGTATATGTCTACCATAAAAGGTGACCGATTCTCGACAAGAAACTCTAACATGGGTTTTAGAAAGAAAGCATGGCTACTGTTAAAAGCCCCTGCAGAAGGTGGGAATGACCGGGACAAAATACCCAAAGAATGGGTACTAGAGATTTTGATCTTCCTATGAAGGCCGGCTTTTCTTAGAGCTGTGAAAATGTTTCGCATAGCAGGAACTACCAATGCTGAGACATTGTGGGGGGCTTCAGTAACTTCAGCACCAACAGTAATGTATGTGATTTTGGTGGCTGGATAGTAAGGGAGAATGCTATTTTTCAACCATGTATCGGCATTTGATTGGAATTGAGCAAATGGTAACAAGTCTAAGTTGGAGATCCCAATCATGAGCTCGATTCCAGTATTTGCAAATGCTTTGAGAACCTGAATGTTGGAATCATATATTCTCACATTTCTAATGTTGTGAAGTTGGATAAGTTGTACAACTTTATCAGGGGTAGGTAGATCATCAGCATTTCTTCCATAACACACTCCAACAGTGCTGCCTCTGCAGATACCTATTGCATAAGTTGAAATGGTTTAATAGTGTAAGTCATAATGCCATAATGATCTCAAAACATTGTTCTGAAAACATCATTACATGTCAAATCATTTATCATTTGTTGGCTATAGAGGCATGTTTGAGCATAGGGTTTGTTTTCATTTAGAGATTAAAATGAGTGCCAATACATATGTTCATTAATGTTTTGCTAAGAGCCTAAGTTCATATTCTTCTACACATTAATAGGTAATATGATACTCAATGCTGAGCACAAACTTAAAGCTCAATGCCTGCTTATAACATGAAGAGAGAACTTACAAGCTCATCTCAACATACCAAGTTTGATACTGTTGACAACAGCTTTAAACATAACATGCATAGGCCTAATAGATGGAACTCAAACAAATAGGTCCACGATCAATTATTCCGACACAAAGATATACGCTTAAGGGGGAGGATGAGCAACTCAAACGAGATAAAATTATTATCTCAAGCATCTTCCACTTCACAAGAAGCTGCAAATCTCTTAAACCGCAATAGAATGAAGCTTAGCCGTCAATGAAACTTAGCAGGGTTTTACGAAGAGGTGCAAATTAGGCACACCATATTAATTGGAGAATCACAAACCATCAATCTCATAATGTACAAATTAAACAATCAATATATGGTATATTTAGTAGGGACGACTGGGTTGGACTAGAGAGTTTTAAGAAAGAAAACGAAACTAAAATCTTGTTCATTGCACCGTTTAGCTTGTCTTGTATTCCATTATCTCAGCAATAATGAGCCAAGCTAGTATTTGCAGTGAAACCTCCGTCCTTCATTATGAGTACGGAGTCATTCCCAAAGATCTCAAATAGGTACTTAAACATGCTCGGGCTCCTACCTAGTTTGCGAGAACTTTACCTACTGGACTTGGATGCTTCTATGTATCTAAATACATTTCCTATTTCAGAGAAAAAAAAACATATTTTCATGCTATGCTATACACAATACATTCATTAGAGTAAATCACTACAACAATGTTTTGTACTACAGGTACAACCAAATCATGCTCTCATGCACTAATGTTTATTAGAGGGTGTGTGTTAGAAATTAAAATCAGATTAAAATTGAAAATATAGCCGTTATTGTTGACTTTTATTAGACGGATGTGACCCGGTCATATTTTCAATTTTAATTGGATTTTAAACCGTACCAAACAGGCTCTTAATAAAGCCAGAACATGGTTTACAGACAGACAATGGAGGGAAAGACCCAAATATAAAAAGTAAATGCTGCCATTAGATTTACCTAACAAGAAAAGATAATCAAATAGAATATTGCTGGTTTAAGCTAAATAAAACATAGTAAAATAGTTTAAATCTTGAACACATACATTCATCAGAAGCCCAAAACAGAAGCAAAGATAGGATCATAATGATCAAACATTTTTAAGGTAAAAAGTTAACATTAACCTTGACCAAGACTACTACTAATTTAAAGTAAAAAAAAAAACCTTAAAATCCCATAAAAAAATACTAAAAAACTCCATAAATTAAGACCTCAAACAATAAAACACCATCAATGGAATGTGGGTACGTACCAAAAAGCATTAGAAGCAAAAAACAATCAAAGATGACTCTGAATCCACTTTCCATTTGCTTTCCAGTAGTATAGCAGAGTGAATGATCTTCCTCCTCACTTCCTCTACGAAATTCAAACTTTGTACTATTTTTCTTCAGATTTTGAAAGCAATTACTTTATTTTTCTGCAACGTCCCTGTTTTCTAGCAATTGCAACGTCTTTTTTTTCTGGAGAAAAAGGGGGAGGACCAAGTTATCGTGTCTTTGTATGTGTGTCGGGCACAATGTGTCAGCAAGGCAGTGTTTGGGTCCGGACTTGAGAGAGTTTGTATCAAATGGAATTGAGATATTTTGTCTCGATTCCGCAGCTTTTAAGCTATTTGGAGCATACTGGGAGTCTGGGATGTCTAGTGTGGGTTACTGTATTCCGTTCTCCACAAACATACCATTAATAATTCGAATCTCCAATGGACATTTTCCTACAAACATGGTAATATCAATGGTCAAGATTATGAGAGAATCGTTGGGGGAAACTATTCCAACTTTATTTTTTTCCCTTTCTCAAAAGCATTTTCATTTTCACCTACAATAAGGCAATCCAGATTCGAGGGTACACAACAAAAAATAAACAATATTATTTGAAGGTGAAAAGTAACCAAATTTAACTTCACTCATTAATTTAAAAATAACATTGTTCTCCCAATATTCCTTGTTGAAAAAATTGTCCATACGTTACATTTTTAGCATATGCATCCACATTTCAACCTCTTCTTGCACAAAAACGGTCATTTCCATCAATTGTATCTAATTCGTCCTTTAAGTCATGGCATGCTTTGCACGAGACAGAATTTACAAGGGCAAAAATATCAATTCACTTAGTCCTTATTATTTAATAATAAAATAGTAAAAAAAAGAAAAAGAAAAAGAAAAGAAAAACGATTCCAAAATAGTCATATTAGGTTGATAGATTAGTTAGTAGTATTTCGTAGAGTACATTACCTTGGGGATTTGTTGACTACTCAACCATCTGTATTCCAAAAGTTTACCGAGGTCAAAAGCTTTTGGTACCACCTTCTTCCCCCTTCCAAAGTAATTCATAAATGTTTGCCAAACAAGGGCTTAGTCACATATTTAGCCCGTTTGGTTGGGATAAAAATTGATTTATAGTAATTTTTGATAAAAGTTGGTGAAATAAGTGAATGAAGAGTTGATAAAAATGCGAGTTCCATAAAATGTGCGATTAAAATTAAATTTGAAGAAAAATGAGTTTTAAGAAATGAGAACCAAATAGAGATCTAATTACTTTTGCTTTTGGGGCCATTTTACTTGGTAAGCTTTGGCCCACTAATCCACCCAATATATGGGCCAAAATACCCAAGAGTTATAATTCAGTTGAATTTAGTCCATGTGATTTCTTTGTAACGATAAAGTGTTAAAATCTTATTCGAAAAGGACTACAGTACAATTTTTATAAAATAATAATGTTGAGATCGAGAAAAATGATTATTTTAAGAGATTATTAATTTATTGATAAATGAACAATTTATAGATTTATCAATAAAAGAATATTTATTAATTTATAGAGTATCTTATAACTTGCATCATATTTTACCATAATACATATACAAATTTATATACATGCATATTAAATGTGGTGAAATTAAAAATTTAATACACACACACACACACACACAATCTAAAAAGAAAACATTAATATATATATGCATTGACTTCAAAATTTAATATCTTGAAAATTAATTGTTTTGATTTCATGTACACATAGAACATAATTTCTATAGTTATTAGCATTATCTTTTATGAATATAAGTAATTATTTTATATATTCGTTGGACCTTAAAGGATTTAAAAAAAAAACAAGTTATTATCTTTTGTATTTAGCGAAATTATTAATTTAGTACACCGACTTAAGTAGGGATCGAAAATTTTTATTATTTAAGCGAGATTATTAATATATCAAACATTTATTTATCGAGGTTTTACTGTACGGTCGGTCACACTCCCTTGTACCTTGAAGTTCCTTCTTCTTCTTGTTTATTTTTATTTTACTTTCTCCTTTTGATACGAAAGATGCTCTATTTAAAATTTTAGTTTAAAGAGTTTTAGAAAAGGTTGGAAAATGATGTTTTGTAACAATAAATTTATTTTCTTCAAGTTTGAGTATATTTTCAAGAAATCAAGTGTAATTTCAAGATGTAAGACACTTGCACATTTTAGTCTTGATTTTATGTTGTAATCTTTAAATGAAAAGGGTAATTGACACAAAAATTCCTAATTTTTGACTTTATTGCGAAATACCCTTTATCACTTTAATTAGTGGAAAACCTCCTTAGATGGCCCATGCCTTGCAAAATACCTCATATCGTTCAATTTTGTTAGTTTAACAGACGTTTGCCTATTTTTACATAATATCTCATAACCTTTCATTTTGACTCAAAATCTCCCTCTAAATCATCCAAACTTTGTGGAATACAATATTTTCATCTTTTTTTACCCCATAAAACATTTTAAAATGACGAATTCGCCCCCTCATTAAATAAACAAAAATAAAATAAATAAATAAAGTACTAATCGCAGATATATGCCAATTTTCTTCAAAAAGTGCAAACAACTCTCAATTAAAATTTAAAATATTGAAAGGAATAAAATTTTCTTTTATCTCCAACAACTCCACCTACCTCCTATCCAATCACATCACCATCACCATCACCATCACCATCAACATCAACACACACACCCCATCTTCTCTTATTCTACTTCTACCCTTTGTTTCTAGAAATTATTGAATATGTAGCTCATTTATAACTTAGTCCCGACACATTTTTACTTCAAGAATGCAATTTTTTGATTAATGCGATGGTAAATGTGTGGTGATGAAAAATATTTTTTTATTAAAAAATATGTAAAAAAAATGAGAATAAAAAAAATAATGTGACTCAAACGGGGGCCTACTATCAATTAAGTACATAGAAGCATGTATTGACATTACCAATATACAGAAAATAATTTTTTAAGTAGATGTTTTACAAATGAATAACATCAGTCAATCAATGCTAAAAAATTAGACTTCAAATACTCTCTTTGAGGGTGAAAAGCAAGACAACAATAGAAAGGGTAGTCCCTCGCATGTTCATGTGAACTACAACTACTACAAAATTGGGAGATCATTAGTGAAAGGATGATCAACAACGATCCTATCCAAAAGGAAAATGAGGAGTAAGCATTCTTTGAAAATCTAAAAATAAATTGGACAATTATGTCATTCGAAATAAGTATTCTATAGAAAAAAGCCTGTTACGAGCAAGTGGAGAAGAAAGATCTACAAAGGTTCTTATCTCATTCCATTCCAGTGGCTTCACCGAACCAATGGGAAAAACTAAAAAATCCGTGGTTTCCCAGTAGAACCCTATTTTGCCCAAATTGTTTTAGAACCGAAAAAAAAGAAGCGATTTTTCGCAGGGTGAATTCATAAATAGTAGTGAGAACATAATTGAGAACACAACTTTTCATGTCACTGAGCCCCATTTTTCAAAAGAAATGAGTTGTTTTATATATGATTCTATTCTATAAGGAATTTTCAAAATATCATCATAAAAATCCTAATGAAAGATAGTAATTAGAAGACTACCATGCATAAGCAAAACCTTAATAGAAGAGGATTTTTTTTTTTTAAAAAAAAATTACAATAAAATACTAAAATCTTAAAAACTGCTAAAAGAATTCACATTTCCATACTCAGGTTACATCGATAAAATTGTAGAATTAAATTGCCGAACAGCATTTATAAGGTCTAAAGTGTCTTCAAATTCTCATCAAGGATAGTAGTCATCGTTCATGGAATGATTCCTATCATGCTCTCTAGACCTTCCCAACTTTCTCATAGCAACATTCCTGAAATATATGGCATTTTGAGCTTGTGAGCAGGACCTTTGCATTCTAATCCCACTATGACTATTTCTTGATTCCATCATTTGGTTGAGGGGCAGCCTTTTCTTAGCTCCTGGTTCAGGTCTTTGTTTTGGAGCACTGTAGGACCTCAGTTTAGCTTTGAATGATTGTGTGTTCACCATATAGTTTGGATTATTTGCATTACTGAAGTAGCCTTCCAAACAGGCACTCTTTGCTGGTGTGACAGCTACATTGCATCCACAGGAATTTGAAAATCTTGGAGTGCTTTGGGCTGTGGAGAAACGGCATTCGTCGCCTATTAGTCCCCACTCGTGGTCCTGGAAATTCCTGGAATCGGGTATCAATAAACGTGCCTGAATCCCAGTCGGAAATGGAGAGGAATTTGCTTGGCCAAATGAATCATTTCCGGCATCTGAAATCCACGAGTTTGTTCTCCTGGATCTCGATTTGGGCCTGCCTGTATCAACCTCCACAATTTTGGGGCTTTCATCAAATGCGTTTATGGCACTCTCAAATGATGCAGAAAGCTTTCTGCTATGGATTGACATTGCGTGCTCACTTCCATCTTCCTGCATAATGAATTGAGTTTGAATTTTTCTGAGTAACAATTTCGATAAAATTTAAGTCAAAGTTAATAATTAATTTTTTAGAAATCACATTTTTATTAGCTTTTCAACCACACATTTCGATAACTTTATTCAAAATTCATTAAAAATCTTATTTTTAACTACACCAAATGGGGGCTTAATTATTGTTGATTTGCCTTTTGCGTGCAATCTATCACATCTATGTATATTGTTATCTTCACGCAGCCATTCGATTTCAATCCAGAGACATAATATATTGAAACTAACCTCAGATTTGCAGGCATGGAATTGAGGCTGAAAACTCCCATTATTGTTGGTGAAACCTCGAGCTTTTTGTGCACGAACACTGGCTTGTACTCGAATAAGAGCTTGCATGCTATGAAGCGTAGCAGCGGCTTGTTTACGCACAAAATATCCTCTCACCACTGCTTGAAGCTTCACTAATCCTTTCAATGCCCTCAAAGCTTTTCTTGCCTGATTTTCCATTTCCAACCCAAATTCATAAATAAATGAAAACAAAGAAGAAGAAATGTTGTAATCTAATGCTAGAAGTTTCACTAAAAGCAAGAAAGACGATGGGATTTTGCTATGTAGACAAGGCTGGTTTCGTACTTGACTTTCGAGCTGGTTTATTTCTCACCTCTATCTTTAAAGGGTCGTACGAAATCCAAATTAAGATAAGATTAATTTACTTACCAAAAATCCACGGAAGACTGTTTGGATCTTGACAGCAGCCCACTTTTCCCGGCACTCTCCAAACATTGTACCTCTGCCATGACTGGTAAGCCTAACAACTGCAACGGCCGCCTGTGCGGCGGCAACGGCAGCATCAGCTGCAGCGGCAGTGGCGGCGGCCACCGCTATTGCATGCTTACTCTGCTCATTCTCCGACTCACTGTAGAAAGATCTCAACCATGCAGCCTCAGCAGGAGTAATATTTGGCGGTATGGTCGTCGGATTGTGACACAACCCGGTGGTGTCCCTCCCGGGAATCCGCAGGTTCTTGATTTCCCGGCCACCGGAACTTGAATTTTCATTTTTGTCCTTCTCTTTCTTTGTTGTTCCAAACCCAAAAAGACCCTTCAGCCACCTTGTTTTTCTTCCCATTTTCACTTGATTTCAAGAATGAAAAAGAATTGGGTGGCAAGAGGGTATTTCTAGAAAAACTTTAGGCAGGCTTTTAAACTTAGGGCTTACACTGTTCAAGATTCTTAGTCCAAAACTCTGCATACAGCAAGAATCTAGCTTCTTTCCATTTTTTAGTAAAGCTGCCATAGAAAAATTAAAAGCCTCTTAAAAAAAGTAAATTATAAACTTAAAAGTGAATCTTGTACTTTTCACAACATAGAATTACAGCTCAAGAGTTTGTCTTTTTCTTATTGCAGAAATTTATCATACAATGTAAAAAAATATAGATAGGATGCAACATAAAAAAAATTGAGGCAACCCTTTTTTACTTGTGATGACTGGAGTGATTTAGAACTTGAAATTTTCAAACAGTGAAAACGTCTGAAAAAATAAGAAACGTTAACATCATTCTTACACATTCGAAACAAAAGAAAAAAATATGTGACAGACCTCGTGAATCATCTGCATTATAAGACAAAAATGTAAGGCAAAGAACTGCAGAAAGAAGTTAACATAGAAAGGGAAACCAAATAATATTAGGTAAATTTTTTTTTTTCTAGTTTTCAAATAAAAGAATCTTTATTTTGCCAATTACTCCCTCGTTTATTATGCAATTTTCGTCCAGCCTCCGTTTGTGAGAATTTTGGTTCTCATATTCCATATAAACTCCAATATTCACATAGCTTGAGACCATGGAAGAATTCAGTATATATTTGTACGTAGAGAGTGTCAATGCACCGGGATTGATTTCTTGAACCTCATCCATGGTTATTTGATGTTCGTAAGTAATGCAATGAAAAGCGAGAAACAATAGTAAACACATGAGCAATAAATTGTTGATTTTAGTAAATAAGACGTTGGATCAAGAAAATTATAGAAAGAAGGTTGTAAAATCTCGTCATTTTTTTATTTGGCAACTACAATTCAAAGACCAACAAAATGGAAAACAACAATTTCTACCGACCAAGTGCATAATTTAGCACCTCTGTTGCACGGACATATGTTGGATACCACATTTTTTTTTTTAGAAATATTATATGCTTTAAATTTAAAGTTATTAGTAAATAATTAATATGTATTCATATTTAAAATATTTCAACAAAAAAGTTTAATAATAATTATAAAACTAAACTTTATACTATATAAATGAAAACTTTTAAAGAATATAATCAACTTGTCGACCACGTGTCGTGTGAGTACTTTTTTGAAAAATCACGTCGGCACATTCGACACGTGTCCATGTCGGTGCATTATAGTTTAGCACTATTACATGCTAGTGCATCTTTTATTAATTTTAATGCCTTTTAGAAAGGGTTCTATCCTCCTAACATTCCAACTTTGAGTACTTATAAGCCAATGCTAAAAACATACCTTGCAAACGCTTGCTTAAAACGGTCTTCTCTCTGAGTGGTTGCAAAATTTATCAACAACCTTGGCATCAAATGCTATCTTTTCCGAAAACTCCTTTTCTGAAATTATATGACCCCGTTCGGTAGAGATTAAAATCCAATTAAAATTGAAAATATGACCGCTATTGGGTTTCACTCGTCTAATAAAAGTCAACAATAACGACTAGTTCTTCAATTTTAATCTCTACCGAACAGGCTAACACTGAGGGAGCATCGTCTCCAACTTAACTAGGATCGTCAAGAAGCTCAAGTATTGTTAGTACCAAACTAGTCTTGATTCCTACATCTTGAAGATAAGAATATTTACAAGTGTTTCTTATGATGATCAAACATGTGCAGCCTAGCAACCTTGTCCAACGATACTTATCCTTGATCGGTTTAGTCACAACAACAATCTGCGTCCATTAGACAATTTAATTTATGCATTTCTAGTTTCGACATTGGTTTTCAACACAAAGTCGAAGGCTGTAAGATCTCGTTGATTTTTTTTTTTAGTGATCTAATTGCTGTGCAAAGATCAGCAGCAAAGAGAATGAATACGATGGAGGGGGCTCGTGCCAACCATGTGCAATTTTAACTATTGTATTCTTTACTTGCTCGAGGTTATCCAATGCACGTGCCTTGCATTTGCATTTTTTGTGGAAAATTACAAAATTAGCAGATGGTGCATTTGAATTTTCTGCCGTGCTGTGAAGCGCCAAATAATATGAAGGATAATACTGCCTGTAGTATAGCAAACAGACAACTTTTAAAATATCTGAAGCCAACCCAATTATGGAAGTTGCGTGTTTGATGAAAAATGAAACTGATTTACACATAAGAAATGCAACTTTCTTACTTTTTTTTATTCAACAAGATAGATAGTTTCTTCTTGATTAAAAATAATTCAATAGGTTATCTTCATTACCTATTTGGTCCACCCTCTAAATCCCAATAACCGGTGTGGAACTAAATCACATTCCAAAATCTTAAGTTGTTCGACACTCTTATGTGTAAATCAGTCCAACATCTAGGGTATAAGGGGCCGCACTATCATGTCGGATAAATTAGTGCATGAATTATATTTCGTTAATAAAAAAAAAACATGTGCATGCAAATACTAGAGTAACAACTTATCATAGTACATGCATAATAATAAGCAATCACTACTTAAATCAAATGCAGAAAGCGCATAAATAGAAAGAGATAAAATGAAGGTATGTGAATGCAAATCTCCTTGAAACAAATTTCACTCTTTGTATTGGTGTTAACAAGATCAAATGAACGTCCATTTTCCAAGATACAAGACTTCTCCCAAAATTAATATAGCACGCTATTAACTTTGTTTGGCGAGCCTACTTTTGACTGTATTCTTTTAGAATGAAAGATATCGAATTAAAAATATCGAACACGAAACTTAAAATAACATGGAAATTATTTTGACATAATTTGGAGAAATGAAGAATTAGAAATCAACTATTATGAGTTGATTTGGAGTGAAGAAAATGAAATTAAGAGGATCCTATTTATAGATTTTCATGTGTCTCTTCTTAACGGTCGCATCTTTTAGCCCCCTCATGAATGGAAGAAGTCCACTCGGTAATGTTCTATATACTTCACTTGTACTATTTACAAGATACGGTAATCATTAAAAGCATAACTTATCTTAACTGATCTTTGGTAAGCAACACTTATTTGCATCATAGAAATGGAGATGAGTTAAAACTCCGAAGTACTACTTGGAGTCAATCATAACTAGTTTTCCTATTAAACCTAGCCCGTGGGATCTCCAGTCGCCAGGTTAGGTTTATATTAAGTTGACCCATTAGTTTACGCTTTACACCCATTTCCTTCGATGCGCAGTTTATTCTCTCTAAATAACTCATTTGTAAACGGATCCGATAGGTTATTCTATGACAGAACAATTAGAATTGTCCCATTTGAGAGTACTGCCGAATGGTATTATTTACTTTTATTTGCTCTAGGTCATTGAATGCACGTGCCTATCTCGTGCAATTTTTGTGAAAATTACCAAAACATTTGAACACATAAATGATTAGATCTTATTTTGAGATTTACAAATACTAAGAATTGGACTGCGCCAAAAAGAGTCCAATTTCAAAAATTAAACTCATCCACTAAACACTTGGTAAAATATCATCTAATTTGTAAGCAAATTAAAGACGCGTTATAGTTTATAAAATTGATAAGATAGCGGAAAATATCTTGTTGGTTTCAGAGAAAATTGCTGGGAGGTCGATGTCTAAGGCTGCTGTGGTAGCAAGAGCAGAGGATGAGCAGAGGGACAAGGAGGCTGCCTTCACAAGGATAAGGGCAAAAGAGGCAATGAAATGTGTGGCATACTTGGTTGTAACGGAGAAGGTGAGGAAGAGGGAAGCAGCTCTGTTCGTATCACCTAACGTGTCATGGCCAATGGTGGGTAGAACGTGGCTCATTTTGGTGGTGGTGTTGAAAGTGGTGGGAATGTGGGTCATCCTCGTGGTCAGGGGCGGAGCTAGACCTCGAAAGTAGGGGGGCCTAGAGGTAGAGGTGTAGGGGTGGGGCCCATGCGTGCCCCCGAAATTTTTTTTTAGATACGTTATTAACAAAAAAAAATCAAAAAACGTATAAAAGAAAGTACCAATCTTTAATTTAGCAAAATCATACTTTGATAACGTTGTATAATTACATGATCATCAATCATGTCGGCGAAACTGGGGCAAAAAGTTACTGCATTGGTCGCTCGAGCGAGCCTCTAGCGAAAGTCGAGCAAGGGTTGAGCAGTCGTCAGTATTTTTATCATAACTCTCTCTATCTATATCCGATTGTGATGATTCAAATTTCGTTGGAAAGATAACTCGAAGGGCTACAATTCTTCTAGAAATAGCCATATCCAAATTTAAATTATTTTTTTGTCAAAAATGGTGTGGGGGCCTGGCCCCCACCAGGCCCCCACGCCCCTCCGCGTGGTGGTATGGTACAAGGTCATCCTGCTGGTGGTATGGTACAAGTGACGAGAGAAAATTACACAAACAGTCGAACATTAATAATAGCGACAGTGCTAGAAGTTAAAACACGGAAGGTGGTGTGCATCCAATTTTGGTTGTGGAAGAAAAGACTAATTCGACTAGAAATGAGGATAGAGTGGATAATTCAAGTCAGCTGTTGGAGGCATTGGATGCAATGGAGTTTAGGGAAAATGAAAAAATGGGTGGAATAAAGGTGGTAGATGAAGTATAAGGGAAACATCTGAATGATAATTGTGTGCCAGTGGATGTTGACAATAACGAGGAAACGAGGGAAAGTTCGTGACCAACCCATAGGTAACCAATTGTTGAGAAGAATAGTGTTGGTGGGAGCGAGACATTTGCTGATTTTGGTTCTGATGCAGAGGATCACAATATGCATGGGAGATAAATAGAGGAAGTGATGGAGGGGATGCTTTTTGTTCCACAAGTTGAGGATCAGATGCAGCACGAGGAAAATAATGATGGACATGATAAAAATGAGACACGACAATAGTTAGGTGTTTTTCTCAGTTTTCTATGAGAACACAGAGGCTAGTAGCAATATTTCATCCGAAAATGACAGAAGTACATAGGGGGTGCCATAAGGG
The DNA here is from genome assembly GCA_019097785.1 of Fraxinus excelsior. Classification (NCBI taxonomy): domain Eukaryota; kingdom Viridiplantae; phylum Streptophyta; class Magnoliopsida; order Lamiales; family Oleaceae; genus Fraxinus; species Fraxinus excelsior. The sequence continues at coordinate 6,130,410 of CM032630.1, forward strand.
TTCACATAATGGCCAAATGGCACCCCCTATTGGGGGGTCGACTGCGGGCCCAGCCGACCCCCCAATAGGGGGGTGCCATTTGGCCATTATGTGAACCCTTATGGCACCCCTTATGTACCCATAGCAAAACCCTATTTCATCACAATGTAATCACGAATGTGGTAGACCAAGTGAGTAATATTGGTTCAAATTAGTTGATTTTTATATTTGTCTAGACACTCTTATCAATTTTGGCCAACTTTTTAGGATATTTTGTACCTCCCCTTTGGCAAAAATGAATCTATTTTAGAAATGAAATCCATGCTCCAAATAATTTAGTTTATGCATATCTAGTTTGTTCGCGGTTTTTAGTACAAATATAGGAGGAGGTAAAATCTAGTCGACTTTTTGGTGACTAAAATTCGAAGACCAAGAAAAAGAAAGAAAAAAAAAAATCCGGAACATTGTAACTGACCTAGTGCATATTTTAGCACTATCACGTGCTAGTGCATCTTTTCTAAATTTCAATGCCTTAAAAGAAAGGGCTCTATCCCTCTAACATTCCAACTTTGAGCACTTATCAGCCAATGCTAAAATTATACCTTGCAAACAATTGCCTTGAATGGTCTTTTCTCAAAGTGGATTCTTAATTATTCACCAACCTTGGCATCAATTGCTATAGTATCATTTATTTTTACTTGCTCGAGGTTATTGAATGCACGTGCCTAGCTAGTGCAGTTTTTGTGGAAACGACCAAAATATTTGAATGCATAAATGGTTAGATCTTTCTTTTGAGCTTTAAAAATACTAAGAATTAGAATTTTCCAAAAAGAATCCTATTTCAAAAATTAAATTCATCCACTAATCACTTGCTAAAATGTCATCTAATCCTTAAGTAAATTAGAGGCGCGTTATAATTAAAATTAATTGATAAGACAGTGGCAAAGATCCTGTTGGCTACAGCAAAGATTGCCACAGGGTCAACTTCTGAGGCTGCTGTGGCAGGAAGAGAGAAGGCTGAACGGAGGGCCAAGGAGGCTGTTTCACAAGGAAAAGGGAAAAAGAGGCATTGCAATATGTGGGGTACTTGGTCATAAGGGAGAAGGTAGGAAGAAGGAAGCAGCTTTGCTGATATCATTGAGGTGTTGATGGGAAATTTACGTCAATTCCCTTTATTTCTATTGCCCGCATGATTTTTTGTTGTTCAGGAGAATATTAACAAACAAAGAAAGATAAATAATATAACGCACAAATGGATCGTCAAAATTTTTGCACTATATGAAAAATTGTTACAATCATATAAAATTTTCACTCACCAACCCAATCTCAAAGTATTACAGAGAAAAATACCTTCAACAGCCTAGAACCTTTTTCTTTCTTTTCTCTAAGCTATGCTTTTTTATCTCTTGGTTGGGATAGATAAAAGAGGAGAAGAGACATGTATTTATAGATGCTAAAGGAGGTGGAAGCAAGGAGGTGATGTAGAGAATTAAATTCTAAATTCTCCTACTTCTTTGACTTCTCAAGTCTTAACCAAGAAGAAAGAAACTGTCACTAATCCTTTAAGCCACCAATTTTGACTAAAGAGGGAATTACCTAACAGGTGTCGTGGCCCAGTGGTGGGGAGAATGTGACTCCGTTTGGTGATGGTAGTGTTGGAAGTGGTGGGAGTTTAGGTCATCTTGGTGGTGATATTAACAAGTATTATTAATAGTCTAGAAGTTAAAACACGGATGGCGGTGAGCGTCCAGTGTTGATTGTGGAAGAAAAGACTAGTTCGACTGGAAATGAAGATAGAGTGGATAGGATTGTGAGAACTACCTAAATATTTGAATGTGTAAATGGTTAGATCTTATTTTGTGATCTAAAAATATTAAGAATTTAACTTTGCCCAAGAAATTATATTCAACAATGACATTCGTACGTTTAACAAAGGTGAAATGTCATCTAATCCGTAAGAGAGTTGGAGACGTGATGATTAATATTAAGTCGACAAAAAGCAGTCACCTTTATCTTTGGGGGAGCAAAAAGAAGAAATAAAGCACATATTGACTGTGGCAACAAATAATCCATCTGGTTTTGTGATGCAATAGTTAGTCCAAAGTGATGAACTCAATAATGTACAAACATAGGGAAGGCTCTCAAAAAATGTTAAACGAACAAAATAATTGTTGAGGTTGACTGAGAATTAAAATCAAGAAAGAAAAAAAAAATAAAGTAAAGGGCAAAGATAAGTTACCATATTCGAGGGACGAGGTATAATATATAATAATACACAGAGGGACAGTACTGAATACGTGGACATGAAGTAGAGGCATCAAGGTACATGACTGGAGGCAGAGGGAAAGGAAAGGAAATGTAGCGTTAAGGAACATACAGAAAGAGTCGAGGGTGTTAAGGGATATATATTCCACATCGATAAATGATGTTGATATAGATTAATTAATAAAAATCTTGAGCTACTCTTCTTATTAAGGTTGACCTTTTAAGATGGATCCTCAAATTTTAACATGGTATCAGAGCCCATTATACTCCAAGTCTCCAACGAGTGATTCGATCCCGTTAAGACTCTAAAATGAGCATGTGGATTTTAAGACTGGTCTGCTCAGATGAGCCACCATCTGAGGGGGCGTGTTAAGGGATATATATCCCACATCGATAAATAATATTGATGCAGACCAATTAATAAAGATCTTGAGCTACTCTTTTTAACAAGGTTAACCTTTTAAGATGGAACTCAAATCTTAACGGAGGGAATATTTTAATGAATTTCTTACCATTCATCAAATTAATGTAAACATGGATAGAAAGAAAAATCCCAGCCAGTGAAACAAATTCCAGTGATTCTTGCATTTTGATACGTTGTGAATGTTTTGCTGCGATATAATCTCTGCCAATTGATATAAATATTGCTTTTGAGTTTATAGTATTGTTTACTTGTACTTGCTCAAGGTCATTCCTAGCTCATGCAATTTTGAGAAAACTACCCAAATATATGAATGCATAAATGCTTAGATCTTGTTTTGAGCTTTAAAAAAGAAATAGACTTTGCCCAAAAAAAAATTATTTCAAGAATGCAATTCATCCATTAAACATTTGGTAAAATGTCATCTAATCTGTAAGCAAAATAAAGAAGCTTTATAATTAATATTAATGCTATAAAGATTTTGTTGGCTGTAGTGGAGATTGCCGCTGGATAGATGTCAAAAGCTGCTGTGGCAGCAATAGCTGAAGGCCAAGGAGGCTACGTCACAAGGATAAGGGCATAAGAGGTGTTGGTATTATACATGCCACAAAGCATAATAACAATGCAGAAATTAGAAAGCACACAAGGGATTTTTCGTCTTAAGGCTCGGATGTTCACCCAATGTTGGGCTAATCACCACATTGAGCATACACCGAAGTGATTATCGCTCTAATTCACTAGAAACGAACAATATTATCAAGATCAAGTTACAGTACAGTAGATCCACAAAGGATTTTCCCTCAGATCCAAAAATAATCTCTCACGGAAACCCTAGTATACGATTACACAGAGTAACCAAAAATATTGTTCACACAAGAACAGAAAACACAACTCAAGCCTCAATCTACACTAGAGATTACCAAGAATATCTAGACTCAAAGATTACAGATGAAAACCAAGAGTTTTCTAAGAGAGAATACAGAGAGACGAAGATGAGAAAACCCTAGAAGAGTCTCGAGTCAATGAGAGAATGAGAGAGTCAAGCCAATAATACAATCAGTCATGCCATCCAACGGTTGCAACACATCCACATGTTTTGATCTCAACCATTGAGATTAAGTGTACTGGGATGCCGGGTTGCACACTGAAAATGGGCCAGACTTCTCAGTATAACAAGTTCTCATCATAGGGCCAGAACAATAGTAATAGGATTGGGTTGCATCATTGGGCCCAAATGTTAAGCACCAAACTTAACAAGAGGAAACATAAACATGCGGAGTAATTGGTCATGAGGGAGAAGGTCGGGAAGAAAGAAGCAGGTCTGTCGATATCACCTGAGGCGTCCTGGTACAGTGGTGGTGGTGAAAATGTGTCTCATCTTGGTGGCGGTAATGATGTAAGTGGTGGGAATATGGATCATCTTGGTGGTGGCATTTTACAAGTGACAAGAGAAAACCATACAAATAATATTTGTAGTGACAGTACAAGAAGCGAAAAAGTGGATGGTGGTGTGCTTCTGTTGGTTGTGGTAGACAAGACTAATTCGACAGTAAATGTGGATAGAGTTGATAATTCAAGTCAGGTATTGGTAGCATTGAATGCATTGGAGTTGAGGGAAAATAAGAAGTTGGGTGGAATAAAGGTACTACCTGAAGCATCAGGGAAGCTTCCAATTGATAATTATGTGGCAATGGATGTTGACAATAACAGAGTATGAGGGTCAGTTCTGAATCAATCGATGGGTAATCAGTTGCTGAAAACAATAGTGTTGGTGGGAGTGAGACGTCTTCTGATTTTGGCTCTGCTGCAGAGGATCGCAATATGCATAAATAGATGCAGTGATTGAGGGGATGCTTTAGGTTCCACAAGTTGAGGATCGGATGCAGCGCAAGGAAAATAATGAAGGACAGCATAATAATGGGACACACAACAAAGGTTATGCGTTTTTCTCGGTTTTCTAAGAGCATACAGAGGCTAGTAGCAGTATTTAATCGGAATGAGACCAAGAGAGTGGTAGACATTGTGACTTGCATCTATTCAAATTAGTTCATATTTATATTTGTCTACTCAACAATTTATCATCAATGTCGCGCCCAAGTTTTATGTAAAAACGATATTCTGTACCTCCATTTATTTCCCCACAAAAAAAAAGAATAAAAAAATTTGACGAAAAGCAGCTTACTGTGGAGTTTAAGGTATTGTTTGCTTTTAATTGCTCGAGGGTATTGAGTACACGAGCAGTTTTTGTATAAACTACCAAAATGTTTGAATGCATAAATGGTTAAGAGTTTTTATTTGAGCTTTTAAAATACTAAGAATTACACTTTGTCCCAAAAAATTATATTTCAAATGTGAAAATCATCCACTTCACATTTGGTAAAATGTCATCTAATAAGTAAGCAAATTAAAGACGCGATGTAATTAAAATTAAGTCAACAAAAAGCAGCCATCTTCATCTTTGAGGAAGCAAAAAGAAGAAGTAAAGCAACATATATAGTCTCCACAAGAATGCTAATTGCTAAATCTGTTGTAATCCATCAGGTTTTTGTGATACTGCAATAAGTTCAAAGGGATGAACTCTGTTATGTAAAAACATATTAAGGCTCTTAAATTATATGGTGCACTGATTCTGCACCACCCTCGGCTTCGTCGTGAATGGAAGAAATTTTGAATTAAAAACCATTGGGTGTATGAGAGGGGTTAAGTAGACACTATTGAACATGATAGACAATGTAATAGGATAATATTTTAACTTTTATTTTCCTTTCCTAATATTCAAAAAAATTGTTGGTTGACTAAGAATTAAAATAAAAGAAAGAAAGAAAATCAAGGGCAAAGAATTGAAGGACTGTGTGTAATATAATAATGTGCCGAGGGATAATATTGAACACAAGCACACTAGTAAAGAGCTTCAGGGTAAACGGCTGAAGGCGGAATGAAAAATAAAAGGAAATGTATGGTGAATAAACTTACAAAAAGAGTTGAGAGGATTTTGTCATAAATTTCTTACCATACATCAATTAGAGTAGAACCTGGATAGAGAAAGAAACACCCCAGATCACGAAACAAATGCCGGTGCTTCTTTCATTTCAATATGCTGTGAATTCTATGCTGGGATATAATCTCTACTAATTCATACCAATATTGCTTTGTAGTTTATTGTTTACTTTTACTTGCTCGAGGTCATTGAATGTGCGTGCCTAGTTCGTGCAATTTTTATTTGAAAAGAACCAAAACTTACGAATGCATAAATGATTAGACCTTATTTTGAGCTTTTATATTTTGCCCCAAAAAAAATCCTATTTCAAAAATGAAATTCATACACTAAACATTTGGTAAAATGTCATCTTATCTGCAAGCAAATTAAAGATCCGTTATAAAATTAATTGATAAAACTATGGCCAAGATCTTTTTGGCTGCAGCGAATATCACCGAAGGGTCAATATCTAAGGCTGCTGTGGAAGCAAGAGCGGAGGCTGAGAGAGGGCCAAGGAGGCTGTGTTTACAAAGAAAAGGGCAAATGAAGCATAGGAACATGTGGCATACTTGTTCGATAGGGAGCAGGTGTCCGGACCCAGTAATTGATCATCTTGGTGGTGGTATTGTACAAGTGACGAGAGAAAATCATACTAATATTAATAGTAGTAACAATGCAAGAAGTGAAATGCGGATGGTGGCGTGCATCCGATGTTGGTTGTGGAAGAAAAGACTAATTCGACGTGGATAGAGTGGATAATTCAGGTTAAGTATTAATGGCAGCATTGAATGCAGTGGATTTGAGGGAAAAGTAAGAAAATGGGTGCAATAGAGGTACTAGATAAAATATAAGGACGCTTCCGAATGGATGATAATTGTGTGCCAATGGATGTAACCGATGGGGAATCAGTTGTCGAGAAGAGTAGTGTTGAAGAGAGTGAGACGTCTGCAGTATTTTTTTTTCTGCAGCAGAGGATCACAATATGCAGAGGCTAGTAGCGATATTTCGTAAGATTGTGATCACTGGTGCTGTAGACATTGTGAGTTATACCTGTCCAGATTTGTTCATTTTCATATTTTCTGCTCAAAATTTTCTCATCAATGTCGGGCCAAGTTTTATGTAAAATTTTCTCGAACATTTTATGATATTTTGTAGCTCCCCTCTGTTTTCCGAAAAAAAGTCTATAACGAAACAGTCTTCGATATAGTCTCTGCTAATACATATCAATACTGATTTGGGGTTCGACAAAAAGCAGTCTCCTTCATCTTTGGGGCAGCAAAAAGAAGAAATAAAGCAACATATATTAATCTGCACAAGAATGCTAAATCCATTGACTGTGGAAATGCAATAGTAAGTTCAAAGGGATGAACTCTTTAATATACAGACATATGGAAGGCTCTCAAATTCTTAAGTGCACTGATTTTGCCCCACCCTCGAGAAAATACTTCTACGTGAATTAAAAAAAGGTTGAAACAAAGAAGTTTAATTATAATGTACCAATGGGGCATGTTTTGAGGGTATGATAAGTACGCGTTATTGAACATGAAAAACGATGTAATGAATTATGTTTTAACTTTTTTTGTCTTTTGTTATATGTTCAATAAGGACTAACATGTGGGAGAGAGTCAGAGAGATATCATCAATGAGGTAATATTGTGTGAAAAGAAAAAAATGGTTAAAGAATTATCATCGAGATCAGATATATTATATTTGCAAAAATGAATAAGAACTTACTTTTTAACATAAAACATCAACGAAGAAACTCAACTTGTTCGTGTTTGTTCAAGGAAAAAATATGAAACATAGATAGGACAAGTAGATATTTTGTTTGGAGGGGATAAGACTCTTGAAGAGAATAGTACATATAATTCAAGTCAATAAAAAAAATATTAATAAAATGACTGCTTTCAAAGGTTGGTTTGATAAGGAGACTATCCTAAACGAACCAAAAAACGAATGAAGAGCGATTTACTTGCATCCAGGGCGGAGCCAGGAATTCATCATACGGGAGGCTAAGATTTTTAAAACGTAATGTACGAATAAAATTTATATATAACAAGGAAAATTGTAACACAATGTTACCTATTACAGTTGTACCCGACGATATTTTATAGCATAAAATTCATTTATAATAGAATCTAGATCTAAATTCATACTAAATTCTCGTTCCATGTTTAGTGTTAAACAATCGGCCAGAAAACCATCATCTATTTTGTTACAAATTTTCGTCTTCACATGTTTCATTACTGAAAATGGTCGCTCCACAGTCGATGTTGAAACTAGTAGTGTAAGTACTAAACAAATCAACTTAGTCAACATTACGTAACTCTCGACCTTCTACTTGCAACCAATTCTCGACATAAATCAGAAAGTGTGGGCACTTGAAATCGAGGCTCAAAAATCACATCGTTCTGATAATGTTGCAACTCAATTTTCAAATAATAAATATTTTGCTGCGTAAAATCTTCAGGATAAAACTTCCCTGCAAGCTTACAAATATTATCCATGTTAAATGATTCAAAAGAATTTTTTGGATCCAAAGTTGTACTGAGAGAAAATAATTATAATGATGTCTCATTAAATCTTGTATTTAACTCCAACATCAGAAAATCTACGACTACATTGAACATATCAAAGTGGTAATGATGTTCAATGGTAGGATACTGACGACCACGAGAACGACCAACCATGTACGAACCATTAAAGTTAGGTATATGTATATCATTTTCTCCGGCAAAAAGGTTCACATCTTGAAGAAATTCTTCTGAATTATCTTCTCTCAATGCTTGAAGGATACCTTTTGTAGTATGAACAAATCTCATAGCAGTTAAGATGTCTTGAGTTTTCTTTTTCCTGAGTCTTGTTCAATAGAATCAAATGGTTCCACATTAAAATTAGAAGGTGAAGATCGTTCAATTTCAGGGGATGAAATTGGATTTGGAGTGGACGTCGTATGAACTGGAGTGCCATGGTGTTTGTTACTCTTTGAAAAGAAAGATAACAAAATTCTTCATTTCTTGGAAGAGGGTCGATCTTCCTCCATATTAAACCTAAGAGCACACATATAAAAAAAAATTCAAAACAATGCCATCATAATTCATAAATACGCATCTTCACTCTCTTTTTCTAGTTCTACCCCAACTTCTTTCTAGACACATGTCCAACCAAACCACCACCAATGCCAAATAAAAAGTTAGAAACACTAAATGTTTTCACAAAAAATGTCAAATTATCAATATTCTGTAATGAGTAATCTATTAACTATTGGTTAGCTAAATAAGAAATCCAAGCCAAAGCAATTAAGCAAGAACTCACTTTCAAAAATTATTATTTATTATATATTAATGTGACTATGTGAGCATTTCATTATTATTTATTAAGCATTTCATTATTATTGAAGGTGAGTTCTAGATTATTAATAATAATTTATTAAACAATGAGATTTATAATTTATTAAACATTCATAATTTTAGATTTTAGATATTAATTAAACTTTAAACATTCATTATTATTTATTAAATATTAATGTGAGCATTTGAGCATTATTTATTAAGCATTTCATTATTATTTACTACATCAATCCATCATGGATTCATCTATATGACTATATTCTAGATTTAGAATACCTTACCTTGGTCGGTTCGTGTCGCCAGTCGCGGCTGTTCAGCGGAGGTGGACGAACCTCGAAGGCAGCCAGCAGGGACAGAGCAGGAGCAGGAGCAGGTCCTATTTCAGGTTTGCCGGTTGGTTTTAGAGAGTGATAGAGTTTGGTGAATTTAGGTAAAGTGAATGAGAGAGGGTTGGATGAAATTAGGTTTCTCAAATTGAGGGGGGAAATTGGGCTTAACCAAAATTGGGCTATTGATTTGGACCGTGGCTATTGGATTGGATAGTGGGCTAAATTGGGCTTCAACTATTTTTTTTAGAGCATAGGGTGGGCCCCAGCCCACCCCTATCTCCATCCCTGCTTGCATGCGTCCAATTACATACAGTCGGTACATTACATCCGATACAACGAATGCGTCATTGAACATATTTTATTCAATCATCACTTGAAAAACTTGGCTGATCATCACGAGTTTCCTATATTATAGCTATTACTCTAGACCCAATTTTTTCATGTACAAATGTCACGGTACATCGAAAATTATACAACAAGCCGGGGTTAAATAGAAAATAATAATAGGTGACATGGTTTACATGTACCGCTAAGATTAATCGATTTACTTAAGCAGATGAGTATTTTTTAAAAAATAAATGATGATTTGGATCGACTAAACTTGAAAATGAGTGATTTTATTTAACTTTTTTAACTTGTATATGTTTAAGAACAAAAAGTTACTTTTTTACTTCTTTTTTTTTTAAGCTGATCTCTCTTATTTGTCATACTTTCTATCAAACATGTGGGGGGGAAAAAGGGGTAAAAACGGATATTTTTATTCAAATATATGGGACAAATCATAATTGCCAGCCTCGAGTCTAGTTCCAGTCTAGTACCATAGACCTTTATTTGATCCCTAATTTTTTTTAAAATATATAATTTTCTCTTTCATCTTTTCAATCACACATTTTTTTAATAAAATAATATTATACGTAAATTCAAAATGTTTTCTTATTTTTTAAATCACATATTCTCTAACGATCTACCATTTCAAAATACATTTTATACAAAAAAAAATAAAAAAATGGAGCTTAAACAAGCCCTAATTATGTAAACTTAAGAGCCACCAATGTGAGCTTCTCTTCACGAAAATATAACGTGTTGGACTTGACTTATTTCTAAAGAAGAAGCAAAAAAAACTTAAAGCAGTACCCTTGATGACCCTCGATGACCCTCGATGTAAGCGAAAGAGTGAAACTAGAAAAGCAATTTTTCACAAACACGAGGATGGATTGAGTCTAAAGAAAAGTTTTATTCGAGAGCAACAAAAAATCAAAACCGCAAAATTAGGGGCAGACCCAAACCATTTATCTTGTGGGGTCAAAAATGAAAATTCAAAAATATTTAGAACTGCATATCATTAGCGAAAATAAGTCAATACCAAATTCCAAATACATTTTAGAATTAGAATAACCAGTAACTAATATACTCGAATTAGCTTCAATTCAATACCTAAATTAATTGAAAAATGGATTGAGGACAAAAGACGAATTCATCGTGTGTAACCGCGTAAGAAGCGTGCGAATGGAAAAATTAGGGATTTCAGATTTTTGAATGGGGGGTATCAAAGTCATTGCCTTATGAGTCATAGTATATTAGTTGGGTTGGGTCAATCAATGAATTATGGATTAATGAGTTGGTGTAAAGTGTAATTGGACTTGGGCTTGTGAGTTGTGATTGTGGCTGCTCTTGTGTAAGTGGTAAGTGTTATGTTAAAAAAAAAACTAAAATTAAAAAATTGTAGGGTCACATGACCCCACGTGGGTCCGCCCATGCACAAAATTAAAACCCATCCAGGACGAGGGCACCTGAACCAGCTTCTGGTTGCTTCAGAGGCCGTCATTCCATGCACTGGGGTGGCCACATTTCGTCCCTTTGGCACGATCGCGATCCTCCAGATACGCTGAAGTTGTCTCGTCCGCAGCATCAACACTTCACCTTAGAACTATACATGTCAAAAATTCCAATTCGACCTAACACACCATAGTCCTTGGACACATTAATTAATCTCAATATGAGCCACCAGAACGTGGAAAATATTTATGGACTTGGCATAACATATTTGACAACGATAATGTATCATTTCTCTATATCAAAAGCATAATAAAAGAGGATTAACTTATATCTACGTTCGGGAAAGATTATTAGTAGTTTTTTAAGAATTTTTTTAGGAGGAATAGTGGTGAGAACCAAGAAATGTGTTGATAATAATGAGTAATAAATTGAAATTGTCTCTTTGATTGGATACTAATAAAAAATTTGTAGGTTCCTAAAAAATGTTTTCCAAACATATGCTATGTCTACATGCATTTCCCCCTCCAGACACGAGAGTAATGTTATTCATCATCCCTGATATCAAACATTAGTTTTGATGACAATTGTATGACATTAAATAATAAATCTAAAAGAGTAGTGCTATGGGTACATAAAGGTACCCATAGCACTTGACATAATGGGCAAGTGTTTGCCCCTTATTGGAGGGTTTCCGGGTGAATTTATCAAGCATGACCATTTAAATTGATGCTAAATTGCATTATTATGTGTGTGGGTCTTCGTACACGTTCTTCATGGGTCCACACGTGTCCACTCCAAAAAGGAGTAGAGGTTGATGGTAGAAGTCATTGAAACCTACAAAGCTAGAAATATATAGTACAATTATGAGGTGTATAACTCTATATTAGTAAAATATAGGTTTATCCCCATGTACATAAAGAAGCCACCAGAATTGCACAAAAATACACACATTTGTACGGGCCCCACCATTTGATTCCAACTTTATTTTTTCTTTGATTCGATATTTCGACCTATGAATTCATTTAAATTTTTATAAAAAAAAAATTTACAATGTGATAATAATAATTATATTGTTGATTAAGTTTAAATAATCGTTAATTTTATTTTTTTTACATACCCTCAATCTCCATACTCACACTAATTTCTCTCAATTTCATTTTTCTTTAATTTTTACCTTAAATTATTAAACGTAAAATTATAATCGTTAATTTTTCTTTTCTACCTATCCTTAACAATCATACTCACACAAATTTCTCTCAATCATTCTCTTCAGTTTTTACGGTTAAAAATGGTAAATTTATGGCATCAACATGGATATTGAAGGAATTCAAAGATTTTCAGAAGAACTCTCCTACGTCATGCAGTGCTGATAGACAAACATCTTCTATAAAGTGGATTATTTTGGTTTTTTTATTAAATTGATTTAATGTACGGTATCATTAGAACATGTTGAAAAGATATTCGATGGAATTTATGAAGTTAGGTTATCGTTTGTCATTCATTTTGCCTCTATGATGGAAGTTTTCATTGTATTGTGGTTTTAATACTGATAGATGTCATTGATTTGTCCTAAATTTTTCACTATATTATCATTAATTAATTGGTCTTGACTACATAGTCTTGCACAAGGTCTTTGTAAAAAAACTAAATGCTGATGTAACCGATACATGTAATTGAAGATTCTATGAGCACGAGATGAATGAAACATAATGTCTTACCTCAATATGTAGAAAAATGAGTGCTAGATTAAACTTTATTATCTCTTTAATAGGGCATCAACACCTAATCATCTATATCCTGTCTTTTTTTAAAAAGAACATAGAGACCTTCAAACGCAAAGTCTAGAAAATAAGTTTCGAATCAAATCTCTTAATATTATTTTTGTCACCTATCATCGTTTCAAGTATTTTAAGTTTAATGTAACTGATGCTTAAAACAAATAATTTTTTTTATATTTATGTTATCATATAGTCAATTATACTATGACACGTGCTTCTCACTAGTACTACAATAAAATTATCAAGTGATCAAAATTTAAAATTATATTAAATAAGTTTTTTATAATAAAATGGTTTAATTTATAATTACGAATCCTAATCTTTTGAATGTTTTCAGTTACGTGTCCTACTTTTTCAAAAATAATAATTTTAAGTGTCATGACTCATTTCGTTTCACATTTCTGTTATGGTGCAACCTAGTGCGTGTATCCACAGAGTATACACATGAATAAAGGCGTCAATTTTGCTCATCAATTCGGACGGTCCGTGACTCGGCTCAGAAAAAGTTTAAGCCAACCCAAGTGACTTGTTGAGCCACACGAGCCAGCTCATGTCACGAGTCATTTTTGGCCATCATGTTTTTCTTATCCCTAGAGGGAAAGGTATTTCCCTTTTTGGCTAGTTGTGGACGAGGAGAGATTCGAACCCCCAACATTGTAGTTCGTAGCTACGTGCTCTAATCATCTAAGCTACAAGCCCCACTTCGTCTCCATTGGTTTTGTTCTAAGCTCAGCTCAGCTCGGCTGGACTTGGGGTTAAAAAAATTTCAAACCATTTCTACTCAAATGGAGCCCGAACCTCATGTCGCAACGGCTCATTTACATCCCTATACATGAATGTGTGTTATTGCCTCCCCCCTCTCACATGTGTATCTCTCTAGATGGCCCATGTTAAACAAAAATTCAGATTTTTAACGGATTTTGATAAAAATTGGTGAAATATGTGATTAAAAAATTGTGAATCAAGGGCGGACACAAGGATGGCATGGGGGTCACGCAACCCACAAACTCTGGGGGCCAATTTTTTTATTTTTTTTTCAAAATTTCTATGTTTTTGTCTCGATTTTCAAAGTCATTATAGGATGCTAAACAAAGTCGAAATATTACATTCTTAATATCATTTCGAAGTGTTCGAGACCTAATTTTCTAAGTCGTTAATATGTCAAACTAGTATTTCGAGAATTTCAATAAAATGCTAACTTTAAAAAAAATTCGATGATCGTATGCTAACTGAATCCACAAATCACATATGTCATCTCGAAGCTCGTTTTGAGACCTACATCATAGACATATCAAATGATTCAAACAAATATCGAAAATAGTTAAAGATGTGTCAAACTCTTAATAAGAGTCATCTAATTCGTCTTTTTTAAAGAAATTCAATTATTTATTATTTTTGCGGCTCAAATTTTTCGATATAATTTACATCATTTTATTAGAAAAATTTACATGAGATATGACATCACAAATTTTTAAACTTTACATCCAAAAAAGTCATATTTCAAGAAAATTTTCGGATCTAAAATTACATGTGATATAATTTTTATTTTTTATTTTTGATGTAAATTTTCGAATGTAAAATTCTTTCCAACTGTTTTGCAATAAGTGGTCAAAAGTTATGAACCGAAACACATATTCATGTGTTATACTCCATGAATAAGCTCCACTTGGGGAAACATCCAACAGGTCATGCAAATTGGAGGAATAAAGAAACAGTAAGTTGAGCAAATAATGGAACACCAAACCGCATGCATGCCAAGCTGTCGAGAAGAATATTCAAAATGTGTTGCTTTCAAGGTGGACAAAGGCTATAACCCTAAAACCATTTTACAATATTTCTCAGCAACATAACAGATACAACGTTGTATTATAACACAAAGATGCTAAGATTTAGGTCTTCTTAGGTGTATAGACAGGCATAATGGTGTAGGGTTGAATGATGATGGTGATGTTGGTGGGTTGTGGGAAGTGAAGAAAAAGGCAACAAATTAAGATCACAAAGAGATTCAGATAAGGTGGAAAACATGCACGAAAAGAGAGAGACATAGGATGGGGACTGTAGAGTTGCTTATTAGGGCACCATGTGAGAAGCATGATGGCTTAGGATTAGGTTTTTATTTGTTTTTTCTTCCTCTTTACATATTTTAGTGACGTTGAAATGGCGGCCACGACCACTTTGTTTTCTTCCGGTAGTGACTATGTGGGTAGAAGTGGCGTCTAAGTATTTGTCTGTGTCGAGGTGTCAAAATTTAAGTAGAAAACGATCGAAGTGACATTTCAATAGAATTACTTTGATAGCTAAATGGGACACAACAGATGTCAACTCTTGCACCTGTTGTAAATGTCCTAACATTGTTAATTCATGGTTCATATTTGTGCGAGCGCGCGTTTTATATGCAAAAAATAAACAATCTTATGTGAACATTTAGCAATCCCTGTAATAATTTCATAGTGGTTGCTCGAATACTTGGAAAATTGCCATTGGAATTGGAAAGTTTAAACTTTCAATTTGTAGAAAGTGATTCATTAAATTTTAAAAAAATTGTAATATGTAGGTTTTAACATACTTAGGGTTATGGCTTATGTGATGGCTAAAACCCCACCGAAAATCATATGATAATTAAGCCCCCGTTTGACGTCCATTAATTTCTCATTCTTCATTTCAATCACTCATTCTTCAAATAAAATAATATTACACACAAATCAAAAACTTTTCATCATTTTTCCACCACATATTCTCACATCAATCACTATTCCAAAATTTATATTCTCTTCAAAATGGGTTTCAAACAGGGGCTAAGTGAAGATCATGGTCGGACTTAAAACTTTGAGTGCCCATTTTTCATTTAATTTTTTTTCAAATTATAAAAATCTTGAAATAAATTTGTAATATATGAAGCAAACACATCACAATATAATAGAGGCATTAGAAGAATGAACGAAGAAAAATAGCGTTTTACCAATGCTAGCAAGCACGATAACGTGAGTTAGCCTTCACAAAAGAATGGAGAAAGGCCATAGAGCTGCTGATTGGCTCATTAATGCATGAGTTCGACTCATTGGATATAAGAAATTTGGAGATGATGACTTTCAAGTGCAGTGAAAGCCATGAAGTTGTCATGTTGAATTTTGTGCATTTCAACGTTGTTCGTACTTGGTTTTTATCTGTAAAATAGGGTCGGGAAATTCAATCCCCATTAGGTTTAGGTGGCTCTAAATGATAGGTTAAATGAAAGATAAAATTAAATGACTTATTTAATTTCACATATCATTTAATCACACATTAACGACATCGAATGAATAGTATTATTCTAATAACTGCACCTAGTCTTTGATGGTGTTTTTATAATCAAAGTCTCGATTCTCAGCTCTCGACGAAAATTTCACTTATAATGACATATATTTTTATAGTTCAAAGTCATTAACTTTTTATTGTTTCCTTGGAAAAAAATGCCAAGTCTATTGTTAAAAATGAATTTTTGTACCTATTACATACACAAATGTAATGAAATTGTATATAAGACAAATTGACATACACATTCAATCATAATTAACATATACATTAAACAATGTCAACACTGTCCAACAAAATAAATCCAAGATAAGACACGAAACCAAGTACAAAGTTATGTTACAAAATACATGTTGGCAATATCTTGCCCAATAATTTAAAAAACGGTTTTTGAAATCAATAACCTAGATCTTGTCACACCATTTTGTCAATACACTTTTGTAAACCACATTTGTACAGGTAGCATAATTGGGAAACCAAACTATCAATGTTACGTCGTCATCATGATGTCACGGCAGTGTTGTTTCTCCACATGCGATGCATGTTAGTGTCTGTGCCCTCAGGGCTTGGTACTTCCAATCTGTGGTCCCAACCATATACATCATCAGCACAGCACAACAAACTTGGGCCGACAGGAGCCCAATCCATAGTCCAAAAAACCCAAGCCGAACCAAGAACCCAAGCCCAATTGCTATTGGCATGCCCACTAGATAGAACGCACCGAGGTTCACGCTAGCTGCCATGGACGGACGAGCGGTCCCACGTACGACTCCACATCCAACGGTTTGTGGACAATTTCCTAGCTCGCACAACCCTAGTATCGGGAGAGCACTTGATGTCAACCGTGCGATGTTCAAATCATTCGTGAACATTTGAGCCCACGAATTTCTCATTGATACGGCGAATGTCATAGCTGTCAAGCCCATTAATCCCGATAAGAAAATTGACACCATGGCCGAGACTCGAGCCTTATTGGGTTGGTTCGCTCCGAGTTCATTCCCGACCCGAGTTGACACCGCAAACCCTAATGAAGATGGAAATACGTAAAGAAAGGATGTCGTTTGAATCAAAACACCCATGGATGCCACAGTGGAGTCGGGATCCACCAAAAGTCCACACAAAACTATCATAATTTCGTACCACCACCATTCGAGGCACACTGAGACACAGCTTGGCATGGCTAGCTGAATAAGCGGTGTCCAACCAGTCAAACACTTCCAGCTCGGCTTGGTCCACGTCGGCACGTGCAACCCACGGGCCCAAACGTACAGAACAAGCACCACCAGCACTACCAAGTTTGACAAAGCTGAGGCAGCTGCAACTCCTGCTATGCCAAGCTTGAGCCTCAAAGCCAAAAAGTAGTTAAAGAGTAAATGTAAAGCAGTTCCAGAGAGTGAAGCCCACGTCAGCGGCTCTGTAATACCTTGAGCCCGAAGATAAACACGTATGGGATAAATAAAAGAATTTGTAGCAAGATCAGGAAGTGAAAAAACTAAATAAGTTTGAGCCATTAAGGTAATTTTTGGATCTTGAAGTAAAAAACGAAGAATACTTGCAACATTGAGCCAAAGAAACGTAATTGGTACAGAACACACAAGAAGAAACACGATGGCTCTGTGCAAAGTTAAAGAAAGATGCTTTGGGTTTTGAGCACCAAAAGCCTGTGAACAAAGGGGTTCCATTCCTAATGCTAAACCTGATAGCACAGAGTAGGCAGTTATGTTGGCAAATGCTATGGCTAAAGATCCTGCAGCAAGTTCAGTATCACCAAAATGACCTAAAAAAAGCATGGAAATCATGGAGCGAGAGTATAGGATTATGGCTGTTAGTGCTATAGGAAAAGCAAGGTTAAGTAATGCTTTGGTTTCACTTATAATCTCAGATAGAGTTGGTATAATAATTTGGGCAGTTTGTTCTTTGTGTTTTACACCGGTGGGGAGCGATATTAGATCAAGATTGAGGTTGGTTGACGGTGGAGGAGGTGGCAGCGGTGGTGGTGATAAGTGATCAGCCACTGAAATGGTGAGTGTGGTGGTGGTTGGATTACGCATACTGAGCGATGGCCGGAGAATTTTGATACAGTTTTCTTGATAAATGTGGACAGATTCTTAAAGATGCTCTAATGAACTCCATTGTCTGTCACTGTATACTATTAATAGTTGGCCTGAGATTTTTTAGTTTATTTAATGGACTTTTTTTCTTTATTTATTGACAGCCTCTATGGTGGGATATTTTTCATTTTGTTCATGAGAAAGTTCTTTGTGTAATTGCGGCAGTAATGAATTTTGACCAATACTATTTTGTTTGGCTTCTACTAGGGATTTTAATTAAGCTGGTAAGGAAAATGTTAATCAGGTTTAGGCAACCACTAATATATAGAATACCTTAACAAGATGAAATTTTGGGTCCGAGCTTATTTGGGACCGTTTATAATTTATACATAATCAATCGAACATACTTTCTATATATGTGTTATATATGAGTCCCTCGGGGGATAGCTCAGTGGTGCAAAGGATGAGTGAGATAGTTTCAACTGAGCTGAAAGTCGCAATGTGAGGGTTCGATTCATGTCTCTAACAAGGTTTGAAATTGAACTCTTTATGGGAACCAATATAACAGCTCTTATACTCTGACATGCTGAGACACATCCCGCGATTTACCTCCTTCACAATGCTCCAGGGGCGGGGCGGTAGGGGACCCTCAAAGTTGGGTTCAACCTTTATATATGTGTGTGTGTTATATGAAACTCATAAGTATTTTTCATTTTTTTTTTTATAGCCGTGGATGTCCGTGCCAGCTTACGCGCCCCTCGACTAATCCCACAGGGCCCTGAAATTTACAGCCGTTTCTCACCTCAGTGGCCTTGAGGGGACTCGAACTAGTGACCATTGGAGAGCAAATCCAAGACCTGACCAATTGAGAAAAAGAAAAAAAAAGGTATTTTTCATTTATCAATAACTTATTTCTATCTAATTATAATTTACATTGATTATAATTAATTTTCAAATTATATGCACGGATCTAATACTAATACGACACTTAAAATTGTGCTAGTGTTGGTGGATGTCACTTATGTATGTTAAACTCCAAGATGTTGCACCAAATTAAGAAAGGAGCGATAAAAGAAAAATGTTAGTATTTTGTGCATTGATATAGAACATTGAGAGTATTCGTGTCTTGTACTTGAACTCGGGGTTTAACTAAGGAAGTAATTAAATTAAATTATAATCTAAGTCCATTAAATTATAATATGACAATTTATGAAATAATAATTACTACCGTTTGTGTATAGCCACTCTACAAACATGCACAATATGAATAGAAACATCATTAAAAGGAAATCAGCAACATGCAGTCGCATCATAGTACAATGACATCATAAATATTGGTAACAACAATTGAGAAAACGTTCCGCTGTACTAAAAATTACTTCATTTAGCTCATAATTTCTTATTCTCTTCTTGTACACTATGCATGTAATGATTCATATCCATTGAAACACAAAAAATTAAAAAAAATAATAATAGTTTAACACATATTCTTTCAAAATACATTTTCAACCACACATTTTTCATCACATTGATAATTTTTCCTTACTTTTTAACCACATATTTTTTATCATATCACTATTTAAAATACATTCTTTTCTCAGCCACTGTTTGGTACGCATTAAAATTTTAATTTTAATTTTCATTCTTCTACTCATTTTCAACCATATATTTTTCAATAAAATAATATTTTTCATCACATCAATAATTTTTCCTTCTTTTTTAACCACACATTCTCCCTCAATCTACTATTCCAGAATACATTATTCCAAAATAATGTGGCTCAAACACACCCTCAATAATATCCATCAAACATCCCCTAAAAGTTTAAATAAGGGCATAACCCTGGTTCCCTTGTTCAAATTTTGTGACGAGAAACATATTCAACTTTAATTTTCTAGGCACAAGATTAGATATATAAATACTAGCTTAAAACATGTTATTAAGGACCTATTTGACGTAGATTTTTTTATAATAAAATTTTAAAAAGTATTTTTTTAAAAAAAAAAATGTGTAGTTGAAAAATAGAAACAGTATTAATTCACATGCAAAATTATTTTATGTGAGAATATGTAATTGATAATGAGTGTAAGAAAAAGACTAGACTTAAATAATCTTGACGAAACTTAGACTACCGAATTAAAGGAAAAGAGACGTTATGGCATGGCCACACTTACCGAAACAAAGAAGTACAAAAATTATATTTGATCCGCTCCACGACCTGAAAATAGACTAAGAAAATATAATTAGGATTAAACCGTGTGTACATAATTTTTTTTGCCAGATGTCTTACACCTACTCACATGTGTGTGGACCCACTTAATAAAAAATGAAACCTCCCCCACCCACGGGAGGCATTGTGTGTATCTAGTATGGGCCTGTAAAACCCTACTTATGTACATGAAGTATGGTCCATATAATTAATATAGTTGGAATAATAAATTTTACTTTTATTTTTCCTAATATACCCCTACATTGAATAATGATTTAAATAGAAACAATTTATATTTGTTGATAACAAGGCATATTATAGAGGGGCATATTAGGAAAAAAAATCATTTATACTCTCAACAAGGGAAGTGGCCTATAATTTGGGATAAATGAAAACAAGAAAGCCAACCTATCTTTATGAAAGGGAATGAGTAATGAATAAGCTTGACTGTCCCTCAAGCATTACCATTAGGATTTTAAGTCCAAATATTGATGAAGATAATTGTTGAGAATTACCACACAAAATATACGGAGTAATGCTATTTCGATAAACTGACGTCAATTTAGGTGATTCTAAGTGTCATTAAATAAAAGATACTATTAAATAAATTACATTATTTCGCTTTCAATTAAATTTATCACATAATGCCACATAGAATGATACTAATGTTGTTAGATAGCATTACTAAAATCTGCCTGGCCCTGTCTAATTCAAAAGAAAACAGTGAAAAACAAACCAAAAAGAGCCACCACATCAGAAAATGAGGAACCAAGCTCCAGTTCCTGCCATTACCATGCTCATTATGCATACACGAGCACTTCCAACGCCACAAGAACTACCGAAAAGCTGCAAGCGTCCAGACGAAACGAACCAAAAATGGCATTCCATAGACATGCAGACAGTTCACATATGCACAAATCTCTTATGCATAAAATACCAAACAATATAAATTTGTTTTCTCCTCAAATTATCCACAGTAAGAGTTTTGACAATAAGGGCCTTCTAATTTCCAAAAAATGAAGCAATAGTCTGTAAAGTTTCAAAAGTCTCTTAATATCCAACAATACGATCCTCGAGTGAGGATATTGACAAGGGGAACGAGGATATTGACAATGGCGTAATGCATTAGTTGAAACAAGTCGACCCAAGCTGAACTCGACGTGCTCAATAGAAGCCTAGCACAATCCGCCTAAAGACCAGACATTGCCCACATTTTTTGGCAGAAAGAGTTAACAAAATAAGGCCTAAAATGGCCAGCCAATTACACCGCGTGTGTGAGGCTGGTTCAAGCCATAGACGTGACAGGCTGCTCGTGGCCTGAAGCGGCCGAACCACATTACACCAATATAATATGATTATGAGAATTAGAGTGAATAGCTGAAATGTTCTTCGTGTTTTATAATGGAGACCAATCCGTAGCTAAACATCAACATAATTATGAAAGAAGATTTGATAAATATGTCAATTTGCACGTTCAAAATATTTATTCTACAATAAGATATCTATAATTAAACGTAAGAACGTAAATCTCCAATTCCATATCCAAAATAACAGCAAATCGCAAGTACCCAACTTAAAAAGTATATGCAACATAAAATATAAATATTAGAAAAAGAATCTTCACTTCAATTCAAAGGTAGGTGGCGTAGGCGAATCAAAGCTCTCCAAAATCTTGGTCTTCGCTCCATCACTCTTCTTCTCCTCCTTCTCACCACCACCGAACCACCGTTCATACCAGGGGAACGTGGAGGAGGGCTGTGGTGAATCTATATTGTTCGGAAACTGGGCATTATTGGGAAGCCCATCTGGAAAGTCCTCAACAAATATAGGCATATTCTGCCGGCCGCTCGTGACCTTAGTAACCATGACACTAGCCCCCTCTATAAACGCGAGAATCACGCCGCCGACGAGAGCCGAGCGAGAAGCCGGGCCAAGGCCTTGGCGCATCTGAAGGAATCCGCCTGTAGCGGCACCAGCGAAGATGGAATTCCATGGATCCTCTTTTTGTCTTAGATATACCATAGAACAGTCAAAAGCGGAGAAAAGACCACCCCAGGCAGCAAAGCCGCCGCCGATACGGAGGGCGTTCATACGGGCGGCTTGTGAGCCGCCAATGATTCGCTCGCCTCTGGGGGAGTTGTAGATGCCTTTCAGGAAGAAGGCAGCCGATCCGCCCACGGCGCCCATGCCAAAGGCGCCGCCTAGGTCATCCAATATGCGATCGGGGCAGGGCGAGCGAGTGGGTTCTGGGGCCGCCATTGTGATCCCGTATGGAATTAGTGTTGGGGGTTGTACGAGGGTTTTGGGGGAAGAGTTAAACCTTTATAGAATGAAATAAGCTATTTGTAGCAAGTTTGTTGACAAAGAATGTTAACAAAATAATGTGTGCGGTTCACATGAATTTTAGTAGACGGATGAGATTGAATTGTCTATTATTTTACTATTTCCTTATTTTTATGTTTTAATCATTGACCATTATATCTTTATTGTTATTTTTCGCTTTTTATCACCCAAATTGGTATCAAAGCCTATTAACGAAATAGAAGAAAAATTTTAAAACTAAAATAATTTATTTTAAAATGATTTTAGAAGAATTACAAAATATTAATAATTTAACTAATACTAATCGAATTAAATTGCAAGAATTAGCAATAAATTTAAGTACTAAATATAAAACTCTAAGTGAAGAAATACAACACGTAAATAGTTCTCAACAATTAGTAGAAATAAAAAATAAAGGATTACAAATTTTAGTAAATGAATTTTTCGAACATGAAGAAGAAGACGTTATAATAAATCAATTTTTAGAACAATATGATAATTATGCTCAACCTTTAGAAAAAAAATGAATATTATAAACCAAGATATTTTAACTCATATAAAAAAATATAGAATCTAATTTAGAAGTTGTTAATGATAATATTAAAATATGATCAAAAATCATATATAAACAAATTGAATCTAAATTAAAGGAATCAAAACTTAAAAATAAATCTTATATATCAATCGAGCCACCTTTACCGGCTTATGTTATAGAAAAATTAGAAACAAAATTCTATGAAACTACTAGAAAAGAATTAGAAACATATAAACAAAGTTTAGAACAATTAGCTATTCAGACTGAAAATATATATATGAATGATCCTCCAACCAAAAAAGAAACTACTGAAATTGATATTCCACCTTTAAATCAACAAGTTGAAACTCAACCTTTGGTATGAGAAACAAGTAGAACTAATATTACTACAGATTGGACTCAAGTCGAATCTGATGATTGGAATGGATAAAAGAACGTGGAATAGCAGAAGAACGAAAATGTTACAATTTTAGAAAAAGATCTAAGAATATATCAACCAAATCTATACACCTTAGGGATAATAATCCAGTTAAATTATTCATACCGAATATCATTCGTTAAATTTGAATTTTTTATTTTTACCATACCGAATATCATTCGTTTGACTTTGTTTTGTATGGAAGTTACCAATAAAAGTGAAAAAAAAAATTTTATTTGTAATCCCATAAAATATTTTATGGGAAGTCGAGAATGTTAAATTTGAATTTTTTATTTTTACCATACCGAATATCATTCGTTTGACTTTGTTTTGTATGAAAGTTACCAATAAAAGTGAAAAAAAATTTTTACCATTGTATCTAGAATTTGTTCTCATTGCAAAAAAAAAAAAAAGGTGGAAAATGTTTTCCCACCAAATAGGTGGGAAAACAAAATCAAGCTTTTGTGCATAAAAGGATTGTACCTAGAAAATGGTGGAAAACGTTTTGCCAAGAAAATAAAACATATCAAACACCAACAAAGTTGGAAAATGGAAAATCAATTCTATTTTCCATGGAATTCCACCCTTATCAAACGGACTCTTAGATTTTTAGTATATTTTGATAAAAATTGACAAAATATCTTCTATATATATAAAGTGCATATGTAACAGAAATTCTTGTTTTAACGGAAAATTTAACGTAATTTGTTGTTTTAACGGAAACTCTTTTTTCACCTTTAGTTTTATTATTTTCATTAAATAGCAATTAAGCCACCGTTTGAGGCCATTGATGTCGTGTCTATTGGAATTCCATTATCTAATAATAAATGAATGGGAAATGCAAAAGACTTTGTACTACTACATTTTAGTCACTAGGAAAAAATGAAACAAAAAAAACAAAATGGATGTTGAGATTATCAATTTAAAAATGCTAATAATTTATTCGATAAGGTTATAAGACCATGATATAAATTCTATCAATGCTCTTTTTTTAATATATCACAGTGTGTAATTATTTATCAATTATATAAACATTACATCATTAGTTATTTAATTAATAAAAAAATTACATTTTTATTAATAAAAAATTAATACTTAACCAAAAAAATTATACATAAACTAAGCAAACGTGTATTGCACGTTGCTTAAACCTAGTATAATTGATATAAATTATGAATCTTATGAAATATATAATTGAGATAAATTTGAAAAAATAAATAAATTTTGAAAAATAAAAGTTCAACGAGAACATTCTATCACATAGTATGACAACATCTTCACTTTTTAAGTACAATAAGGCATAGAGCATGCTTGAGCTCCGTTTTTCTGATAATTTTAAATTTGTGTATAATATTATTTTATTAAAAAATTTGTGATTAAAAATAAAAGACGAAAAAATGTATTTTAAAAATACGACGATTGAACAATGACATAATAATAATCAACTCAGTAGTCAACATAAGGAAAACTATTTATAGAATTGACAAAAAATAATATTAAAGTTTTAATAAAAAAAAAAAAACAGAGAGAAAAAATTGCTGTCGTCATCCCCAACTCATATTTTTCTGAACATTATTGTCCCCAATGCTTAACTTCCTCCACTTTCATAGTTACCTTTGACATTACCAAACAACTCTATTTACAAAACTTCTTTATTATTCTATTCTGTTCTATCGCTCCGATTATACAAAATGGACCCTTTTATTGGACCTGCCAATCATGACCCGCCGGACAATGATCTGACAGCGGCGAACGAGGAGGAGTCGTCATCCTGTCCAACAGTGCTCGACCTCACGAGTTTCCAACTCCACGATCTCGAATCGGTGGAGATTCCGCCGAATCTCACCGAGTTAGACTTGACGGCAAACCGTCTGTCGACGTTAGACCCCCGAATCTCCCAACTCTCCAATCTCAAAAAGCTTTCTCTTCGTCAGAACCTTTTTAACGATGACGGAGTCCAGCCTCTCTCCACTTGTCACACCATTTCCGCCCTCGAAGTACCAATTCTATTCTTTTTTTTTTTTTAATATATATTTATATATATATATATATATATATTTTCAAGCTTTAGCTTTATTATGAATATATTTCACTGCTTTGATTATTGAATTGGTGTATTTGTCATTTATTTGTTTAGTTGATGTAAGATATGGAAGAACAAATGCCAATTTGTTATTTGTTTGGTTGTGGATGAAAAGGTTATGTTTCATGTTTACTCCTGAAGTTTTAAAATAAAGTTGTGTTTGGCTCATTATTCGACATAATTGTTGTTCTTGGATGCTTTGGGACTGGTTGTGACATTTCACAAGCAAGAGGATTGAAAATGAAGTAATTTGGGTTCAACTATTTATTATTTTGGATATTTAACTTTTTTCAAGTTTTGGTCATGTTAAATAATGGTATATTTCATGTTTGAAACGGTTGAACATGAAATTGTAAGGATATGATTTTGATTTCTATAATTTGTGGCTGGATTTAAGCTCAAAAAAGTGGCTTCTGAGATGGCAGATTAACAAAATAGGATGCAAAGGCTTGAATGAACTTGATCATGTAGTTTTCTTGTCCCTGCAACATCTTCTTAAGCTCAAAAAAAGTGACTTCTGAGATGGTGGATTAACAAAATAGGATGCAAAGGCATGAATTAACTTGATCGTGTAGTTTTCTTGTCCTTGCAACAGCTTCTCAAGACACATTTAAATATGTATTTGGCTGTTTTATTGGTACGAGTCTTTCAATGTTGTCTTCAGCTGTTATTATTAGGTGGACAAAAGTACTGGATGCAGAACCACCCAGCTAAGGCTGGTCCTGCTTAAGTTTTAAATGGTTTTGGGTATTCAACCAGTTCTAGTCTGGTTCTCGGTTCTGAGTCCTAGAACTGAAAGCCAGAACATTTTTATAAAAAATAAAAAGGCTGACTGCACCAGCCACATATGGAAGAATTGACACGGTATTAATCCAGTACACTATATGCAATGATTTATTTATTTATATGATATTGTTATGCTTTTCTTATAAATATGAATGTGGAGTGCATGTGTGCATTTCTTTACTAGTTTTTAACTTTCATTTTTCTTCAGGTGGCCCTTTGATTTCTATGTTTTATATGATCAAGATGGGCCTATTCTTTGGGGCTGACGATTATGGATTTAGAATGTGGGGGGGGGGGGGGGGGGGGGGGGGGGGGGGGGGGGGGGGGGGGGGGGGGGGGGGGGGGGGGGGGGGGGGAGTTTATGAAAAATTCAGTAGAAGAAGTTTAATTCCCCTTCTTTTTGCTGCACTTCAAGTTTAATTTTTGTTCCTTCACAGCCTGAATTGAATAAAATTCATTTAAGGGGAAGGTTTCTTCTTCTTTTAAGATTTATGAAAAATTTGGGGTACTATTTCATATCCGTGTCTAAGTTTGTGTATGCGTATATATACAAATTTGTGTGTACGCGTGGGATAATGAATCTTATAACTTGAAGGAATCAAACTAGAACAGTCGGTTCGGTTCCATAATGAGAGATGGAACCAGCGGTTGCATTTTTAAGATACCCATTGATACTTAGTTTATTTCTCTTTGGAACTAGACCAAACTAGACCGTGCCACCCCTAGTTATTATAGCGTGGCATGATAAACATGACGTATGAAGGATGGATTTATCCCAGAAAAATGATGAAGGAAATTTTTTTGTGAGCCTCTTCTTTCCTAAATACCCTTTGCTTTCCTAAATAAGTTTATCCGATGCGCTTTATTATTGCACTTGACCCCTAGATTATGGAAAATTTATTGTTTATCATTAACTCATTTCAGACTATTTCCCTTATATAGGTTAGCTGTTGCTTTTCTTACAAATAATATGAATGCATGCATGCCTCAGAATAGAGCTAAGCAATCAGCCTTCAACTTTTAGCTGTGCTCATGTGTTCCTTTACGGCTGTATTATGTATGTGTGCTCTCATGTGCTAATTTTTTATTTCTTGTACAACAGCTGTACTCATGATATTGCATTTGAGAGTTTATTAAAAGAATTTTTCGGAACTGAATATGAGTTGTTTCAAGAATTCTTTTAGCATGTCAAAATAACAAGAAAAAGATTTGTTATTATTTTAGGAGCTAATTCTCCGGGATAATCAGTTGAAGAAAATTCCTGATGTTAGCATATTCAAACAGCTTCTTGTGTTTGACGTTTCTTTCAACGAGATCTCATCTCTTAATGGACTGTCCAAGGTTTCCATCACCCTTAAAGAGCTCTATGTTTCTAAAAATGAAGTTACGAAGATGGAGGAGATTGAGTACTTCCCTTCACTGCAAATTCTTGAGCTTGGATCAAACAGATTACGGGTCAGGATTTAACTTCTCGAAGGAGATATGTAAAATTCTATTAACTACTGTCTTAAACTTCCAATAAATGATTAAGTTTCTCATTGTGCAATTTTATTTCTTTGTTTTCAAGATGGAAACTTGCACATTCCTTACGTAGGAGTAGTAGGTGTACAAAATATTTTGTTTTAGAAAGTTGCCTGATTTTGAAGTACTCTGCGTATAGGTAATGGAGAACCTTCAAAACTCAACAAGCTTGCAAGAGCTATGGCTCGGACGGAATCGTATTCGGGCTATTAATCTTTGTGGGTTGAAATGCATTAAGAAGCTTAGCCTGCAGAGTAACCGTTTAACTTCCATGACAGGATTGGAGGTACTGAGTGTTGAGTCCTTTTGTTATTGAAGAACTTATGTATAAAATTCTTTTTTCAAAACTCTATGCATGCTTGTGTCAATATTTTTTTATTTTTTTTTTATGTGCAGGAGTGTGTTGCATTAGAAGAACTATACTTGAGCCATAATGGTATAGCAAAAATGGAAGGCCTATCAACACTAGTAAATCTCCGGCTCTTGGATGTGTCAGCTAACAAGCTTACAGAAATTAATGATATCCAAAAATTGGAAAGGTATGTATATCTATTCACACATGCAGTTGTACTAATCATCCCCATACACTTGTTTTCACTCTATGTTGGTTCTGCAGGTTAGAAGATCTATGGCTTAATGACAACCAAATAACATCACTAGAAGGAATAGAAGAGGCAGTTGCCGGTTCCAGGGAGAAGCTCACTACCATCTACCTTGAGCGCAATCCATGTGTACGTATACATCTTTTCCTCTTGGTCTTGGTCGTAATTAGTCTGTGTTGTTCAAACATGGAACATCTTTTCAATATAATCATCAGCATCAGTTGGTTCTTGGTTTAGAAAATTCTCAAAGGGCCTTCCTTTAGTATATCTATTACAATAGCTTCTTATTATGCTAAATCCATTGTACTCCTTTAGCCGTAACATGCCAGCAGTGCATCCACTTATTCGAACAGTCTGTTCCTTGGGAACCTTGTGAATGAAGTAGGCTTGAAGTTGCTTTTCTTTAAATGTATTTTCTATTCACTAGATTGTGTGGAAATACTTGTATCATGTCTTTTCTTGCAGTATCATACTTAATTTTGAATAATTAAGCCAAGGGGCTGCAGTTGAATTGCCTGGAGTACATAAGAAGTTTTTTCAGATGGCAGTGACTATGGCTGTAGGATTTGTTTTTCCAAGAATATCGAATATGATTTAGGACCATAAAATACCTATTTAAATTTGATCTCTGATTGCACAGTCATGTCTTGACATTGTTCAGGTACTTCTGTAAAGTAATTATAAGTAAAAATGCCAAAAAAAAAACTGAATACTGAATTATCAAGACACTGGAATTATAACTTGCATATCCTCCCATGACTGAAATTTGGATATACGTTTTAGATTATTATACCCTTTATTTTCCCCGAGATGTTCCTAAATCCTAATTATTTTCTATTGTAGTGCATTGATAAGATAGATTTTATCGGTGGCTAGAATGCGGTTACTGTGTTCAGAATTAAATGCTCATGGCATGGCCAGTTATAAAATTTTCTTCAGTTTTCTCTATTTTACTCAGTCAAATTTGGAGGGTTTGATCGCCATTTTTTTTTTCATGGAAAATATTGTCCAATCTTTGAAATATGCCTAGTTTTCCTTGTTTTTAAGGAAAACATTTTCTTTAGGGAGGTAGGTGTTTGTTTTCCTCAAAACAGGGGAAACATTTTTTTTTTTAGGACATATTTTCCATGTCAATCAAACACACCCTAATGAAATATCAAGCTCTCATAATGCTTCTTTCCCCCTTGCAGGCTAAATCTCCAAATTATACAGCCACTTTGAAACAAATCTTCCCCAATGTTGAGCAGATCGATTCAGAAGTGTTTGCTTAATGCATCTAATTTGACTTAGGGACGAATTTTCCTACGAACTTATACAAATAGCGGAATCTTGATGCAGACACTGTATATTTCTCGAGCTAAATCTTATTTCTGTCGACTATAAATCGGATTTGTAGCCCAATATGGTAATTCCCTGAGGCTAACCTTTTTCTGGCGCAGACTTTTCCAGTTTTATTTTATTTGAGTAGTTCTTGTTTCCCAAAAAAAAAAACGATGTCTTGTTTCTTAAGTTGGGGTTTTAAAGCATCTTAAGATTAAGGAAGCACTTTATTGCGTTTAACAAATCAAAATTGTTGTTGATTCAGAATTGTCTTTTGATTTCTTCATGTGAGCGCCTATCTTTTATGTAAATCGTATATGGTATCTTACATTTTTGCCCCCTTGTTTCAAGCTCGTCTGAAAGAAAAATTTATCCGAAAAAGGAGAAATTGCGCCTATAATGAAAAAGGTATGTTGAAAGAGTAAATTCACACACCACTTATATGTAAAATAAATAATATGTGTGCGTGTGTGTATATATATATATAATAAGAGAGACTTGAATTGAACTCCAAAATCTTTCATGCACTATTAAAATGGAGCAAATTGACAATTCTCACTGTGTAATTTTAATGGACTCGAGACATGACATGCGTTAATGCCTGATCCACCGTCAACACTAAAGGTTGAACCCCAATCTTGAGGGTTCCCCACCGTCCCGTCCCTAGAGTATTGTGGGGGAGGTAAATCGTGGCATGTGCCTCAACAGATCAAGGTACAAGAACTATCATACTGGTGCCCACAAAGAGTCCAATTTCAAACCTTGTTAGAAGCAGGAATCGAACCCTCACATTATAGTTGTCAGTTCAACTAAGACTACCTCACTTCTGTTCTTTGCACCACTAAACTATGCCCGGAGGCCGATCCACCATCAACACTAGCTTTGATATGTTATTGACCATACAAATTTAGTCCAAGTTTCTCCTCTAAAATATGCTAATCCGATCTAGAATGGAACATGACCTCTTAATCACATATATATGAAATAAATTGGACTAAAATGTTTCTCATCATCTATGAAATCTAACTAACTCACAAAAAAAAAAAAAAAAATCGTTTTTGAATGTCATGACACTTGGCTACTAATGAAGAAGAAAAGCGCACGTGCATTGACTCTACCATCCAAGCTGAAAAATAGAAATAGAAATCTTGAGGATAAATTTTGTCCGAGATTTTGTAGACTCCTCGAATCTTAGGAGGCCCTTATGCTCCTCATCACCATGGCCCTCCACCCACCGCCCTATCTTTTGAATTTCCAAATATATAAACACACGTCTCCATCAAATATATTGTTTGATAATAATTGAGAAATCTTTTTTATTTTTTATTATTGAAATTCGGTATTCACTATTATTCGATTCACTAAAGTTCATTAATAAAAACTAACGGAATGTGCATGTAAAGGCGTTATCATTTAACCAAATTTGATCGTTTTAAAGAAGTTCCGAAACATGACCAATTTGCAAAACCTAGTTTACGTTATGTAAGAACTTCATCCTCGTCGTATACATTATGCTAGTTTTTATAACGATGGAATTGAGCATAGTGAACAACACAATAAGGGCTCGTTTGAGATGAATGTATATTAAATCAACTTTTTTTTTATAAATTCTTTTAGTTAAACAGAACGCGTTAAAAAAAAAAAGTTCAAACGAGTGCAAAAACAATTTCTAAATCTCAACAGCAGCTTTTGACTTTTCAAAAATTCTATCAAACGTTCCCTAAGTAAATGAAAAATGAATTCTATATCTATAACAATAAAAACAAAACTCATTAATTGAGTGACTAATCATGTTTATAATCCTATTTAAGGTTAAAATGTGACGGTGATGCCAAGTAATGCCTTTTTTTTAGCATTGCCTAACCTACATTTAATTATTTTAAATTTCACGTCGGCAGCAAAGTCACGTCGATTTATTTGGGGTCCCTCCTTTTATAGTCATCCGTGGATGTCGCAAAAAGGGGTCGTGTATATGTCTTACCAACTCAATTCCTCCCCCACTCACCTGTACTTTTTTTTTTTTGGGGTGTTACTTTTCTGGGTTTGTAATCATTATATATTTACTTATGGTAGTTTGAAGTTGAATTTTAAAAGATTAATGTGGTTTTTTTATTTTTATAAGTAAACCGCGTGAATATAGTGATTCATTCATGAACTTCAATCTTGAAATTCGACTCACTCGGATAAACTTTTTGGACTCTGATATTGAATTGAGTTTTGGACTCTGATAAAATTTGGATTGTAAAATTGTCCCGACACACGATTTAGATATACAAATAGGCTCTCGTGAATAAGATGGTTCAACAAATTATATAGCACTGATGGTGCGTGTATATCATATGTCGTGAAATCCCTACAGTCGAACGGTGTACTAGCTAGTCTAGCCGTACGAATGTTTAACCCATAGTTCCTTTGACTAATTAATACATAATGCTTCTTTGTGATGACAGTTCGAAAGGCATTAATAAGTTGATAATGATGTGTTGAAATAGAAACATACAAAAAAGAATTAATTGGTAAGGTTATTGGCTACATGGAATAAGTGAAAGCTTCTTCCATTTATTTTCCTCTACAAGACAAATCATACTTTCTAAATCAATCCTTTTTTTGCCAGAGAAGCAAAGGCTGTGGATCATTTTCGAATGGACAATCATTTCATGTCTTTTATTTTTAATTATACATATTCCATACCATGCATGCATAGAGTTATAAACGTATGATATTAGCTTATACAAAACAATTATTTATTCACCATTTTGCCATTTAATTTGGCACCTTATGGTAGAGAATCATGTCAAAATCTTAATGGAGTCCTTTAGAGGTAAATAAAACTAGTATCACTTAACCATATACGCCACTTATTATCGCTTTTCGTAAATCATTTTCTGGCATGTTTGATAAAGTTTTTTTGAAATTATAAGTTGATGGATTCCATGAAATGTGCTCTAATTTTTCGTTATCATATGAGGCGTAAAAGTTGATTGGTAATAGGTCGGCACAAGTGATTCATCATGCTCAAACAGTTACGTGAGCCGATCATTCGATTTACGGATCATCTAATTTCTCGAAAGCAGTTGAGGTGATAGCAAAAATAAGCATTCACATCACTTTTGTGCGGTTAAAAAGTATATAAAAGTTGTGGCTTAAAAAAATTGTGTGATTAAAAATGAAGTTTGATCGACTTAAAATCTAAAGTAATCTTTACCACACGAGATGAAAACAAGTTATTTGGAGTAAGAATTGAGAATTGCTGCATGTATATATTCTTACCGACACCATAATGTGCTGAAGTGTATGAATTCAATAGTTGTGGCATCATTTGCTCATTAAAAAGTGATGTCTATTCAAATAGATTACATTGTACAATTATGTTTATATGCTATTTTTCTTATGACTGTGACAGTAATAATTAAGCATGGAAAGAGGCCAAAGGTTGCTTAATGAGATTTTAATTGAGACACTTCATTACCCCCCAATTGGAAGCTAACAATTTTAGATATCGAAGGAGATCGAGATTATTTGAGGTCGGTGGGGCCTCAACTTCCGACTTTGGTAGAAGAGTATTAAACGTATTCTTGAACTATTTCAGTAAGCATTATTTTCGAAATACATCATTACCCTTAAGTCTAATTTCACACTCGAAAGTGGAGTCGATGTGGAATAAAGTGAAGATTAGGGAAGTGGACAAAATTCCCTTGTGTTAATATCATTCAATCAATTTCATCTCATCACGAATCATAATAATACCTTCAATGCGTTAAATTAATAAATATAATATTATTTGCCAGATTATTATTTTTGATATTATCTAATTATTTAATGTATTAAAACATATCATGACAGACCGACGTAAACCTCCACATCGACATTGACATTGTAATGATTCATAATTGAACCATCTTTTCATGAACCTTTTTGAGAGCCGCAAATCTTGAAAAAATAAAATGGAATTAGAGAAATATTTCATATGGAAAAGGATTGTAGGGTAACAAGTGCCCATATTCTACGTACCTATGCTTTTTGGAAGCATTGAACCTTTAATGTTAGCTAGGATGTCTACTCATGACCTCAGCATCCATTGTTACTATTTTTTTTCTCCTAGACTACTCATGGTGGTATTTTTAATAAGAGACTGTATTAAAATCTGATTTTAATCTAAGTCAAAATCAAATAATCAATATCAATCACATTTTTCATGGGTTCCACATTTTTTCAACAACACGTTTCAAAAACGTTTATCACAATCTACTAAAAATCTGATTTTAATTCACACCAAACACACTCTAAATACGGACCTCGCTACTCTACCGGGGCCACCTAGCAATGCCAGAGTCCATGACCCAATAAATAAAGACAATGATAAGCAAAACACAAACTTATGAGAAGGGTGTTGACCTCGGTTTCTATACAAATGATATAACCAACAGATCCTAGCTTCACTTATGTTCATGTGGTACATCTCGTGCACATTTGAACAATTTGTTAAAGTGGTCTTCTTCAGAGGTGGGCCAGGTAACCACAAGCACTATGACGATCAAGTTAGTCAACTTGTATAGATATATTTAAGTGTGGGATGGATGGAAGACACAAGTCACATTAGTGTATGAGCACAGGGTTAGTAAGAGAACAAATAAGAGCAATATTACTAGGATTATGTAAAATTGTATTCTTTTCAAATGACACTAAGTGTGAGATTTCATAGTAAAAGAGAAGAAATGATTACCATTAAATGAAAAGACACGCAGCCTCATTTTGACGATCATGGCATCTTCTCCTAGCTGTCACTCCATCAATCATAGGTTCAAGAACATTTAATATTTCTAAAAAGTTGACACCCTATGGCCTAGATAGTAGATCCGAACTCTGAAAAGTAGACTGACAAAGTTGACTGTAAGGTATATACTGTAGAAATATCATATCAATCAATCATAAAAGAGATCTCATACTAAAAATCTCTTGGAATAGGTGAAGTGGGAGATGTCCCCTTTCATAAGAGGATAATTATTGCCTCGAATTTAATCTACATTGGGTTATAGTACTTTGTCTTAGCCATGAAAGGTCAGTCTGTACATGACACCTCAGTTACATCACGTCGATTGCCTTAGTTATGGCGTCAACTAGGCCACGATGGATAGGAATGTGGAGTGTGGACTTGTTGAGACTTGCTAATTAGCTGCCCATGGTCGATACTTGCAGACTCATCAGATGAGACGTAACACAAGGTTCGTTCTAATTTCATCTAAAAAAATATAAATTAATCCTACTTCATCCAAAGACAAGCACAATGTAAATTGTAAAATAAATCTCTAATTCGTCATTCTTAATCACATTTCATGTCATCATGCATCGAATGAGGTATCTTTGCCGCTTGTGTTCATCTTATAATCGATGCTAGTTATCGTGAAAATTTGTGTGGTTACCCCAAATGTGAGATATCCATTTCTTCTTTAATGTCTTTATAGTATGATTGTCACTTATTTTTTTATTGTTTCTATTTTAAAATTATACTAATTTACTCAATTTTGCTTCCCAGGTCCCCTTGCTTCCCTGGTCCCTAATCATTCATTAAATGTTCAAGTTAGTTACTTACTTCTAGCAATTTTCGTGCTAAGGAACTACAATAACCTAATCGAATCCCAATAATATGAAGTGATTTCTGGTATATTCAGGAGAAATACAAAATTGCAACTAATTACTTGTTTGGATAAAATTATAAGGTGTTGGAATTGTAATGTGAGAAAAATGAGTGGTCAATAAGTGTGTAGTAATTGTGGATCTTACGAAAAGTATAATTAAAATCAATGTTTGACTTCAACCATTAAGTTATGAGAAACTTTTCACGGTTAATAGAAAAGGGTTCGTCGCACAATGCCCATACGTTAACTAAATGTTTGTTCTTTATTTTTCACTTATGAATCCGTATAGGGGGAAAAAAATAGAGAACACAACACTATCGAAAAATTGGCAAAGTAATGCAACTACGAATTTTACGTCCTTTGTATCTTAATTTTATGGCTGGTTCGGTATGGTTTAAAAGTCAATTAAAATTGAAAATATAGTTGTTATTGGGTACCACTCGTCTAATAAAAATCAACAATAACGACTATTTTTTCAATTTTAATCCAATTTTAATCTCTACCAAACACACTCATAATTATACTTTATACAATAATTGATATATTGGGTTCCTATTTGTTCCCTGAAAAATTAACCTCGTCAAATTGTAGTTTAATGATGTCTCAATCAGTGATGTCATGGCTGGAATAATAATAGTTTATTATCCAAATCTCGTCTTAATGATGTCTTAATCTATTGATTAAATTTAGGGTAATTGTATTACTATTTCCATTACAATTATGAACACGGCATGATTAAAACATATTTTTTTATAAATACATCACAATTAATTTTAAAATATAACCTTAATTTAAAAGGTAACCCCCCCCCCCCCCCCCCCCGTTTAACCAATAGAACAAAGGCGATTTTGTTATGTCAATTTACTTATGATCATTTTATTAAACGATAAAAATGTTTAAAAACTCGTTAAATCTTTGACGTTTTTTTCTTTAAAGAAACCACATCGTCAACAGTGGCCAAGCACCTAAGCCTCGTCGTCTACTATGGTTCCACCTTCAACCGTCATGGTATATTAATGATTCCATAAAGAGAATAAAACCAAAAGTTATTTTTCGACTTTCCAAAACATCCATGAATATGCTTTTACTGGTACTGATTATTTGTTTTATTATTGTTCTTGAAAAGTCGCGGGAAATGATCCAGGACTATATTATAAGTCGGGCTAATACATAATATATATATTACACGTGCAATTTATTTTTTTACATTCTACCAAGAAAAATTCAATGGGTTGGGGACTAGACCGGGCTACAGTCCGGCTCAGTCCTCCCCTCCATCCGTCCCTATGAAAAGGACTTTAGTGTTTTTGCCAAAGACCCTCAAATGACTTGAGTTGTATCTGATGAGAGCTCTTCGAGGTGTCTGCTCAATTAGTCCTAACCATTCCTCATTGAAAAGTAAGCACGTGTTTTTTTATGTTCGACTAGAGAAGTTCGACTTAAGGGTGAAGGTTAAATGGGTCGCGGTTTTATTTGCACAAGAAATAAACAATGAGATTCCTAAATTCTCTAAAGAGTTTGCAACTGAAGTAGGACCCTTCTTTTAACATGAGATTTGAATGCAGCTTATTTCAATCACACGTTTTTTAATAAAATAATATTTTTCATCACATCACATCACATCATTTTCAACTACACGTTCTCTATCAATCTATTATTTCAAAATACATTCTTCAAAAATAATGTGGCTCAAACACGTGGAAAATAATGACTAAAAATCAAACACAAATATTAGGTAAGCATGTCACAACATTAGATATTACTAGTTATTTAATATTCCAACTTATTATTCAGCTACCAAATCAATTTTAGTATTTATATCACCTAAAAGAATCCTTGATTAAGACTCTAATACAAGTCAGAGAGTTGTAACCATGTTTGGCTGAGTTTTAAAAAGTTTACTTATAAATAAGTTTGCTAATGACTAAAGTGTTTTGTAATTAGGACTATGCTACATGTACCGAATTTTTTTATATAATCCCTTACCGACTACTAATAATAGAGGAGTGGGGACCACATCTTGGGATTTTTTTATTCACGCGGGCCAGTGCGCATGTGAGAGTTGGTAAACAATTCGGTAGATTTTTTTATGTACAAATATCTTTATCCTTGTAATTATGGGTCAATGTTAAAAATAAGCGAATTACTGATTGAGATAAGTGTTACTTTTAAAATAAATAATATTTTTATTTAAAAGTGAAAAAAAATGGCATATTAATTCATACATGTTTCAAAATAATATAGAAGTAGCTTTTACCTTTAAAAAAAAGATTATATGTTCATTACTCTCTCTCTCTCTCTCACGCACGCACGCACGCTCGCACGCAATCAATATCTAGCATATTAGAATTTTATTAATGATGAGATTTATAAACTCGGAATGGAAGATGTTTGTAAATATTTAATTATCCTATCATATCGAGTTAATTAACATGTTATAAAAGTTTTCCGAAAAAAAAAAAATTATAAGTTTGGAACAATTTGAAAAGGCTCTCAAAGAAACCTCTTCGAGCCATCCGCTCATTTAGTTTCGGCCCTTCAAATGAATTCAAGGTGGCCCACATGATTGCTTCTTAGGCTAGTCTAACACCAATTTTTCCTGACTAATTGGATCGTATTACGTAATGAAATTACTATTGCGTTAAAGGAAGAAAATCAAAGACGAACAATAGTTAAACAAAGCTCAAGACTAGATATTATGGGTCATTTAATATTTTATCCTATTCTTTTACTACCAATCTCAATTGATAAACAATACACATGGCCAAAACGCCAAAAAAAAAACTAATCATTTCTAAGTTTAATTATGATCAAGTGTGACGAATTAGGAACCACATCTTTTCTATAATTTTATTTTTGGCTTCATTGAGCCTCTACAATGAAAAGGGAAATTCTAACAACCCTTGATTAAGACTAAAACGACTAATGGAAATCCCTATCATGTGATGTCTTTCTTACTTGTTTATGCAAAGGCATAGGAGGTAAGGGTAAAGTTGACGATGAATCGGAGCAAGTATCAGTTGTCGATCATATTGAAATGAGTCTTTATGAATTTTAATATCTCGATTGAGATTTAAGAATTGTTGTTTCCATGATTACCATTATTATGTCTCAATCGATCAACACCCTTTGTGGGATCCAGGTTAACGCGCAGTTATGCACTGTAACCCAACTTTCGGTTCATTTCACCTTGTTGATTTTGCTTACCAAAAAATGGCTCACTGAGTCACTGGAGCTCTCGATTCCGTGGTATGGCTCAACAAAGCAACCACGCCGTCCTACCTATTTTAAGTTTGAGAATAGGTCGAGGGCATTGCTTTGTAGTCATTGACTTTACCTGATATAACTCAAATTGAACTCCAAGTATTTTGAGAAAAACTTTAGAGCGAACTAACTAATAGATGGTTCGAGCGGATTCTAGTGATGAAAATAGAATATATTATTATTCCTATTAAATGACCATAAAGACATGGCCTAGAAATAAGACAATGACAGCTCAAACTCCTTTCAAGTCTTATTGCCCTATGCTCTTTGATAAGCCACTAGTTTCCATGGAAAGTGGTATTGAAATTTTAATTCTTACTTTGGCCTTATTTGATAGTCAAAATTTTTCATGGAAAATGTTTTCCTCCCAACCGCCACCACCCCACCCCCTCACGTGGCCCCTTTTTCCATGATTTTGTGGAATTAGTTTTTCCACAAAATGATTTCCAACATGTTTTTTCAATGAAAACAAATTCTATGGACAATAGTAAAAAAAATCATTTTAATGGATAATTTCTGTAAAAAATAAAGTCAAACGAATACCAAAAGATTCAAAATCTTAACATTTTTCAGGTGAAAAATTATACCAATTAAATACAATTAATTGACAATTTAAAAAAAAAACAATTCTAGACAATTCAATTATATGAAATTCATTTTATTTCTACCCAAATTTTACTTTTACAATCAAACGGAAGAAAGAGGATAACAATTTCTTTAATCCGATCAATATATATGAAACATTACGAAAACTGTAAGAACTTGAGATGCAAGGCAAGTACATAGTTTGGACCAATCAAAAGTAAAACGTAAAGAGACTTGTATGAAAAGATTACAAATTTCTCAAAATTTAAAAAGTTAAAAAAGAAAAAGTAAAACAAAATACACACACAAACCCAACCTTGTCAAAATTCTCATCAATATGCTACCATAAAAGGCCTTCATAACTCTCAGATATGATATTCTCAATCGTGGTTTCTTCAAAAAATCCACAATCTTGTAAACTATGCAACCACGGTTGATTATAGTCCCACTCCGAATATTCTCCGAACACCAAATCGTCGTCATAACTCGGATCTAGACTCGGCAGCTCGACTATCTGGCTCAGCTCCTCTTGGGTTTGCACCTCTTCATTTAACGTCATCACATCTTCTGACGATGAATTTACCAAGGATGAAGATGATGACCATGACGATGACGACGATGATGTGCAGAGATTGTCCATGTTGGCGGCCATGGTGGCAGCGGCCTGGACATCACGTGGAGAAGAAGTGGCGGGGCGAGGCAACAAGTGGGATATCTCTGGAAAATTTAGAATGGCGGCGCCACCCTTGATGGCGATGGCGGCGACATCGTGTGCTCTGGCTGCCATTTCCGGGGTGGCGAAAGTCCCGAGCCAGATCCGAGACTTCTTCTTGGGCTCTCTGATCTCCGATACCCATTTTCCCCACGCCCGAATTCGCACTCCTCTGTAAACTGGATGCTTACTATTAGCATTACTACTATTACTGCTTTTGCTTCTTTTAATACCATCATTGGTCCGATTCAACTCACCGTTGTTGCTTCGCTTTGTCCGGTGTTTCGGGTTTGTTAGAGAGATTGAGGTACTCCACCTGGTTTCCAAGTTTGGTGCCTCAGCCATGGTGAAAAAAGGGTTCAAGGCTTGATGAGAATTGGTGGATGAGAGTGTAAATTTGTTAAAACTATAGGAAAATACTATAGAGAAAGAGTTGAATGACAGGAGAGTGGTAGGTGTCAAGAGAGGAGCACTAGTATTTATATATATGGAAGCGTAATTGAAATTTTTACACGTGCTTTCGGTGTGCAGTGTGTGTGTAAATAGAGGAAGGGAGACCCGACACAGCCGACTCCAGCCTTTTACCCGTCATTTCTTGATGACCTTGCTACATTAAAAATCGGTGAGCACGTCGATTTAAAAAAGAAAAAAAGAGGAGTCAAAGTTTTGAAGTGAACGGACTGACTTACACGGTTTTGTTACTTTTGTATAACCGGATTGATGTCTTGACCACTTTTTAATTGTCAAACTAATCGAGGAATCATGTCCGATTTTCAAGATATTGTGTATACAAGTCTATGCCCGTTTGGTGGAAATTAAAATTCAATTAAAATTGAAATTATGATCATTATTGGGTCTCACTCATTTAATAAAAGTCAACAATAACATCTAATTTTTCAATTTTAATCTGATTTTAATCCATACCGAATGGACCCTATATATCAAGTTAAGAGACAACTAAGCAATGAATAAATATTCAAATTATTTTATGTTAGATATTTATACAATAAATATAATATGGGAAAGAAATAAGAATTAATCTACTTGTACAATGATAGTTTACAATGTTTGATGTGGCAAAATCCGAACAATTGATTTAAAAAACAGTTTTTGAAATGAATGATGTGATGATGCCAAATCATGATTGTTAACAAACATTGTCAATCATAATTGTATGTGTAGCATGATTCAAAAAATAATTAATTTAGATAAAGTACTCAATTGTTGAAAAGTGTTGAATTTGTGTGGGAGGTCGGGAGTTCGAGTCACACCTCGCGCATTATATTAAAATGTCTTTGATTGGAGCATTGGACTCTAGGACTTTCTTGATTCTAATGATAGTTAATTTTTTTAATCATTTTTTAATTATTTAATAGGTCAACTAGCCAGTAAAATATGATCATTTTTAACTGTCCAGTATTAATAACTCGTTACCACTAGCCATAAAAATTGCAACTAATACTAGATCATGGTGGAGACAATTACATCATTTTTTTGCCTATATAAACATACATCTGGGCATTTGAAAAACATTACAAATACAAAATTGTATCTTCCTATTCAAAAAAATATTATACTCAATTTTATATATTTTTTGGAGTACACTTGAAAGTTCTGAAAGCCATTTGTGATTGCTGCACGATTGATTTATTATATCGTTATATTTTGGAGGTAATTGTCCACAGAGGTCGCAGCAGTTATCCACGGACAATTTCGCTTTAGGACATCGTGTTATCACGTGACTCAATCAATCGATAAGTTTTATTCATGCACTTTATTCTATTGCAATTAGTAATATTTCTAACATTTTATCAGTCTGATTGACTATGCTAAGCCCTTGTTTGACACTGATAAGAAATCTGATTAAAATTCAAGTCAAAGTTAATAATTAATTTTAACTATATATTTCATAGGATCCACAAATTT
The DNA here is from genome assembly GCA_019097785.1 of Fraxinus excelsior. Taxonomy (NCBI): domain Eukaryota; kingdom Viridiplantae; phylum Streptophyta; class Magnoliopsida; order Lamiales; family Oleaceae; genus Fraxinus; species Fraxinus excelsior. Next base: position 6,172,546 of record CM032630.1, read on the forward strand.
TCAATCACACATTCCATCAACTATTATCAAAATATGCTAAAAAAACTGATTTTAATATTTATCAAATAGAGGCTAAATACGTCAGTGTGTTTGGTGCATGTTAAAATAATAGAATGCGTTTTTTTTTTTGAAGTGTTATGATGAGGAATATGTGGTTGAAAAAAAAAGTTATTGATGTGATGGAAAATATTATTTTATTGAAAATGTGTGGTTGAAAATAAGTAGAATAATGAAAATGAAAAAAATAATGTGGATCAAACATGGGCTATTAAAGATGAAAATGTACGACTTTCTATTAGGTTTGATGAGGTTAGACGGCATTGTATATTCTTGTATGTTTAGTATTATGGAAAAACTTAGTTTTGTTACCAAGAAGTTACATTTCGTGCAATAAATTTTGAAAAACGAAAATGTGAAGTTTATCTATAGTGAGATTTTTCAACTTTTATAATCAAATAAGTGATAATTTAATTATTCAACTCTAATTCGTTGTAGGTGGATCCTCCTATGCTTTGTCAAATTAGTAATGTGAGTCGCTCATCAATTTGGCCATGTGAGTCACTCTTTAGTTTATGAAAGTTGATTTGAGAGCTTGTTTGCTCGCGAATTAGCTCATCAAATATAGAGAAATGTGTATTTTTCATAAAATAATAATAATAAAATGAAAATGGGGAGCTGCTCGGCTCACCTCACTAATGGACGAGATTGTGGGGTGAGTCAACTCGAACTTTTGTAGAGCAAGTTGAGTGGTTCGATTCATCCCATTTAACACCTCGAGTCAAGTGTCTATATATACAAACAAATTTATTTATTTATTTTAACAAAAAAGTCCTTTGAATTTAACTCAAAAGGGTACAAATTTTATGTCAAGTGTCTATTACATAAATGCACTTTAATATTTAGAAGTATTAATCGTAGATTCCTTTTGCTATAGAGAAAGTACTGACAGATTTCATGCGTAGATATTTAAAGAGAGTCAATATACAACAAATGGGATTGGTATGGATATTCCTCTCGTTAGTTTTGGAATTGATGCTTCCTCAAGAACTTCTACACACCCTTCATGCTCTCTATCTCTAATATTTTTATCTTCGATATGCGTGACATGGAAGAATGGAAGAACGAGTGTACAATTTTCATAAGAAAATCTTTTGCTTTATAATAAAGCTTAAACATTAAGCATGTGCTACATATAAAGTTCAAAATTTTGGTGATCACAAGTTTTCTTGTAACAATGTCTTGACCCCTTAACATTTAAAGGGTTTTGCTAGATGTACACGAGGTTTACACCCACGTTTACCCGGCCCCACCTGCCCCCTCACAATAGAGGGGCCGCGATTATTTTATTAATTGGGGGGGCCCTCCCGTCATACAATCCCCGTGTACAAATAGATTAATCCACGTTTAAAACGAGATTTTAAATTCGCCAAATGACTAATTCTATGAATCTGGGACCCTACGTGATGAAAACGGTTTTTATTGATACTATAATCGTAGATGATGAAAGTCGATCACGTAAGTTTTAACGTTCACTTTAATAATTTCCATTACGCAAAAAAAAAAAAAAAAAAAAAGATTCGCAATCCAAAATTATAATTTTAAAAAGTGAGAAAATCCAAAATCACCCTAATTTGCCCTCTAATTTTTCTCTCTAGATTAATGATTGCTTGAAATTGATTTGATGAAGAGGGTCCCTCGTTTCTCCTCTGTCTTAGACGTGTTTACGTCTAAACCAGAGGTATATGTTGACTGTGAGTTGGAATGTACCATAAGTACGTACCATGCAAACAAGCAACACTGAAAATTAAATTTTCACTAAAGTGCTGGGACCCTATATAATGTCCATGCATGTCCACGACCAAACATTGTCGTCAAATAATTAACGCGTCTTACTTTTTCTCAAAAATAGGTTTTCACCTACCAATTCGTAGCTTAACACGTTTTTTCTGTTTCCGTACAGTTACCATTAAAAAATTAGAAATCGCATAAATATTATAATTTCAAAAGGTGAAAATCCAGAATCGCCCAAGTTTCTCCCCTTAAGTTTTTATCAATAGATTATTGTTGCTTGAAATTAATTTGATGAGGGTCACCTCGTTTCCATATTTGTCGTGTGCTTGCATTTAGACCACAGATATATGTCTAGTAATAAATGCGTTTTATTTTTAATTTTTTTTTTAAAAAAATAGAAATTTCACCAATATCTTAACACGTTTTGTGTTTCCTTGCAATCCAGATAATAATATAATAATAAGGGTTTTGTAAATTTCATCAGTCAATGATGAAATGCCACTTGAACATTATGTACTCCAGAGTACAAGTTATGATGTACATTTAGAATAATTTATAATAACAATAATAATAATAATAATGATGAATATGATTTAGTAGTAGTATAGTACCTACGCTACACAAAAATAAAGGAAATTGTAATCTAGCTACAGTTAATTCAGTTCAGTTAAACTCGTGGATGTTAAATGGGCCAAAACAAGTTGTTAGACCCGCGAGCCATCAAATTCAACTAGGGCTGGACAAAACTTCCGAACCCGAACCCGAACTCGAACCGAACCGAGTGATTCTTCATAAGTTAAATACCCGAACGGATATCTGAATCGAGAACCGATGGGTTTGGGTTGGTTCTCGGTTCTAAACCCAGAACCGAAGACCCGAATAAGAAACGAATCTAAATAATTTTTTATATTTAATTAATTAAATTATTTTAATTTTTTCTAAACAAATTAGTAAATTAATTAAACAAACCAGCCAAGTTCATGTCTAGCTAGTTCAGCCCAACTCAATTTCTAAATTCAAATTTTAATTTTAATTTTTTGGTCCAATTATTAATTTTTTGTTAACCCAATATTTGGACTTTATCCTTTCCATTCCAATTTCGACATTTTCCAACATTTAGATCCTTCCCCTTTGGCCTAATATTTAGGCTGCTTAAATCAAATGAATTATTGATATAAATCACCGATATTTTAATATTAGTATCTACTTTTTGGTATTTGTATATATTGAATTAATTTTATTTGACAACTTGTTATTTATATATTTTTAAATTGAGCTATATTAATTTGTAAAAATTACGAATGAACATGTCATTAGTTGTATTTATGTATTGTTGTTATAAATGTTACAAAATTTAATTATGGTATGGAACCGAACAGAATGGAAATGAACCCGAACGGTTCCATTTATTAAATACCCGAAAGTCTTGGGTCGGTTCGGTTCTGTTCATGTTCAGCCCTGAATTCAACTCAGCCCACTTCGCGAGCCAGCTCGCACTCACCTTTGAGGTTAATCGAGTACAAGTCATCTTGCTTTTTGAAGTGTGGCTTGACTTGCCCCCACAAACTCGTTCCTAGATGGGTCGTCAGTTTTTTTATTTGCTAAAATTACATTTTCACTCTATCATAGCCAGTTCGCACAAGAAATTTACTGTACAGTTGAACAGGGCGAGATTGACCACGAAACAGCCTTAGTTAAGTTTGATTGATGAATGCACCTTATTGCATAGTAGTCTACTGGGCATGTACTAAATATAATGTTCATGGGATTCAATTATTTTCCATGATTTAGGCTTTTAAGATGTCTTTTGAGATAATTCAATTTACTGCTCTAGATATTATTTATCGCACTGTTAATCGATTATACAGGCATTTAAGGTGCATTGCGCCCTATGTCAATTAAATTTCATTAGATCATTCATTCTCATGACATTTTTTATTTTATTTTATTTTTGTTAACACCCCTTTGAAATATCACTTTTCGCACTACTCACTATTCAAGTATTTATTTCTTACGTTTTTTCCTTCTCCTCTTTGTTGAGAAAATTATTCCTTTTTAATATACATTAAATAAAATAGAAATTTACTTGATTGATATTCTAGTCGAGTTCTTTTCGTAGTTGGGTTTGAGGAAGTAGGAACATGTTGCTCAAGCTTGTAAATTTTCATCTCTATCAATAAAATGTATATCAATTAAGAGAAAATATCAATTCGAGGTTTGTGCCTAGTGACGTCATGTTTTTTATAAATAAGACTTTTTATTTTTCTCTCTAGATTAGACTTAAATATTCTGTTTAACTCGTAAAGTGGTTTAATCTTTTTGTGTGTGTATTTTAAATTAGTCAATGAAACTATATTCAAGCACTCGTGTACATGTAGAACGGACACTTTAAATGGCATAGCTTATAACGTGACTTAACAACTGATATCTACTATATTCCTTGTTCATACCTAGATAGATTTTGTTGGATGTCTTTGAAATTCTCTTCGATCACATATCATTCGCATAGGTTCTATGCCTCGAGCTTCAATTTTAAAAAGGGAAAATTGCAGCTACGATACCAAACATTTCAACTTTTTGCAGATTTTGTCTAAACCTTTGTTTTGTGCCACACATGGTACAAAACCTTTAAACAATTTGCACTCGGAGTCCAAATTGACGGTTTCTGTCTAGTTGACCACGAAAATCGTTAGTTGGCCTTAGAAATAAAAAAAATTATAATTTTCACCAAATAGGCAAGGGCAGTTTCGAAATTACACACAATTTCCACGAAATAAGTTTAAAAAATGAATTAAAAATCCCAAAAATATTTTTTTTTTTAAAAAACAACTTTTCATCTCCTTCCCCGCCATCCCACGAAAAATTAACCACCATACAGCCACTACCGGCCACCGCTGCTGCCTACCTGTATCCTCCATTTTTCTCAACCAATTCCTTAATATACGTAGTCGCAGTGCAGGGAATCCAACCGTCTCTTTCATTTGAAGATCTGTAAATCCTTGAAGAACTATTCTCATAGAGCGCATTGAAATCAAATTTTTGCTTCTAAGAATGGGTATTTTTCTTCGCAGTTTATCTACTTCTTCTATGATTGAACCAAAAAAAGCTGAATTGTTTCGCACCCTTTTGCTCCTCCTCAGGCCTGACTTCATGACCCACAATTTCTTCGTTTCCAGTTTTGTCGTCCGCTGCCACCCTCCATTTTTCTCCTAACCCACACGAAACCCCAGCCCAGCCACAACAAAAACCCAAGAAATCACAGAAAATGTAATTGGCCGATTTTAATTTTCTTATTCCCTACAAACCCATCCGACGAAACCTCGGGATTCTCGAGTTTTGTGGAGAATCTTGGATTCTGAGCTTCTGGTATTGTACACGAGTGTTTAATGAAAACCCATGAAGTTTATCCATGTTGGTAGGAATCATTTAATTTACGGTATTGGTGGTAGGAAGAGGCGACAACGGTGGTGGTGGTGGTGGTTGGAGGAGGCGGCGGCGGCGGCAAACATGTGATGGTGGTGGTGCTGGCACTGCTGATGCCGAGAAGGAGAACTAATTTCAATCTTCAGTTTTTTTGTTTTTTTGATATTTTTTTAATTTATTTAATGAGAAAATTGTCAAGTTACCATTTTACCCCTCTTAATTTTGTCAAAATTGATCAAAATCTACTATTCTTGGTCAGCTGGACGGAAACCGTCCATTTAGACTCCGGGTGCGAATTGTTTAAAGGTTTGGTACTGTGGGTGGCACAAAACAAAGGTTTGAGCAAAGTCTGCAAAAAATTGAAATGTTTGGTACCGTGGCTGCAATTTTCCTTTTTAAAAATGGGTTTAGTATGTTACTATTTAATAACTCCTTAAACCACTAACAAGAAGTAATAATACTTCAAATTGTTTTCATCACTACGCACATACTTGATAAAATGGATTAGATAGCAATGAACTAAAGAAAGAAGAAACTCCAAAAGTGAAAACCCGTGACTTTTATGTTCTCAAAATTGCTAAATCTAACTTATTCTCAATCTGCTTTTGTATTTTTAAGTTTTGAATTGCGATTAAGAGTTAAAAATCCTATTATTTTCCAATAAATTTGTATGTTATTTCGTCGAATATTAGAATGAATTTCAAACCATCAAGTCGGGGATTTACTCCCTTGGGCCAGTCACTAAGCATTGCTGGTAATAGATCCTCACCTACTCTGCTATAGTTATACAGAATCATACTCGATTAACTTCAGCGGTCGAGAAGTAAATGGAAATCGAACGCTCATTCATTTTCATATTTACGTATTCCCAGTCGTCAAGCCGTTCTGTAGTGTTAAGTTCTTCGTCATCTCCAAGTTGGGAATAAATGGAAGCTGATGCATCCTCGCAATTAAAATGTTTAGTATTGTTTTTCCTACGGCATAAAAAAACTAACATATCGCATGCACGTGCTCGTTGTTAAATTGATAAAAGACCATAGGAGAAAATATCTGAATTCTCATTCAAAAAATAATTGTTGTACTTCACATACATATATATACATAATGGTTAACTAACTAACAATTAACAAAGAATAACAGAATTAACAACTCTAACTAATTCAATTGGTATTTTTCACTTCCAGCTGGCCATCTCCTTCACTGGACGAATCTTGACACTCCCCCTCAAGATGTACATAAATATTGTTTATGTTCATCTTGCTAAGAATCTTATGAAATTGGTTCGTTCCCAATGCCTTAGTGAAGATATCTGTAGGTTGTTCCTTAGTAGAAATGTGATGCAACTTGACTTTCCCTTCCATAACTTGGTCCCTTACATAATGACAGTCCACCTCTATATGCTTTGTCCTTTGGTGAAACACGGGATTCTTGGAGATATGTATAGCGGATAGACTATCACAATATAGTTCAACATGCATCAAAAAATCCACATTCAAGTCATGTAGCAGGTAATTAATCCGCGTAATCTCAGCAACTGCCCCTGACATTGCCCTATACTCTGCCTCCACCGAACTTCTAGAGATTGTGGACTGCTTCTTCGACTTCCAACTGATTAAAGAATTCCCAATGAAAATGCTGAATCCAGTGATAGATTTTCTGGTTTCTTGACATCCAGCCCAATCACTGTCTGTGTAGGCCTTCAATTCCAACTGTGACTTTGATGATAACATAATTCCTTGCCCAGGAGCCGCCTTGATATATTTTAACACTCTATAAGCTGCCTGTAAATGTATTCTGTTTGGCTTTTCCATGAACTGAGATAAGATGCCTACAGAATAACTGATGTCTGGCCTGGTTATATTCAAGTATAAAAGTTTTCCAACCAATTGTCTATAAAATGCGGGATCTTCCAAAAGCTTATCATCTGAGTTAAACATTCCATGATTCATTTCTATTGGTGTCATGCAGGGCTTTGCACCCAACTGACCGTATTCTTCTAACAATTCCAATGAAAATTTTCTCTGACATAAAGATATACCAGCTGAAGATCTTGCTATTTCAAGTCCTAAAAAATATCTCAAATTTCCCAAATCCTTCATCTTGAAATAAGAATATAACCTCTGTTTCAGTTTATTAATGTCAGATTGTTGTGCCCCAGCAATTATTATGTCGTCAACATAAAGTAAAAGTGCTACAAATTCATTTCCACTACCTTTCACAAAAAGAGAATAATCAGCTTTGGATTGTGTGAATCCTTCTTTTAACATGCATTGTGTAAATTTGATGTTCCACTGCCTAGAAGCCTATCTTAGGCCATAAAGAGACGTCTTTAATTTGCATACCAGCTTTCCCCGAGGATTATCAGATTCAACTCTCTTCTCCCCCTGAATCTGATAGCCCGGAGGAACATCCATATAAACATCCTCAATTAAATCACCATTGAGGAAAGCGTTGTTAACGTCTAGTTGAGACAAATACCACTTTTGTATAGCGGCTAAAGCCAAGAAAACTCTCACAGTAGTGTGTTTTGCAACAGGACTAAACGTCTCTTGGTAATCAAAACCTTCCCTTTGAGTGTACCCTTTTGCTACTAAACGAGCTTTATATCTTTCCACTTGTCCATTAGCTTTAAATTTGGTCTTATATACCCATTTATAACCCACTGTGGACTGATTTGGGGGAAGATGGACAATATCCCAGGTCTGGTTCTCAGATAAGGCTGCAAGCTCAGATTGCATTGCTTTCCTCCAATGTTCATGCTGAATAGCTTGGTGATATGTGGTAGGTTCAGGTGGTTGAGATGAGTTATTCATGATAAAATGATGAAATTTAGGGGCTAATTGGGAGTACTGTAGAACTTTGGATAAAGGATGAGAAGTACAAGTTTGAACAATGTGAGGAAGTGAAGTATGATAGTCTGTGAGATAGGTAGGAGGTTGTTTGAGTCTTGTGCTACGTCTGAGAGAATGATGATTTGGATTAATAGGATTAGACTCAAACCGATCAAATTGAGATGGATGAGGTGCGGGTTGCAAAGAAGTTTGATCAGATGAGGAGTTTGATTAAGAATGTGAAGATGACTGATGATGAACCGGTAATGTATCTGGTAAATTATAATCTGGAATTGGAATAAGAACTAATGTGGATGAAATATTAGTAGAAATACCAGGAGATTTAGTGAATGGAAATATCGTTTCATGAAACATCACATCTCTGGATATGAAAACGGACTTGGAATTTATATCATACAGCTTGTATCCCTTACAGCCTAAAGGGTAGCCTAGGAATATGCAGTCTTTAGCTCTGGAATCAAATTTTCTTTTATATGGGTTAGTATTAACAGCAAAGCAAAGGCAGCCAAAGGATTTGAGGTGAGAATAGGATGGCTGCTGGTGAAACAAAAGTTCATAAGGAGTTTTATTGTGTATTGTTTTGGAGGGTGTTCTGTTAATGAGAAAAGTGGCGTCATGACAGCATCCCCCCAAAATTTTATAGGTAATTGGGCGTGAAAAAGAAGGGCTCTAGTTGTGTTTAGAATGTGTTGGTGTTTTCTTTCTACCATCCCATTTTGTTGGGGTGTATAAGGACAAGAACATTGGTGGATTATACCAGTGGAAGCATAAAAAGTGGGCTGCATAAATTCTTTCCCATTGTCAGTCCTTATGATTTGGATTTTTATTTTGAATTGATTTAGCACATAGTTATAGAATTGAGGCAACAATTAAGTAACTAAAGATTTATGTTGCATCAAGTATACCCAAGTACAACGAGAGAAATCATCCACAATGCTAAGAAAGTAATGGTTACCATACAAATCAGCTTGAGAATATGGTCCCCAAATATCCATATGAACAAGTTCAAATACAGATGAAGAATTATGTTTGTGTAAAGGAAAAGATGCATGTTTCTGTCTAGCCTTGGGGCATGTAAAACAAACATCACAAGGAGGAAATTTAGACAAGAAAGAGAACTTATTAATGGGTACATGCCCTAATCTATGATGCCAAACATTTGGATCACAAGTACTTGTACTGGTGGCTACTGCAACTCTGTGTGGATATTTTGGAGTGTCTTGAAGGTAGAATAATCCATTAGTGACTTTAACAAGCCCAATCGTCATCCATGAAGAAAGGGCCTGAATAAGACAACAATTGGATGAAGAAATTAAGGCAAGATCTTTGGAAGCTATTAGTTTACTTACTGAAATCAGATTGAAGTTGAATGAAGGAACCAACAACACATTATGATGAGTAAGGTCAGAATTGATGATTACAGAACCAATATGAGTGGCTTGTACTCTATTTCCATTGGGTAAAAGGACGTATGAATTAGGAAGGGCAATGTATGAATTGAAGAATTTGAGTGAACATGCTATATGATCAGTAGCACCAGTGTCAAGGATCCAGGAATTAGTAGAATTAGATGTAGCTGCAAGAACAGATCAGCAAAAATCATGAACTAGAAGAAAATGAAGGTGAACCAGCAGCATAAATTAAACATGAACAAAAACGAAATTGGAGAAAATCAGAAACTGAAATGAAATGATAGATTCAATATGCAATTCATATTGAAGGAACTGATGATAGGAGAATTTTATTAATTCATCAAGCTCAAATATAAAGGTGAATACAATGCTCTATTTATAGAGTAAAATCTAACAAACTAACTAAAATAAGAAGGATCTAGAATAGAGCATGTGCTGGCCATGGTAAAAGGATCTGGAATAAGCTGCCTGGTGAAGAGCATGTTGAACGTAAGCTGGTATGCTGCTGGGAACATGTGATCGGATTAGCTAGAATATTCCAACACTCCCCCCTCAAGATGGAACATCTTGAACTGTGGGGAGAAAAACAGAGTTGCAGGAAAGAAGCTTGGCATTGAAAAGAGAAGCAATCCAGAGAAGAAAAATCAGCAACAAACTTCAACTGGAAGGAACGAGCATCCATGGCTCTGCCGGGGATTAACTGAATAAAAACTTCATCACCATTGATGAATGAAAGAAGAATTGGAAATGCTAAAATAAACTCCAGCAATGACTGGAAATAAAACCACCAGAGCAACTCATGCCTCTGCAAGCATTTTATCAAACACATGGCCGTCGAGAATGAAGAAGAAGGCCGTGTCCTTCAGAACTCCATGGTCAGGCCATTCTGGATACCAGCAGATCACATGACCAGCAAGTAATAGATGAACCAGAAATGCAGCGGAAGTGTTTTGCTCTGATACCATGTTAAATTGATAAAAGACCATACGAGAAAATATCTGAATTCTCATTCAAAAAATAATTGTCGTACTTCACATACATATATATACATAATGGTTAACTAACTAACTAACAATTAACAAAGAATAACAGAATTAGCAACTCTAACTAATTCAATTGGTATTTTTCACTTCCAGCTGGCCATCTCCTTCACTGGACGAATCTTGACACTCGTACTCATAAAATTTGGAAGTGCATTGATACGTGTATCTTCCAAGTTTTACCAACGTTCTTTTTACTCACCTTATGTTGTATTTGACTTTTGTAGGCTAATGATTGAAGCAAAGGAAGTGATTTTAAGCATTTGAAGGACCAAAAGACGGAATATTCAAGTACTGGGACTTGGACATGTGGAAAGGTAGCTATGGAAGGAAATTCTGATAAAATAAGGCAATTGGAAGTAATAATAAAGAGTTAAAGTGATGGATTAAACACTTGGACTTGGAGGTTGAAGAAGCGAAACGAAAAACCTACATGCAAAAGTATGCGAAGGAATTAGAGCATGAAGTTTGATGTAAAGATTTTTGCACGATAAATGAACAATTGGAAAGATAATTGAATTTGAAATTCAAAGCAAAACAAACAAATTTGCAATTCAAAGTTAAGAATCAAAAGTTATGAGCGTTTGATTTGATTGTCAGGATAGAATATCTGGCGCCAAGTGGACGCCCACCTGGGCAGATTTTATTCTGAATTAGACTTGGTGTCTATGCCACCCTTGTTTTCCACTTCCAGTTCATTTTATAAACTTTATATTTGGGATTCTATGGCTTTCGAAGCACATTTTTTGGACTTGTGAAGGCCTATATAATTATAAAATCCTTGTAATGTAGGAGAAGGATTATGATAGGGTTAATTCTGTATATTAATGGGTTAATTTCACAAATGATCACTGAAGTTATCTGAAAATTTCAAAATGGTCACTGAAGTTTCAAAATTTCAGAAACGGTCACTGAAGTTTGAAATTTCTTTCACAAACGGTCACTGAATTTTTAGATTTTTTGGCCAAGTTTAATGCAATTTCTCGGCAACTTCCAACCACCAAAACCGTCGATTTCGGATACCGTTGAAAAGCCCACGATGTCCTCTTCAATTACCACCAAAAATATCCCCCAAACTCTAAGTGATTCGGCCGGAATAAACCCTTGAAGTCGACAACCGAAAATTGTGAAAATCTGCCCAGATTTTCAGATTTTTTGGGCAAGTTTGAGGCAATTTTTCGACAAGTTTCGACCACCAAAACTGTCGATTTTGGATACCGTTGGAAAGTCTACAATGTCCTCTTCAATTACCATTAAAAATCTCCCCAAAACTCCAAATGATTCGGTCGGAACAAACTCACGAAGTCAGCTATCCAAATTGGACAGATTTTTCGGACTTTTTTGGTAGCTGACTTCGTGAGTTTATTCCGGCCGAATCTCTTGGAATTATGGGGAGATTTTTGGTGCTAATTGAAGAGGACAATGTGGGATTTCCAACGATATTGGAAATGACGGTTTTGGTGGTCGGAAGTTGTCGAAAAAATGCCGCAAACTCGTCTAAAAAATCTGAAAATCTGGGTAGATTTTCACAATTTTCGGTTGCTGACTTCGGGGTTTATTCCGGCCAAATCACTTGGAGTTTTGGGGAAATTTTTGGAGGTAATTGAAGAGGACATCGTGGGCTTTCCAACGGTTTTCGAAATTGGCAGTTTTGGTGGTCGAAAGTTGCCGAAAAATTGTCTCAAACTTGCCAAAAAAATCTGAAAATTCAGTGACCGTTTGTGAAAGAAATTTCAAACTTCAGTGACCGTTTCTGAAACTTTGAAACTTCAGTGACCGTTTTGAAATTTTCTGGTAACTTCAGTGACCATTTGTGAAATTAACCCGTATATTAATACATATTGAATTATTTTAAATGATATTTATTTGTATTTTTTGAAAAGTTAAGGATTGTTCTATTTGTATTTCAATTTTGTGTTTTAAGTTTTGAATTCATTTTGGGTTTTGTTTTTTGAGTGTCCATTTTGAATTTATTGAAAATGTGTTCTTCTAACATTTTGAAAAATTATTTTGAAAATACACAAAACACATTTTGAGAATTTTGATTTGATTATAACTGAAAACACTCAAAACGATAATTTGTCGTTTTAAGTTTTCTTTATAAATTTTTAACTTGTTTTTAAAAATGCGTTTTCCAAAATAGGAAAGAGAACGCATTTTCACTGTTTTGAAAAATAAAAAATAGAAAATGATAAAAAGGACATGTCCTTATTAGTTCTATTTGTAACTTTTTTGTTTTGTTTTTTTTTTATTTATTTATTTAAGAGGATGAAACCCGTTATTTAATGGTCAAAATGGAAGAAATGATGAATTATATTTACACAATTGAAAGGTCGAAGATAGATTGTGTTAAAAAAAAGTTGAGTGTAAAGTTGTTATATTGTACAAAGGTTGGGGACTAAAAATGAAAATCTTTCAAATTTTTATTTCGTCATGCTGAAAACCAATTTAGGTTTTCCAGTAGAACTGAAGCAAAGCAGCTGGTCAGTCAGTCCAGTTCCTAAATCGATCCCATTGAAAAATGGTTGAAGAAAACAAAAACAAGGAGAAGAAAAGGGAAAATCCATGTACGACCAAACAATCCTCTAAGAAACGGAATCGCAAAGAAGCTGCGATTTTTGGAAACTACAGAAATTACTATGGATACAGAGTACACCTCTTTTCGTCTATTCTAGTCATGTTTAATTTATTTTCCTGCAATTCAATTTGATTTAATGAATGAATTCTATATTTTTATTTAGGTGTATATATGTGTATTCGTTAATGAGTAATTTAGCGTGACAATTTATTGGACCTTCAGGGTGTATGTTTTATAGATATAGAGCACCACTCTTCTTGTTTATTCTTTCCATATTTCGTTTATTTTTTTCAGCAATTGAATTGGGTCGGAGTAAATATTCTAGCATGTTAGTTGAATTAGTTATTTGGCCATTCCGGTTGTATGGTTTATGGATATAGAGTACCCCTCTTCTCTCATTTATTTTTCAGTAATTTACTTTGATTGTATAGATGGTTTTTTATTTATTTTTGTGTGTAGATGTGTATATTTGAATTGGTTAATAAATATTTTAGCTCGATCATTTGTTGAATCAGTTTGTTGGACCTTTGGGGAGTATATTTTAGAGGAAATTACTAAGATTCAGATTGCTCGTAGATTTTTTGTGTGTGATTTTCTTACAATCTAATCTCTTTTTCAAAAATCTTTAACTGATTGTTAACTGTTAAGATGTCATTTCCTATGAAAATTGCATAAATTAATAAGTTCTAAGAAAGATATACCTTTCTTATTGCACGATATTGAGTGATTTATAATTCAAACAATTCATCCGAATCCTCATTTCTGGTCATGTCTTCAAGGGTAATTGGCCTGTAGTTGAAGGGATAACACTTCCACATTGGTAAGATGGGCAGTCCTAAACACAAAACATTGGTATAGATACGGAATATTAAATCTAATTTCTCATAAAGAACCATTGCATATTAAAATCAAGGTAATCCAAAAATGCAAGACAACTCTGTATTGCAATTATCTGCCTCTTGACTGTTATGAAAAAAGCTTAGCTAGATATAATTAGCTTAGGTGGAGGATAATAGGAAAAAATCGAACACCTTTGATTGTTTTCTTTCTCTCACGAATCTCTCAGTATGAGCACAAATGTGTGATCAACACCTAAAGAGAAAACACACAATTGGATAATTTTAAACTGACTTTGAAATTGCTTGCAATCTGGTTTTGTTCAATATTCCTTTGAATGGTGATGGTGGCTAAAAATTTTGTTTTCATATTTCAATCAACTGCAGGTCTTCTTGATAGATTTTTCAATGTAATGGTTGATGTAATCAATAGGAAAGTGCGAAAGTGGCTACCATTCCAATTGTTGTGGGACTAGAGAGCTACAAAAAATTAGTTTTTATATAAAAAAATGAAAATATTTCATTGTTTAAATTATTTGAATCAAAAGTGTCATGGCCCTTTCATTGCCTTTGTTATTATAGCTTTTGTTTTTTGGGTAAATAAAAACATATTTGAAATAGAATCATACATCTGAGTACTTGTTTCATAAGTCCTACAGATGTAAACTTGTCCGTGGAAATTGTGAAAACTTCCACAACGTTTTGAATAATCAATTTCATCTTCTGCAATTGCTCAATGGTATACGTCGATTGATTTGTACGGTTCGAATTATTTTTAATTTGTACATTGTGATTATGGTGTTCTCAGGTGGGTCAGGACTTGGAGGAAGATCCTAGAATAAAGGTGTTGAATAGGGAATGGTTTGAAGGAAAAAAATGCCTTGACATTGGCTGCAATAGTGGATTGATCACAATCGCCATAGGTAATGAATAGTTCGAGTTGTTCTATTCTGAATGTCAATTTTCACATATTGATAAATTTTTTATGACGCTATTTCATAAACATGCATAAGATTCGAGTCAGTTCACCTGTGCATATGGGAATTTGGAATGTAGTGGCCTTGGCTATTGTCACGTTGAATGTTAAAGTTCATTTTATTCTTCTTTTCTGCAGCAAAAAAGTTTTGCTGCCAGAGCATTCTTGGAGTTGACATTGATGGCGGTAAGTATCTCCAAGTTCTATCTTAGCTCTTCTATGTACATTTCTTTACAACTAGGTTAGATGTCATAATAGGTCTGGGGATGTGTATTACCCACCCTATTATAGCAGATAAACTTTTGTGGTTATGTTTAGTTCTTGCAACTTTCAAGTGCAATTGTGTTGTATTTACCGGTGAAAATAATTTGTTGTTGATTGCCCAATTCAAATGTCATTAATAATGATAATTTACATTGTAGTACAACATATAATAACTACCTTTAACATGTAGTAGGGCTAATTTGGATTAAACAGTGTTGTCACTATCTATAGCCAAGTACTTACTTTATATCTTATGTCTGTTGAGAGATCAACATGCCATATGGAAAAAAACTGGGATTTGCCTCTTTGGGCATGTGTTGGATAATACACCAAGATCAGAAATAGATGTCCTTTTGAGCTTGAAACAAAATTGAGCTCTATGGTAGAACAAATAGCAAACCAGATCTTTTTCAAGTTGGGTTGGATAAAATTATGGGCAACTTTAGATGTCCTTTATAATATCTGATGTTGTAAGATTAACAAATGCCTAAGGATGACCTCGGTTAATGAGTTTTTGACTATCTGTGGTTGGCTCATGCAGATTCTTCATATGCACTTCCATGAGCATGTAGGGAATTTTTTTTCTATTATTATATTGTTGCTATTAAAATGATATATGTGTAATACTGATCAAATTTTACCTCTAGTAAAACTTAGTAATCAAATTCACTTCTCATGTTCGAACCGGGGTTTGAAACCAAACCTCTCCTCAGGAGGATAGGTGGGGTGATTCGGGTGAAATCCAATGTAGATCCTTCTAGAATAAGGTGATTCTTTATTTGATTGAATTTCAAATATTTAATTATCTTACTAGATTTTTCATTTTGTAAGAAAAATATTTTTTTCCAATATATCTATTTACTGAAAATGTGAGTATGCTACTATACAGTTTAACCATTATAAAATCTGAGTTTAAAATTGATTACCGGATTTTATCCGTTGAACTGTGTAGTTGCATTAATCAGAAGGTTTCTTATCCAATTACATTAATATGGACTTTTAGTGGTATGTGGGGAAGAGGAGAAAGTAATTAGGTACATATTTACACAATTGATGTCCCATTAGCAGAAATTAGGCGAGTTCCCTTGATGATTCTTTTTCCCAGGTGAAGCTCTCGCATGTGAACACGGGTAGATTTTTGGTCTATGCCTAATTCATTTATACGAATTGATCTAGTCATCCCAAGTATTATGCATATGTGGATATTTATTATGTCTTTGAGAATATGTCATTGCACACATTTTTCTAAAATGGAACGAATTGTTTTAATCACGGTTCATAATATTACAGATAGAATTGAAGATGCACATTGGACTCTCAGGAAAGTTGTGAAGATGAGTGCTCATAAATTACCTTCCAAGAAACCCAAATCAGCAGATACAGAGTTAATTAATGGGTTGCAGAACCATACAAGTAAATCACCGACTGAAGTGACACTGGAGAAGTCTATTGATACTCCTCATTTGCAGGGAGAAGATCTCTTTGACATAGTCTCTTTTCAGAAAGGAAATTTTGTTCAGAATTGGAGGCCACCGGAAGATAACTACCATACAATTCTTTGGTACGAACTTCTGTTTTTGGTTCTCTGTCTAATTGATTTAATGTTTACAAATGAAAGCTCTGTGTTGTATCGTCATCACCTCAAATGAACAAGAAATAGTTTGTTTCACAATTTAATTCAGCTTCGATTAGAGAAAGGTCCGGTGTTTTGAAGATGTCATGATTTGGTGGAAGGTTCGCTTTAGTTTCTGCTATTTATTTTTGGTAATAAGTGGATTTTGTTCTCATTTTCCAGTTTAAGCGTGACAAAATGGATACATTTGAACTGGGGTGATGAAGGATTAATCACTTTGTTTTGGAAAGTCTGGAAGCTTCTTCAACCGGTAGAGTTTATTGATTTCTTATTCATATGCTTTTTCCTGAATATCTCTCGTTTCAACTATGCATACCTTGGGGCAGGGCGGTGTTTTCATTTTGGAACCGCAACCATGGAGCTCATATCAAAACAATCGGCTTGTGTCTGAGGTATTGCTTTACTGCAGGTCTTAAATCACACAAAAATGATCATTAGAAAGCTATATGGTGAATATTTGTAATATTTTGTTCTTTAAAGCTTTACTGTCAAAGATAACTGGTCTTTTCATATTGTGCAGACAGCAGCAGCTAATTATAAAACAATACAGATACCTCCCCAAGATTTTCAGGATATACTTCTAGACAAGGTAAATCCGGCTTCAAAGTTGTTTCAATGTAATGTTGTACTTAATGTTCAGAATTGGCTAATGGAACTTTTCAAAATCTCACGATAATGTTAATGCAGATTGGATTCCGCAGGGTAGAGAACTTAACTTCCCAATTATCTGGTAGCAAGTCTGGATTTAACAGACCAATATTAGCTTTCTGGAAATGAATAGTTTCAGCACCTATGGAGAAGTTATAAATTTTTGAGTCTTGCGGTAGGATGAATATCTTTTGAGGTAAACATTGCTTGAATACCCCATTAATAGAATTGGACAGAAAGAAATGTGCTATAAAAGTGTTCTCTTTCCTATGATCTCTCTCATATGGTTCACCTCGTCTCTTTATTAGTTTCCAGCTGATCACCTTGCCTGAAGAAAACGAATGCTGAATAAAACACTCCTATAAATCTTTCATTTCATTGTCGATAATAACTAAATAAATAACGCGTGCACACACACATATATGTCGAAAAATTTAGAGTAATGGCTGAATTCTTTTACTTAAAACCAAACAAAAAAAATACCTAAAAAAAAAAAAGAGAGATTCAAAGAAAATACATTGATTTCATAACATGTATAAATATGTTATTTGATCATTTGTTAATGAGATTTGGACAGAGTTCATTGATGAGAAGGGGCTGGGGAAAGCTTGAACCCAATTCCTATAGCGATGACGATATGGGCATATAGATTACTAAAATCACGAAGTAATTTTTTTTTTTTTTAGTATTCCGAAGAAATAATTGATTTAACTATTGATAAGAGGCCCACGGGCACTTCTTCGGATTTCGAAATGGAAGAGTACATCTCCACCAATTTTTAACGTTCGAACCATTGCAAAAGGGGGGAAATCGATCACATTAAAATTACCTTTTGGGAGGTCTGTTTGATATCCATGTTTGATTTGAAATTGAGATACTGATGCAAGTTCTTCGCTTTTGAATCAGATAGATTCACATCAGAAAGAGGTGTGTGTGTGTGTGTGTGTGTATCGAAAAATTTAGAGTGATGGTTGAATTCGTTTATTTAAAACCATGTAAAAATTATATCTAACAACTCAGTTTTAAAGAAAATGATTACCAAAAAGTCTTCAAAATAAAATTCTCATAAAAGTATCCATACCCAGATTATTATATCTAGATAAAGATATGTAATTTTGTCTTAAAATAAGCATATGTGCAATAATCTAAGAATATTTGTGAAATAGGAAGCACGATGTAAGTTTATATGTTAACCATTCTTCTCACAGTTTTCACATTATCATTATATTTGGTAGACCTTACATAAATTTTGAAACGGCGCAGAGACATAAGGTATTTATATTTTGTTTTCAACAACACAAAGTGGATCATTTAAAAAAAAATAAAAATTCAACTACACAATTTTACTTTTAGGAAACACCAACAGGATCATTAGTAGATTATCTCAAAAACATAACGTTAACAATCCAAAATTAAAATACATAGTGAATACCAGCTAGAAATATTGAACAAGATAGACATTGTCCAATATCTTCTTACCGATAGGCCAATACAAAATTAAATGTATCACAAACATTTAAAAACAACCCTTATTACAGACTACAGACACATCCACACCAGTGCAAGAAGAGTGTGCACATTTTATTGGAATACACAATAAAAAAGGCTTATAGATTAATGATTTGTCTCAATATCTTTTGTGACTTCAATGAAGTAAGCCAGCAAAGAAATTGGATGTTTCACATCATCATTCAGCATCTCATACTCCAAAGTCCATGTGATCATGTCTATGTTACCTTTGGTTTCAACATGAATAGTTATAATGAAGTCCTTGAACTCTTCCATCAAATCTCCTTCAAGCATCTTGTATCTGATTAATTTATTTTCCTCCTCTATGGCTTCTATCACCTGTTTAGCTCTCCTTTCCTTTCCATCTGTCATACCCACAAATTAATTTCATTAGTTGCAAACTCATAATTGATAGAGCTAAATATTGGTAAAGATTGACGTATAAAATGTTCATTCTAAGAGCATGATCGCAATAGACCAAATCAAAAGGGAGTGAGATCAACTCAGACAAACATCTCGTTGCCGTTGATTTAGCTACAAATTGATATCGAAAAGTTTTATTATTTAGCACCTATCTAATTCTCAGTTTCACCCAAAAAAAGTGCATTCTTTCTACTAACGTAGGGTCCCACATGCTGACATGCATTTTGAATTGATTGGTGCAATTTTTAACTTTCCCGAAATACCCCCATTCGCCTTCAACAGCCCACTATAGTTGGAGTGCTCATTGTAGAGGATAGTGAAGGGATTAGGATGTTAAAAACCGTTTTTGTACAGTAGTAACATGTCGTGTGCATTGCTCGTGACTGGACAGGTAACGTTCTCATTTTTTCTAATGGTAAATAACACAAAACATCCTTATATTTCGATGTCATTGTACAAAACGTCCATACATTTCATTTTTAGGCATTTTCACCCATATCTTCACTTTTCATTGCGCAAAAGATCATTTTCAACAATTTTCCAATAAAATGACAATTTCACCCTTATATTCAAATGAAACAAAAAGAAAAAAATAAATAAAAACTAAACAACTAATTACAATTATAGTCATAAATTTTTAAAAATATTACAGATAAATTTTAAATTCTCCACCACTACCACTTTCACAGCCCTCCAAGCCGCCACCTATAGATCCAAATAACACCACATTTTGGCCACCACACTCGTCTTACTCCACCACCACTAGCCTTGTTTCACTCTTCCCAACATTCTCTCCCATAATATTGGTCACAAATTTTGTCAAAAACAGTCACATTTACAGCCTAAAATACCAAATTGTTGGCACTCTTTTGTTCATCTTCGTCCTCGTCTTCATCTCCTTCTCCTCCTCCTCCTCTTTTGACTCTTCCTCATCATGATCGCCCTCATGGTCACCATCGCTATCTTAAGTATCCGCACTATCATTGTCATAATCATTACTACCATCAATTTTGTCTAATTGAATTAAACTAATTTATGGTTTTACATGGGAAGTAAGCGAGACTAGAGAAATTGATCACAATCAACCAAATAATTGATCACAAACATCATCATCTCATCCCATCCCCACCACAACCACTACACCACTGCCACTACCACCAATGCGGCCTCCACGACCACCTTGACTACCACTAATATCACCACCACCAAACCAAATTGCAAAACCACTACCATCTCTACCACCAACTACATAACCACCACCATCACCACCTACAAACAACTATCAACAACCACTACAGAAAACCACACTCGAAAACTGTGCAACAGTTGGTGTCATCACGCTGCTCACCTCTGGGAGTGCCACTTGTTATAATTTTAAACAATAAATATAATATGTGAAAGAAATAATTAATTCAGATGAAGTGTCCAATTGGTGAAAAGTGTGGAATTTGTGTGGGAGATTTGGACCTAGACAGACTAATATAGTTATGTGGGAGCTATAAACGTGTTAGGGCAAATTTTTGATAATACATATTTAGTACAAATGATTTTTTGAAGGTGTGGTTAAAAATAGAAAAATATTATTCATACGTAATATTATTTTATTGGACAAACATAGTTTTTTATTTTTTTCAAGTTGTTAAATAAATTGAACAATGATTTTCCGTGTTGTGAAAGATTTAAAGAATGAATATAGAAGGTGAATTCTCCACATTATCATTGTCATAATCATTACTACCATTGATTTTGTCTAAGGATCCGTTTGATTACAAATGTGGAAAGAAAATATTTTACTGGAAATTAAATTGTCTAAAATTTGTTTTACATGGAATTGTAATTAATTGTGTTTGATTGGTATAATTTTCTACCCAAAAAATGTTGAAAGTTTGGTATCCGTTTGGCTTTTTTTTTATGAAAATTGTCTATTAAATTGATAATTTTTCTACTAATACGCCTAGAATTTGTTCCAATTACCAAAAAGTAAAAAAATAATAATTAAACAATTAGAAAAAAATTACCATATTCGTTTGACTTTGTTTTGCATAGAAATTGTCAACAAAAATGAAAATTATTTTTACCATGATTGATAGAATTGGTTGTCATTGCTTAAAAAAAAGGCAAAAAAAAAAAAGGTGAAAATTGTTTTCCTACCTAATAGGTGAGAAAACAAAATCAAGCAAATGTGCATTAAATGATTGTACCTATAAAATAGGTGAAAAATGAATTCCCTAGAAAAAAGACACATTAAACACATGAAAAGTGGAAAAATGGAAAATATTTTCCATTTTCCATGGAATTTGGACCCTAATTGAATTAGACTAATTTATGATTTTGAACGCAAAGTAAGCGAGACTAAAGAAATTATTCTTTTTATAACTTTAATGTATTAAATTTTATTCCATTATTAAAAAAAAAAATCTCATATTTGCGATAACAAACGTTTTGAGAAATTAAATGGCAAATCAATAAATTTTAGTCTGATTATGTCATTTTATTTGATCAATTATTTCTTCGATCGATATATTTCAACGAATTTATTTCGATTCCTCATTATTCATAATATGATGCAGTACATCATGTGCAAAAGTGTTGTCGACAACCTTTTCTTATCTTTTTCGATTCTATTTTTTTCCATGATGACATAACTTATTAAGATATCTCAATTTTCATTATTTCAAATACCTGAACCTCTTTTAGAATTTTATAATATGTTATGTCTAAATACTCATTAAAAGTATATACCTCCTTAATAAGACAACATTTATCAATTGCTCCATTTTCATTTGGAGGACTTTGTAATAGAGTCGAACATCATTACACTTCAGGCGTGCCATAAATTTATCAAATATAATATTAACGAATTGTCCTTCCGGGAGTCAATTCGAGTTGGAGTATTTAAAAGCTGATGTGTGAGATTGTCAATATTTTTGGTCAGTAAATGCATCTAAATAAACTATCTTTTGAACTTCTTGCTTGAATTGTCTTTTGCGAGGATTTAGATATTGATACATTTGTATATTATTTTTAACTTCTTAATTCTTCCCCCTAATGCTGAGAAAATTGTCAAATCAAATTGACAATCATTTTTATCGTGTTATAAAATATCATCAATTTTGGATAAGGGTTCATATTACGCATTTATTCTCAGCATTTTTTACTTTCCATCTCAATGAAATTTGGTGGATTAATTTCCATATACTACACTATCGACATAATTTGATGGAAAATTAGGCTCTGATCATAAGCTCAAGTTATAACTAGGAGAACTATGATATTGGCATGATGCGTAATGGCTTTTCCTAAACCGAAGTGTGAAGTATTTAGTTCTCAATTAAATTAATTGGAGGCGTTTAACAAACAATAATGTTAAACTATTTATCGACACCTCAACTAACACTTATTAAAAGGTTGAGATTTTGGATCATTAGTATTAAAAAGACATACCGTCTTAATTGTATAATCTAAAAATTATACTCACAATTTGAGTAGCACTTTTGCAAATTTCAGGTTGCTAACACCATGCAATCATCTAATATTTGTATCAAATCTATTAGATACAAATACTATCTAGATGGTCAACGTGGAGGGTGACGGGGCCCCATATATCACTCTAATTAATTTTCAGAGTTCAATCATTATTTAACTAGTAATAATCAATAACCAATTTTCAATAAAGAGAACAAACATCAAATATGATTTCATTGGATCGAAGAATCTTCCGGTTCTTCGTTGATTATCCACTTGAATATTTAATTTCGCATCATTATTGATCCAGTGATGATACAATTGGTCATGTCAAACAATAAAGTCAAATTGAACTTCTGATTCAATATAAGATATAATTCAATTATTTAATTTCGAAGAATATGATTAAACATTATATAATCATATATCATTCAAGTAATCAAACTAATCAATATCCTCATGACGTTAATTACATGTTGTCCTTCAAGGATAAACATGAATTCAAAATAATACATTCTTCGAAACATGTGTTATTTCGAGAGCACGTTGTATTTATTATTGCTCATTCAAAAACAATAGTTAATATTTTTCTGAAATATTAATTATGATACTGTGCAACTTCAGTAACAACAATGAATTATTATTTCAAAATATTAGCTCTTCAGGAGCTATATATTTGCTTTTTCAAGAGCAATACATCAATGTTCTTCTTAAATATTGAAATCAGGATGTCATTCTCTTCATGAGCAATAACATAATGTTATTTGAAATAATAAATTGTATAAGAACTTATTTTTCATGAGTTAAAATACAATTTATTTTATTTAAATATGCTATTCGGGAGCAAATAAAATCTAGCTAGAATATTAATAATTGTGTACTATTTTAGGAGCAATAATACTTGTAATAGACAGGTCTGTGATTAATATTCTTATAGAATATTAATTATAATGTTGTGCTACTTCAGGAGCAACAATAATTTATTTACTCATTAGGAGAAAAAATATAATACATTAGATCTTATAAATTTATGCTCTTTGAGAGCAAGTGATACTTTAATATAATTTAAATATTTACGGTGTTGGATTCTTCAAGATCAATCAACGCGATATGTACCTAACTTGAGAATATATAAAAATCTCACAAATAAGGAACATCAATTTAATATATTATTTGACAAAATAATGTATTTAATAAACTATGATATTATATATAATCAAAAACAACAAATAATTGATTACGACCTACCATAGAAATTGTTACCAAAGTTGATTCCTGTAGATTGGATATGCAGAATTAAATTGCTGGAAGAGTCTTAATGATGGCCAGTGAAATTCGTGTAGGCAACTCTATCCAATTCCTCATAATCACACCCATAAATCAACTAAACTTTTTTTAAAAAATAAAGCTATCGTGCTGATAACGTATTATAAAAAGAGAGAATAGAGAATAAAAATCAATAAACTTGTGTATATTAAAATGAGAATCAAAACCCTATATTTATAGGGAAGGAATATGGATATATATGTTAATAATATCCAGGACTGCAGGGGTACAATTGTTATTCACCAATAACTTACAATTTACAACAAAAATAAAATTCTCGTAAAAGTATCCACACCCAGATGAGCAGATTATTATATCTAGTGTCTTAAAATAAGCATATGTCCAATAATCTAAGAATATTTGAGAAATAGGAAGCACGATGTAAGTTTATATGTTAATCATGCATGCACGTAAAATTCTTCTCACAGTTTCCACATTATCATTATATTTGGTAGACCTTACATAAATTTTGAAACGGCGCAGAGACATAAGGTATTTATATTTTGTTTTAAACAACGCAAAGTGGATCGTTTAAAAAAAAAAAATTCAACTACACAATTTTACTTTTAGGTAACATCATCAGGATCATTAGTAGATTATCTCAAAAACATAACTTTAACAATCCAAAATTAAAATAGATAGTGAATACCAGCTAGAAATATTGAACAAGATAGACATTGTCCAATATCTTCTTACTGATAGGCCAATACAGAATTAAATGTATCACAAACATTTAAAAACAACCCTTATTACAGACTGCAGACACGTCCACACCAGTGCAAGAACGTGCACATTTTATTGGAATACACAATAAAAAAGGCTTATGTATTAATGATTTGTCTCAATATCTTTTGTGACTTCAATGAAGTAAGCCAGCAAAGAAATTGGATGTTTCACATCATCATTCAGCATCTCATACTCCAAAGTCCATGTGATCATGTCTATGTTACCTTTGGTTTCAACATGAATAGTTATAATGAAGTCCTTGAACTCTTCCATCAAATCTCCTTCAAGCATCTTGTATCTGATTAATTTATTTTCCTCCTCTATGGCTTCTATCACCTGTTTAGCTCTCCTTTCCTTTCCATCTGTTATACCCACAAATTAATTTCATTAGTTGCAAACTCATAATAGATACAGCTAAATATTGGTAAAGATTGACGTATAAAATGTTCATTCTAAGAGCATGATCGCAATAGACCAAATCAAAAGGGAGTGAGATCAACTCAGACAAACATCTCGTTGCCGTTGATTTAGCTACAAACATAACAAAGTCGAAAAATTTCATATAGTCAGTTAATATGCATTCTTTTTCATAAAACAAGTTTTGGGGGTTGACCTAAACCAACATGTTGTACAAACCTCTTACTAGATTTATCAACTATGAATCGCCTGGGATGATAAAAATGGATTCATGCAGTCAATTACAAATTTATTATGACATGAAAAAATCTTAAAATATAAATGGTAAGAATCTCGAATCACGGACATAGACGTATATGACATGCATACGTACCGTGGGTGTACCTCCAGCCAATTTTAGAGCCAACCTTTCCATATTCCCCTTCATGGAGATCACAACCTTGTACTAACTTGGGTATTTTGTGGGATATGTGGTGTGGTTTGTGCTTGAAGAGTTCATGAAATACATCTCCTCCATGCTTGAACTCTATTTGAGCAACCAACTTACCAGTTAGCCCCATCTCTTCAACAATGCAGATATAAGCACTTACAAGATACAAATACTCAATTATTCAACTCATTATATAGTTGAGGACTAGCTGCTTCACTCCTACCAATTTTTATTCTAGGCCCCCAATATGTGAACTGTATTGCAACTTGATCCCCCCCAACCTACGTTTTTTTGGCTGGAGTGGTCACCAACCTATTGGTTTTGTGGCATTCATAGTCCTTGATGCGATTACCTAGTCATATATGAGCCTAGGTGCTTCACTCGTACCTCAGTTGTATTTAATTAGTGGGAAATTTCGACACTGTCCTTATCAACATATGAGCCTATGTCGCACAAATCAGATACATCTTGTTGGGTCTACAACTTATATCCACTTATTATTCACGTATTTCGTAGGATACACAACATATAATCACTTAAAAGAACTCTTAATTACTAGAAAAATTCTAGCACTTGTCCCCAACCTATATTAACTATCTTGCAACTTGGTCCCTGATCTATTTCGTTTTGCTAGAGTGGTCGCCAACCTATTGGATTTGTGGCAGTGATAGTCCTTAAATGCCAATAATTGATCCTTTAGTTGAGCATAAGTTCTTCTCTCGTACCCCAATTATCTTTAATTATTGGAAACATTCTAATACTGATTCCAAACCTATAAACTATGCAGCAACTTGATCTCCAACCTTTTTTTTTTGTGCCAGTGTCATCTTTGAACTACTAGTTTTTTTAGTGACAACTGTAGTCCTTAATGACAAATTATTTAGTTGAGTTGCAGGCCTATCTGCTCCACTTTTACCCAAATTGTATTTAGCACCGTTCGAGCAACATTCTCATTCTTCTGCTCATTTTCAAAATCACATTTTTCAATAAAATAATATTTTTCATCACATCAATAACTTTTTCCTTCTTTTTCAACGACGTATTCACCGTCACATCACAAAAAAAATGCATTATCTCCTAAAAATGTGCATCAAACACACACTAATCAAGTAATCAGTTATTACTTAAATGCATCTTTTTAATTATTTTACAAGTTTGTATTATTGTATATAACTTACTCTAATCAAGTAATCAGCTATTACTTAAATGCATCTTGAAACTTCTTCTTCTTCTTCACTCTGATCCAAATTGTATTTAATTATTTTACAAGTTTGTATAATCAAGTAATCATTCATTATTTAAATGCTTTTTTTAGTTATAAATTACTTTTCCTTCATCATATTTTCATTAGAATAAGGTAGACAGCAGAAAGGCAAATCTTGTCAACTCAGGAATAGTAACTGTAGATGAATTATTTAATAAAAATGTTTAATAGTAGTTATGTCACTTAGATATTTTGTCCCTACAGAATCCTTATCACGTTAATATTAAATTGAGAGAGTGTCTCGAACCCCAAAATAGTTGTTGGGGGCAGTGGCAGTTGTCTCTTAAGTATATTAAAAACTTCGAACCATTTGCTCAATGATAAGATTGATTCTTAATAACGAAATGGTATACGAAGTCAACATATCTCAATGTACAGTAAAATTTTATATTTTTATAACTTGTATTATATTTTAGAGAGAGGCTACAGTTACAGCCATTAGGGGGCTGTAAATTTTACAACCCCTGGTGGCTGTACAAACAGCTTTTTTCTATATTTTACCATAATACACGTAGGAAATTTAAAAAAAATTAAAATGAATGTGGTGAAATTCAAAATTTAAGCACACAAAAAATGCGCACATATACGTATATATACATTAAAGAAGAAAGATTAATGTACGTGCATTGATTTCAAGGTTTAATATTTTGAAAGATTAAGCGTTTATTAATTTGTATTAGTGTGAAATTAAAATTTTTATTTTGTTAAAATTAGGGATGAATAGAGTTTGGTTTGGTACAAAGAAAAAGTAAAAGACTTTAGATACATATTTTGAAAAAGAGACGAATTTAAAACAATATTGTCAAACTAAAAGTTCGTCAATTTGTATTAGTATTAACTTTTATGAATTTAATAATTATTATTTTATATATTTGTTGGGCCTTAATGGATTTCAAAAATAAAAAAATTAAAAAAAAATTAAAAATAATATATATATATATATATATATATTAACTTATGTATTTAATGGGTTATTAATTTTATTACATTGATCCAAATTGATATCGAAAAGTTTTATTATTTAGCACCTGTCTAATTCTCATTTTCACCCAAAAAAGGGCATTCTTTCTACTAACATAGGGTCCCACATGCTGACATGCATTTTGAATTGATTGGTGCAATTTTTAACTTTCCCGAAATACCCCCATTCGCCTCCAACAGACCACTATAGTTGGAGTGTTCATTGTAGAGGGTAGTGAAGGGATTAGGAAGTTAAAAACCGTTTTTGTACAGTAGTAACATGTCGTGTGCATTGCTCGTGACTGGACAGGTAACGTTCTCATTTTTTCCAAGGGTAAATAGAACAAAATATCCCTATATTTCGATGTCATTGTACAAAACGTCCATACATTTCATTTTTTGGCATTTTCACCTATATCTTCACTTTTCATTGCGCAAAAGATCATTTTCAACCATTTTCCAATAAAATGACGATTTCACCCTCATATTCAAATGAAACAAAAAGAAAAAAAAAATAAACAACTAATTACAATTATAATCTTAAATTTTTAAAAATATTATAGATAAATTCTAAATTCTCCACCACTACCACTTTCACAGTCCTCCAAGCCGCCACATATAGATCCAAATAACACCACCTTTTGGCCACCACTCTCGTCTTACTCCACCACTACTAGCCTTGTTTCACTCTTCCCAACATTCTCTCCCATAATTTTGGTCACAAAATTTGTCAAAAACAGTCACATTTACAGCCTAAAATACCAAATTGTTGGCACTCTTTTGTTCATCTTCGTCCTCGTCTTCATCTCCTTCTCCTCCTCTTTTGACTCTTCCTCATCATGATCGCCCTCATGGTCACCATCGCTATCTTAAGTATCCGCACTATCATTGTCATAATCATTACTACCATCAATTTTGTCTAATTGAATTAAACTAATTTATGGTTTTACATGGGAAGTAAGCGAGACTAGAGAAATTGATCACAATCAACCAAATAATTGATCACAAACATCATCATCTCATCCCATCCCCACCACAACCACTACACCACTGCCACTACCACCAATGCGGCCTCCACGACCACCTTGACTACCACTAATATCACCACCACCAAACCAAATTGCAAAACCACTACCATCTCTACCACCAACTACATAACCACCGACATCACCACCTACAAACAACTATCAACAACCACTACAGAAAACCATACATGAAAAACTGTGCAGCAGTTGGTGTCATCACGCTGAGCACCTCTGGGAGTGCCACCTGTTATAATTTTAAACAATAAATATAATATGTGAAAGAAATAATTAATTCAGATGAAGTGTCCAATTGGTGAAAAGTGTGGAATTTGTGTGGGAGATCTGGACCTAGACAGACTAATATAGTTATGTGGGAGCTATAAACGTGCTAGAGAAAATTTTTGATAATACATATTTAGTACAAATGATTTTTTGAAGGCATGGTTAAAAATAGAAAAATATTATTCATACGTAATATTATTTTATTGGACAAATAGAGTTTTTTATTTTTTTCAGGTTGTTAAATAAATTGAACAATGATTTTTCGTGTTGTGAAAGATTTAAAGAATGAATATAGAAGGTGAATTCCATGTAATTACATAAATTTATTTTATCCTTTATTTCGTCTTTATAAGTTGATATTAGGTTTTAAAGTAAATTTTTGCTTGTTACTTTTAATTGAATTTTTGAGTTGTTAGTTTACATCATGATCGTCCTCGTGGTCATCATTGCTATCTTAATTATCCACATTATCATTGTCATAATCATTACAACCATTGATTTTGTCTAAGGGGTTCGTTTGATTGCAAATGTGGAAAATGGGTGGAAAGAAAATGTTTTACTGGAAATTAAATTGTTTAGAATTTGTTTTACTGGGAATTGTAATTAATTGTGTTTGATTGATATAATTTTCTACCCGAAAAATGTTGAAAGTTTGGTATCCGTTTGACTTCGTTTTTTTTATAAAAATTGTCCATTAAATTGATAATTTTTTCTACTAATACGTCTAGATTTCTTCCACTTACCATAAAGTAAAAAAAAAAATTTAAACAATTAGAAAAAAATTACCATATTCGTTTGACTTTTTTTGCATAGAAATTATCAACAAAAATGAAAATTCTTTTTACCATGATTGATAGAATTGGTTGTCATTGCTTAAAAAAAAAAAGCAAAAAAAATAAAATGGTGGAAATTGTTTTCCCACCTAATAGGTGAGAAAACAAAATCAAGCAAATGTGCATTAAATGATTGTACCTAGAAAATAGGTGAAAAATGGATTCCCTAGAAAAAAAGACACATCAAACACATGAAAAGTGGAAAAATGAAAAATATTTTTCATTTTCCATGGAATTTGGACCCTATCAAACGGACCCTAATTGAATTAGACTAATTTACGATTTTGAACGCAAAGTAAGCGAGACTAAAGAAATTATTCTTTTTATAACTTTAATGTATTAAATTTTATTCCATTATTAAAAAAAATCTCATATTTGCGATAACAAACGTCTTGAGAAATTAAATGGCAAATCAATAAAATGAAAGAAATAAATAAGTGAGAATTAGAAGCGTGGTAGACACGTGTCCTCAATTGAAATTGCGATGAATTTTAAAAATCATTCTAAATTTAGGTGTCTTCAATTGAAATTTTAATGAAATTCGTTAAAATTTAGGTGCCCCCAATTGAAATTTTAGTGAAATCCTTCGAAATTTAGATATCCTCGATAATGAGTAGATTTATAAAGATTTTATTAATGGATAGATTTTAAAAGATTTGAATGGATTTCAAGCTTAAAAATACATATAACCAAATCTTTTGAAATTTCACCATATTTAATGAAATTCTTATGAAATTTGTGAAAATCTATTCAAATCCATGAAATTCATTAAGATTTATAATATTTTAAAATCCATCAAAATCTTAGTTGAGAACACCCCGTAAAACAAAAGGGAAACTTCTCAGATAATAGAATTATCCTAGATTAACTATATAACTAATTCCACACACCACAAACAAGTTTATCTTACAGAGCTCTCTCATGAAGAATCTTGTTTCTCTATTCTCCATGCAATAGTAAATTCTTTATGAATCCAACCTCGTATTACCACTTAAATGCTACAAGTGCTTTTCTCGATCTTTTTGAGGAACGAACCGCCAGAGGTCCACAGCCACATCAACCTCCTTTTTCTTGTGAAATTTGTACAGCTGAGGCACATCAAACCGGAGCTAGAGAAAGAGAAGCAAGTCAGACTTTCATAACACGTATTATAAAGATGTCAACAACCAATGTCCACTTAATGCTAAAGGATATAGTAGGCTAAGATACTTTGGAATACTAACGGAACAAAGAAAACTAACTGTACGATGATAAGTACCTCGCATAGAACCTCAGCGCTGACAGCATTATAATCTCGCAAGGCAGTCCTTTTCACGTGCTGCCACCACCAAATAAATGAGCAAGGGAAGATTTTGACTAAATCACAGGACATACAGTGATATTGTTTGAAATAATCTTTACAATGGAAACTCAAATAACATGAAAGACACTATGGAGTTTCGGTTGAAGGAACAAAGGTGAAAATCATATGAAAGCGTCAAAACGCTTCATAGTGCATTTAGCTAAGACGTGAAAAATAGTTGCACAATAACATCAGATAAAAATGCATGCCATCAAAGTACAGAACTGATAGATGCGATAGAAAGGAGAGATTAACTTGTAGTCAGAGTTCAAGTACATATTCCATACAGGTCATACACAAATCCCTTTTTTGACATTTTCCACTTTTTCTGCTTGTATGTTTTAGGATTGCAAACCTATCAAAGGGGGTATTAGAAAATTACGAGGATACAATTTCAGCTAATGAAACGTGATAGTAGAATGAGAAGGTTTAGATGGCGGGTATAGCTAAAGGATAATATGATCGAGATGTATTGAAATATAAAAAAGTACAAGTAAACCAAAAAAGGAAAGCAAAGAGAGTAATTCCAGAGTTTTATGCAAAAGCACAAGAGAAGTTATGTAGCATCATCAAACCAAAGATAAAAACAAAGTTGTTTATAAGAAATTTCAGCAATGCGATAAAAATGAAGTGCTCTGTTCTACTGCGATAAGATCATACAAGAGAAAATAGTTATATGATGTAAGACACAAAAAAAAATTCTAGGAGACCTATAAACTCTACTGCAAATAGAAACATTACTGTAATAGAAGAATGTGGGTCTCAAAAGTAAGAGAAGCTATGAAGAAGGTGAGGACGAGAAAAACAAGTGTTGTCAATTGAATTTCAAGCAACGTATAGAAGCGTACCCAACACATTAATTTTATGGTAGGTGAAATTATTCAATGAGATCTTAAAAGGTAAAACAGTGCCTCGTGAATATTGTAAGTGTGTCACGGTATATCAAGGAAGAATTCAAAGGACTTTTAAAACCAATTAGTTCATAATAGGGAGATCTATTGAGGAAATCGCTTACCTGCTTAAGAGAATTAAAAATCTTGGGAAAGAGAAACAAGGTTCAACATAGTTGGTTTGGAAAAGGTGTACAATAGTTCGCATCAGCAAAGTGAAATAGTTTGGTGCTGGGAAAATAAATTAGACATAATTATATGTTAAGATTGTACTCTAGGTATTTCATTTTTAGCTTTATAACGGATGAGCTTACAAGATACATCTAAGGTGGATGTCACATGAATATTCATTCTGGATTACATAGTTTTCGCAGAAGAAGGTAGAGCTTGATAAATTGTAAGTTAAATCTTTAGAGGGACACTTCAAAGCTAAAAGTTTTAGTTCAAGAAGAGGTACGCCGAATACACATCTATTCTAAAGACTAATTGTTTCAAGTATTTAGTTTCGGTTATTGATAAAGGAGAACTTTGAAGAAAATGTAACTTGTATAGGATTAAAGAGGGTTGAACAGAACAAGGAACTGATATAGGGATTCCACATAATCATAAGATTACCAAGTGAAAAAGCAAGTTCTACAAAATGTTCTTAAACTAACTCCAATTTATAGAATTGGAATATTAGGTTGTTAAAATACAAAAAATATAAAACTTCAAGGCCCCGTGGGATTAGTCGAGGTGCGCGCAAGCTGGCCCGGACATCCACGGTTATCAAAAAAAAAAAATACAAAAAATATATAATATGTACATAGGGTAGACAAGGATGTTACTGTGACCATACTAGAACAAAAATAAGAAACAAATATATAAACCAAGAAGCAGATGATTGACTACTTAACAACAAATTAAGGGAATGATGATTAGCATGTAAGGTCATGTCATGTGTACCTAAAAACATACGATTCATAAAACTATGTGATCCCGGACAAACAAGTTACTAGAATCGATAAACCCAAATCGACATGATCTAAAGTAATTGGAAAATGCTTGATCTCATTGGATCTTTCAGCTATATAAATAGTAATATAGAAATAGAAATAAAAATAAAATGATGGTATAAAAGGATTCATATAGCAACCCAAATGTTATTAGGATAAGGGCTTAGGTGGTGGTGGTTATTGTGGGGGGGTCAGTGTTTGAACATTCTTCAAGAAAATGTAACATTAGAAAAACAGAAGCCAATTATGATGGCATGATAATGATAAACTTAGGCAACATTTCTTCCAATAAATATAGCATTTCAATGCATGTGTTTAAGCATCTATGGGGCCAGTTGAACATGATCCCTCGTGTTAAGATGCCAAGTCCAACTATCTCAAACTCTATTACAAACTCAAAACAGTTTATTATAGGCAAAAATCTAAAAATTGAATTGAAAAGAAGAAAAACAAAACACGGGACCAAAAAGATCCCTGCATTAGAAAATGAATTTCCTCTTCACTTTTTGTGCTAGATCTACTTCTATAAAAATTATTTGAAGTTGATGAAAATGGTTCCAAAAAAAAATCATAATATATCTGATAAAACATACTAAGATTTAGAAATTTTATGGAATAAAACATTTAATAGATTTATGATATAATTTCTAAATGTTCGAATGTACAAAAAAAGCATTGAAATAAATATGTCAAATTATTTTTCCTCTTATCCATTCATGATTGTTTGGATAGAGTTTTGCCTTAAGCCTGAAAACATTTGAGAGTCCTAATAAACCTTTTCCATCACAAACAATCTCAGATTTGAAACAACTACAAACTTACATCTCTTGTGGTGGTCTTGTGCAAGGAATAAACAGCTCGAGAAGCCACCTGATACATTGAGAATTTCAAGAGACTAAGACCCCTTTAAACAAACATAACTAAAGACTGAGATGCGAACAAACCATAGTACAGTTCATGAATCTACCTTCAAAGCCACGAAGAGGAAATCCATGTCAGCACCTTTCCTCCTTGTACCAAATGGAGGATTCATTACTACTGTATCAACAATTCGATCTATGTAGAAGTCAAGGGGATTAATTAACATTTTAAGCTTTTCTCTCCATCCAGATGTATAATTAAAAAAGGACACAAACAGTCATATTTTCTCAATGTATAGAATTAGTACAATGTTGCATGTCCTTGTTAATCATAGGGAACACTGGGTAATTATTCTTCTAATACTATCTTTCTTATAATTAATTTATCACATTTGCAAAAATATAAATCAGTTTTTTTTTTTTGGGTTTTGAATGACGAACAGGAAAAGATATACCTCGCCATTTTAAGCTCCTGATATCGCAGTGAATGAAGTCCATGACTAGCTGCAAGTGCAATTCATTGAGAACCAAATATGAAAGATGCCAGATACAAAATTAACATCAAGGCTTCTTGAAAAAAAGCATTCAAGGTCTTATAAAAATGCATACATCAAGATCATCGGCATTTGAGGATGCAATTTCAAGAGATTCTGTATCAATGTCAAGCCCAATAACGTGCCTGGTGAAACCAAACGAGCATTAACAAATCTCAGAATTCGCACTCGAATAAATGCTTTGGTATACATAGAAATTGGACAACATAAACAGGTCAATCAAGCATCAGCATATAAAAGGGAAACTAAGTACTCACTCAGCCCCTAAGAGAGCAGCTGCAAGTCCTAATGTACCACACCCACAACCAAAATCTGCGACCACCTTATTTTCAACATCCCCAAACGAATTCTCTGCCTAAATAAATGATTAAAATCAACAATATCAAATCCCAAAAATGAATTACAAAAATAATTTCAATTTCTCATAAGAAAATCACATTTAATACTATAACAATGAAAATTTGAGGAAAAGGGTATCTCTGAAAAGTAGAAAATAAAGAGACGAATGGAATCTAGAGAACTACAGTGTACAGCAGTCGAGATGCAATATGGGGCCCAGTTGGATATTGTTCCAATTCAATCTGCAGTAACAGAATCATTCGCTCTAGTGACGATAAAGAATAGGGAATACAAATACAAAGACAGAACAAAAACCCCGCTCACAAACACATATAACACATATCAATGGAGAGGGAAACCTTAGGGTTCTCGAACTGGTCAAGAGATCCAAGAAGACCTTCCAACTGCTTCAGCTTCATCTTGAAAGGGTGGGGGTAAGGGACTGAATGGTAACGAGGGAGAATAAAAAGAAAGCTAAAGATTTTTACTAATTTCTGAGCTCAGTTCATAGTTTTAATTAATTAATTATTATTATTATTATTTTTTTTTTGAACAATTACATTTAGGCCTGTTTGATGGTTTCGATTTTCCATGGAAAATGGATCACTTTTTTGCTGTTTGATGGTTACATGGATGAGCCTCGCGCACCATTTTGCATTGGAATTGTATAATTGATTTTCTTACTTTTTTTGTGGTAAAAGATCTTTCAGTTTTTTTTTTTTTTTTTTTTCTAACAATTAGAAAAAAGTCTAAACACAATGGTAAAAAAAAAATTATTTTTATTGACAATTTTCATATAAAACAAAGCCAAACGAATAGTATTCGATATGGAAATTTTTTTTTCGTTTTTTTTTTTTGGCGTTTTTCTAAACTCAATGGTAGAAAAATATCACTTTAGTGGACAATTTTCATAAAAAATGAAGTCAAACGGATATCAAACTTTCAACATTTTTTAGATGGAAAATAATATCAATCAAACACAATTAATTACAATTCTCAGTAAAATAATTTATAGACAATTCAATTCCCTGTAAAACATTTTCTTTCCACCCTGCAATTAAACGGACCCTTATCATGTTTCTTGAAAGAACCGAGATGTAAGTATGAGAGAAATATATTTTATTATTACAGGATGATAAAATCTAAACTTTTATAATAGTCTAAGTCAACAATTAATTTTAATTACACATTTTACAGAATTTACAACAGCTACGTCATTAGTAATTATCCAAAATGGCCAGTGAGGTAAGAACCACCTGATATGCACTTCACGTAGAGCATCACATGACGGCCATCTACCACAATGAAGTTGTCTACCACCATGATGTCGTCTACTACTATAAGGCCATCGACCTCCATGACGTCGTCTACTATTATGAGACCGTCGACCCCCCATGAGACCCTCTACGTTCGCATAGGCCGTCTCCATTATGAGGTCGTCGACCCCTATGAGGCGATCTACTACCATGATGCCTTCTACGTTTACATAGACCGTCTATCACTATGAGTCCAACGTCACACTTAATCACATAAATGACAATGTGCTAGACAAGAACCGTTCAACGACAAATGTTGGTGCAACCAATCACTTGAGGAGTGGGGATCATTCTACTAGAATGTGGGAAAAGTGGGGAGGTTTACGTCGGACACGTGTCACCAGTAACCGTCAAATGTACGCATGTCAACATGTGCCTATAAATACCTCGAAAGTGAGAAATGTTTGTTTTCTTGAAATCCCGAACTGCTGAACTTACATTACACTATCTTCCCACTTTTCTAAGCCATCAACTGATTCTCACGCTGGAGGTACAACGGGGAGAAAGCTCCGACCTCTTTTTGTACGTAGCAACCATTGATTAGAGTAACCGAAGTTCCGCGCACGTCAAAGAGTACACGGAGGACATATCTCGCAACCATTTCAATCTCAATCGTACAATTTATTAACTTTTATATAAATCTATTAAAAATTAATTTTAATTCTCACCAAACGTGAGCTTAGCAAATTTTGTAATGCAGCGACAAAACATATATAAATTTGATGTTGTTTCATATGGTCAATTTTGAAAAATAAAGTTTTTACACTCGAGAGATTTAAGACTCGAAATCCAGCTTACATGTTAACAAAGAGAGTTGAATTCAAGGAAGTAAAATTGGGTGCAACTTTGGTTGGAATGAGGAAAAGGAGGTGGCGGAGTTGTGAGGATTATTTGACAGAGGAATTAGTCTCCAAATGAAATATTGTTGAGCCTTCTCTCTTCTCAAATCGACAATGGTCGCAATCTCATTAAAACTACCTCCTTTGAAACACTAATATAATGAAAGCTCCCTAAAATAGTCGATGCCATTAGGTTAAAGGTGTCTTCATCTATAGCTTACAATTCAAAAATTATATGAACTCGAAAAAGAAAACAAATATATATATATATCGAGATTAGTGATGTCTAAATAGAGAAAATTATATGCAGACATATATTACAGTTAGGGTAGAGTTGGCAATGAGCCGAGCCGAGCCGAGCCGGCTCGGCTCGTTGCCCTACGAGCCGAGCTTGTGGCTCGTTACAAAACGAGCCGAGCTTTTGCTCGGCTCGTTGCTCGTGGGCGAGCTCGGCTCGGCCCACGAGCTCGTCTATCATGAGCCACGAGCCGAGCGGCTCGGCTCGGCTCGTGAGATTTGATTTTTTTTTCTTTTTTTTGTGTAACTGTCCTTAAGAGAGAGAGAGAGAGAAAAAAAAAATAAAAAATAAAAAAAATGGACGAGCCGCTCGTCTAAAACGAGCCGAGCAGGCTCGGCTCGCCTACCGAGCCGGCCTGCTCGGCTCGTGCTCGGGCTCGTTTTTTGACGAGCCCGAGCGGCTCGTGGATCGCTACAGTACGAGCCGAGCGGGCGAGCCGACGAACTACTCGGCTCGATTGCCACCACTAAGTTAGGGCTGGGTTTGAAAACCGCAACTCGAAAATCCGATCAGATCCGACCCGGCCCGGGTCGGGTCGGGTCGGGGTAAAATAAAAATTTAAAATAATTGTGGGTCGGGTCGGTTTGGCCCAAAACTGACCAACCCATGAAACCCTATGAAACCAGTGAATTTCACTCTGAACTAATTCTGAAAACACCACAGATATTCCAAGGAACCCCAATCACATCATCACCAAGAAGTCTTTCTACTGTACGCAGAGTCGTATAATTCCTTGTAGGCCATCGCGATCTCGTCCTCTTACTCGAATGGGCATTCGTTGAAGGAGGGCGGTGTGGTGGGATGAAGTCTTCAAGGCGTTCCGGGGGGCTGAATGTCGAGATTTCTTCTGGGTTAGATGTGTCGAAGTATGTGACATCGTTGTCGGAAGAGTTGGCTTTGATTGGAGTGAATTTGTGGCGGAGGGAAATGTATGTTTTTTTGGTTGTTTTGGGGCAAAGGAATGGTGGAGAATTGGCTTTGATTGGAGTGAGTTTATATGCATTTTATATTATTCTCTCTCGTTCCCCAGTATTCAATCTGTTGGGTTTATTCGAGGAGGACGTGAAGAACAAGGCGGAGGTGTGGTTCACAACCCAAATGCCGCCTTCACAAATTGTGTCGAAATTGAAGAAGGTGGCTTCCATGGAGAGTTTCAGAGTGAAGAAAAAGGATGGAATATGGCAATTGTAAGGCAGAAAAGGGAATTTATGTCGCAGATGGACGGTAAGAGTGGAGAGGGGACCAATTTGTGGATTTTGAAACGGGGAAGAAGAATTAACGAGGAGCTTTCCATTAAGGCCGAAGAAAGGACCCGCCTCGAACCGATTCGGGTCGGGTCGGTTGGGGTAGGACTTGAGTCGGGTCGGTATGTTAAAGAGCCCAAAATCGTGTATATCAGGTCGGGTCGGTTTTGGGTCAAAACCGACCCGACCCATTGCCCACCCATAATTACGGTTAAAGAGAGATGGAAAATCAACTTGAAGCACGACAATGAAGCCATATACTACATCAACCAACCCAATTGTAAATGTTCCAAAAACTATGTAAATGAGACTTCAAATATTAGGCGAATGAGATTCCATACATGATACATGATCATCCCATTCTATTACGAGTGAAAGACACATTCAAATATTTAAGAGATCACACCAATATAAAAGGTCACACGAAGTATACACTTTAGTAAAAATATCGTGACAACGTCCATATTTTTAAGACAAACAAAACAATGTCACACTATGATTATATCACAACTCTAGACAATAAATAAGATCACTTTGTAGGGATATACATTCAACTTTTCGAGTCATATTTCATCAAAAACTAATAATGCAATTAAAAAAATTTGACATCCCAATGTATGAAGTAAAGATCACCTAAACTATCGATTATACAACTTCACTACTTGTCCAGATCTTTTTCATAGCAATAACCATTTTTTGTATAGGGATATTTGCACTTTTCATCTTTCACCTTTGCAAAATATAATAAATTTGCTCTCAATTTTGTATAAGCGTTATCAAACCTCAACCATTCCCCTCTGGCCATTAAGTGAAGGTTTTGTCCTCCTCTTTAAATAATAATAATAATAATAAACAATAAAACAATAAAAAAGAATGAAATTTACAAATAGAGTTTCATTACTTTTCAAAAGTAAAAATAAGTCACACTTCAATAATACAAAACTACTTCTAAGAGTATTTTTCTATTAAAAATAAGTGGAGCTCAGCCAAACGAGCCCTTAAGTGTTAAATGTCATTTCAAAACCCTCCCGATTGTAAGCTCTCCTCTTTCTACTCGTTCTTCATCCGTCTCCTCCAAATGGCATCTTCAAGAGTACTCTCCAGATTATCCTCTAGATTACAAACTGTTGCTGTAAAACTTAACAAGAATTCCCCTACCTCCACCCACTCTTCAACCTTCAAAACTGCCTCTGAATCATCCGTTAATAAGCGATTCTCTATCGTCTCAAGGTGAACAAATACTCGCAAAATTTGCATCAGCCGCACGCTCACATATGTCATTTTCTATCTATATGTTTGTATTCATTAATTTATTTTAATGCATTATGCACGTGGGTTTTAGGTTACCCGTGGAATTGAGTTGCGTGGAGACGATGATACCGTTGCACAGTGCAATAGCATCGGCTCGTTTGAGGTCAAGCTTGTCAACTGAGTCGCAGAAATGGGGTCTGGTTGCTC
This sequence comes from Fraxinus excelsior, assembly GCA_019097785.1. NCBI lineage: Eukaryota > Viridiplantae > Streptophyta > Magnoliopsida > Lamiales > Oleaceae > Fraxinus > Fraxinus excelsior. The sequence goes on from CM032630.1 coordinate 6,212,794, forward strand.
AAGGTTTGCTTTAGTTGAATACTTATGTACTAATTCTAGTTGTTGCCCATTTCCATTTCCATTTCCATTCGGATATTACTTATTTGATTTTCGAAACTTATTTTGTGCAATCTATTGATTCGCTTGACCGCATTTGATATGACCATGTTTGTCATAAATACCTACCAAGCGACGTGTGAATAGTCAATATGGAGCTAGTAATTGGGGATTATGTGGCTTAGTAGCAATGGCCCTAGTTATTAATATATTGTAAGCAGTCATCGTGTTAAAAGTCACATTAGTTTTATTGTTGATTTAGCAGCAGTCCTTTATTATTTGGAGATTTTGATGTTGAAATTTCCTTGCATGCCAGAAATTAAATAAAATATATATAGACGCGTGTGAGAAATATCAGTGTCAGATACACGTCTTGTAACTTCCGTGCTCCACAGTGTGGAATTACTATACGATCCTTGCATTGTGCATATATGTACCTACTCAGCCATCTAGGGATATATATGGACAGATAATTGTTGACTGAAGCACCAGAATTGAAGTTTACTGACTCGTATCTTATATTCCTTTTTAATTTTATCTGGTTATGAACTTTTTCTTTTTGCCTAGTTTATGAAGAAGGAGAAAAACAACTTATCACCTGAGTGAGAAAAAATGAATAGGTAGGAAAAGTTACCCTTACCTGGTAGATATAGGAGTAGAATGCTTGATCTTCATCTGGGAGAATGGTTTGTGGTTTTCATCTAGTTCTCCATTAATAGCTGCAAATAATGGATGAATGTGGATTGGTTTCGAATGTGATTGCTGCTTTAGTCTCCTAGTTTAAAAGATATTTGAGGTTCTTATTTTTTGTGGAATCAATTATAGGAGTACTACTTATCATAATAACTTCTTACCCTTTTTGTGCTTTGACTAAGAGCATGTTTGGGGAATGAGCTTGAGTTTACCAAAACAAGTAAAGAAGGTGAAAGGAGAGGCAGAGGTCAGAAGATTCTTCTCACGCGGAGGAAGGAGTTTGATGGAGAAGGGAAAGATGGTGAAATACTGAAATGGGAAAAGGCGTTTTAATAGTGGGAGGAGACATTAGAGTTTTGGAGGGCGATGGTGACCGGAGGTAGGGGTAGTTGTGTAGGAGATGGAGAATGCTGGGTAAGATGTTGCAATGGATGGTAGCTTAAAATATTGATAAATGTAGGGAGTAATTTGGTCTTTTACTACATCTACATTGCTACTAGGGCGGCTTGTCCTTGTGCGACATGTATTGTGTCAAGTTGGACACCGACATTCCTTGGCTGCTTTCATGACATGGGCCTGACAAACTACTTGGTGTGCCCTATTTTTTGTATATTTTTTAAATTCCTACTATTCAAGGATGTTTTTTGGACTTCTCCCGCACAAATGTTCGATATGGCATGTTTCATTCCTATATTAAAAATTATAAAAATAAAGATAATAAATATATAAATTTGAAACTTTAAAGAGTTTAAATCTACGTGTCCATGATGTATCGATTTCCTATTATTTTAGAGAAATCACGTTTTGGGTGTCCATGTACGTGTTCGTGAACTTAGGTCTTTTACATGGTCAAACCATAAAATAAGCTAGTGTCCTTTTTTCATGTTAAGGTAGGGACATGCCCCTTTTTAACAGTTTTTAGCTCCTTCTGGCTTAAAAGAAGCAACTTATTTTTAAGCTAACTTATGTTTGGTAGAATAAGGTGTTTTAAGAGTCTCCTAGTGACACTTTTTTTAAAAGGCATATTATATCATTTGGATATCATCTATAAATTTGGAAAGTTAAGATTTTGAAGTAATCCAACAAGCTCTTTATATTTAACACTTAATTTACTACGCCCAAAAGATATTTATTATTTTTCTTTATCTTTTATTTAAAGTAATTTTCTTTAGATTATTTTATTGTTTTCCTACATTGAAAATTGAAACACTTTGAATGCATTTAATTTAAAGAGTCTCTTGGAGTATGATTTTAAATATTAACTCTTTAAAATAGAGAGCATTTCATGTTTAAAGAGTCTCTTGGAGATACTTTAATAGTAAGTTTCATTTGTTTTTAAGCTTAGCCAAACATGCTCTAAGAAGATTGATAAATGTTTGCTTAATGTATCAACTGTACAAGACTGCTTAAAATACAATGCAGCGTTGATGCAGAATGAGATTTTGTACATGGTACCAGAATTTGGAATATGAATTGCCTCTTTGATATGGACTTATCATAACGATATAACATCGTGAAAAGGAATATACAACTAGTATCCTTTATGGTGCTTACCTTAGAGTTACAATGAAGTTTTGACTTGATAAAATGCAATTATGAGTTTATTATATGGTAAATATTCTTCTCTTGATTTAGAACCCTTATGTTTGAGACTTGAGAGGGACTCCAACTTATCGAGGAGATTAAATTTGATCCACGGCCGCTTGTGTGTAGCACATGATTCTTATTTGACCTTTTCAACATTTACCTATAATAAATGGTTTAAGTTGTTCTAAAACCAGTTCAGGTGGGACAGTCCTTTAAATCGACAACATATTTAGGACAGAAGATTCTCATTTTGTGTAATCTCAAGATTGATAGAAAAACACTCTGTCCAGGACCATGTTTGTTAGACGTGTGAATGTATCTCTGGTACTTACCTTACTGAATAATAGATGGTCCTCTTTCTTAACAAAAAAGTCCTCTCAATCACAAAACATGATACTTTTCAATGAGAATTACATAGGACTCTCGGGGATTGGGGATAAAGTAACATCAAAACTACAATTGATTCAATTCATGCCTTTCTTTGATCCTCCAGCATAGCAGAGACCATCACCATCACTGCCACCCCCAACTACAACTCAGCCTCATCTGCGTTAAACTTTGTTCGCCCTCGTCACATCATCCACAAATTATACCACCCCACCAGATCCTTGCTTTTGTCAGCCAGTCACCAAGTGTATAATCATTGCTGCAACCTAAATCATGAGCAATAGCCTCTGTGATTAGAGCATCACAACCACAACAATCCGGCATCTTTCCCGCAGCTTCAACATGTCTTGTCAATAGAGTTATATTCTGACCAAACTGTTGAAGCAATGCTATGGAGGACCGAAAATATCAATATACAGATAAGGGTACTTGACATGCACAAAATATTAAAGAAAATGATCTTCATGCTTCATTGAAGTTGCACCTTCGATCTTTCGTTCATTCTCTCTTTTGGGAATAAATTTATTTATTTTATTTGCAATCAGGGGAAAATTTTGACAATCAAGTAAATATCTTCTGCATTGATGGACAGTGATAGTGGATAAGGAGTTTAAGGGGGTTGGGATGATGCATGGTAATGTGTATGAAACAATAAACACATGATCAAGTACGCAAAACCTTCTAGTTTCCTGTTCATACGTTTAAGAATAGCACAAGACTAGGCAACAAAAGCTAACTGAGTCAGAGAATACTGAGTTTGGAACTATAATTGAGGGAAAAGTCTTAAATTTTATTATTTAATGTATCTGCGACGCTCTTCTTACAAATGACCCTAGGCAGCTAACTTATACAATGCAGTAAAAAATCCTCGTGCAAGAAAAAAAAGTAAAAAAATTACCATAAAAATTCAAAATCACAAATATTACTCAACACAATTCTTATATTATTTCAAAATCATGAGAGCTTGGGGACTATAATCCCGAGTGGTGCTCAGAAGCCTGTTTATGCTTGGAAAAGCAGGGGTCATCCCTCCAAATTCGATTGCTTCGACTTTTTGTTGTGACTGACTAATGAAATTATTCCTGAATCGTACAGATAATCACCGTCTGAAATCCTTTCCATATTTTAATTGAACTTTGCACATTGGTTTCAACTGAGAGAAAACTTACATTTTGAAATCCCAAAAAACGTGTGATTGCGTGAATGTGTGGGGATCAAGCCTTTGAGCAGAAGACAAATAAACAGAAGCAAGGTTGAAAGCTGCTTTTGCGAAATGAAACTATTTTTCGGTTAACGATGCTGTTGTCACTCACTGCAAATAATTACTTGTGATCACGACTTTGTGTTACAGACATCATACACACTCATGGTTGCAATGGTGACTATTACTGGGAGCAACCACAGTAAAATTCTTTTACTATTCCGGGACACTCAACTGTACAGAATAAGCTAATGGCTCTTGGACAAGTAGCAGAATATTGTAGGGTATGACGAAACCTTGAGTTTCACTAGCCAATAATCATTGCCTGCATTCGTGGCGCTTTTCATAAGGTCATTTTGGTTTGTGCATCTTTCTCATGTGTTTCACTGGCTAACAAACCAACAAAAAGGCTTTTGCATTGTCAGTCCATGCACCAGAGCCTCAGATCTTAAATAGCATTGACCTCCACCTATTTAGCTGCGAAAATTAATCAACTTACCTAAGAGTTCAACCATGCAAAGTAACTTCTCTGCTGCTGTCTTCGGATGTTAGTACACTCTGGTAACAAAATTGTCCAAAAAACTCCTTGCTCTCGTTACCGTAATCCCTGCCTCATGCTCCATCTTACGTCCTTGAAATTTGCTATTCATTTTTGTATACACGTTAATGGCTGATTTTAACTTGAAAGTGCAGAGTTTCCTGTTTTATTTGCTGTACATTACTGTAGGAAAACAATGACTCCCAAAGTGGACATGATACTAATAATTCTTCTTTGTGCATGCACTGCATGTTCTTGTTAATACATTGAGATTTTACGTTGAGGATTATGTTCTTGAGACTAAAGAAGGTTCTAATTATTTTAATAAAATAGTTGTTATATTATCAGATCTCTTTATAAACATCACATTCTTAAATTGGGTTAGAGTTAATAACTGCTGATCCCAGCTTGCCTTCTTAATGATAATTGTTCCATTATGCTGCATGATTAATTCTAATTATTGCACCTACTGTAATGTAAAATATTGCAACACCCTTCTAGCATCAGATAATATAATATGCAATTTGGAGGCAATATTCAGCTTGCCGCATCAATGAACTCTTGTTAAAATTTCATGATTTCTTCACAAACATTTTCAAATTAATGCTTTCTTTTCATAATTTTGCAGGCATTTCAATGCCTTTATGACAGCATCTTCAGGTCCAGTCCTTGTGGGGCTCCTTTCTGATGGATAGGAATCTAGGTCACAGTTCTCTTTGCTGACTTACAATACTCCAAAATCTTCAAATGCTTTTGTGAACTTGTAATAACATGTGCCTGGATGGAGTTTGCTTATTTATCTTGTTAATTTCAACAATTGTTTTTTGTTTTATTTATTTTTTTGTTTATGAACCACTCTCCAAGAGTTTGCAGTGAAGGTTTGCCGAAAAACTTGTGGAATTACTTTATGTTGCTTCAAAATGCTGTTTTCAAGACCTTTATAGAAATCTGCAGTGGCCAACTGCAGGACAATAAGATCCCGTTTGATAGGGATTAAAATCCAATTAAAATTGAAAATATGGCCGTTTTTGGGTCTCACTCGTCTAATAAAAGTCGATAATAACGGTTAGTTTTTCAATTTTAATCTCTACCGAACGGACCCTAAGCCTAAGGCTTGTCTTTGCTCGTTAGTTGTCATCAACAATGTCAGTTTGATGTAGACTCCAGCCCATAAGAATTTGCAGTTGGACCGAAAAATTATTTCTCTTTTGCGTAGATTGTGCTATGCCTTAAAATCTGTTGAGTTGGTACATGGAGTTGCTCATTGGTTATGTGACTCTTTTTACACCGACTAATGCTGTTTAACACGAACATTTTCATTAATTGGACAATTTGGCAATGGCTTCTCTGCCATCTAAACTGGTTGTTAGATTGTATTTTTCTTTTACACCACATTACTTCAAAAAAAGATGGGTGCCAGACTGCCAGGTGGGATCTCGATTGTAAAAGATGATTCTGGTGTCTGTATCTGCTCTGGGTGCTCGATTGCTCCATTTTGAGCATTCTTGTTTTGTATTGATCCTTGAGGGTGGTGTGTTCCGTTAACTCTCCAATACTCGAGTCACAGATTTCAGACATCATTAGGTTATGAGGCTATATAAGTTATCAAACCAAATTAGTTTTGGGTTGAAAAATCGTTAGATGACACTTTGCTTCCTTTCCTAGGTCCGAAACTCACTAGGAAACAAAGGAAAATCAGATAAAAAAAGTAACATAGTGGTGTGACGATGGCAATGTGCATGGAGAAAGAATGTTAAGATTTTTCATTTTTCCTTGCTTACTTTGAAAGTAAGTTTAATCGAACATTCCATACTTTCATGTGGTGTGGCTATTTGTAATTAAATTTTCAAAAGTGAGATTTGAGTATCAAACTTGCCAAATCCTTCTATTTTACATAAACTGTCAATGAAGTCGTTAAAATTGCACACGAGGGAGTGTTTGAGCTACATTATTTTGAAAGAATGTATTTTGAAATAGTAGATTAATAAAGAATGTGTGGTTGAAAAAGAAGGAAAACTTATTGATGTGATGGAAAATATTATTTTATTAAAAAATGTGTGGTTGAAAATGAGTAGAAGAATGAGAACAAGAATTGTAATGTGTATCAAACATGAGCTGACTTTCATGCGATTTAGAGTTGGGAAGGGAAAACGTCAACTAACTTAAAACTATTTTTTTATTGCTTCAAGTTACATCAAAATTGCGTGTGAATGTGTGATCATGCTTTAAGTTACATCAAAATCGCGCATGATCAACAATAAATTTTGTTTAGGTTCGACTGGAGGATGTTCATTCTGAGGATCACGTTTACCTTTTTGCACAAGGACTTTTTCCTAACCTTCCCCAGGTCGGGGCTCCGTTCTCAAACCTCGTCGTTCTTACTTTTGGAAATTGTTCCTAGGGAACACCTTATCCTCAAACCAGCGAGCGTAATTTCGAACTGTCGGGATTAAGGAAGGGTACTTGTGTCATTTAAAGTTATTTATTATATGTACAATCCGACATTGATAGAGAGCTTCTGTAACGGCCACACATGGCCTCCTCCACCTTCAACCCTCTACACCAACAAACTGAATTCCAACTCTCTTCGTTCACTCACTGTAAGTACTTTAAATTCCACTTCTCCTTTCGAACTCTTACTTTTTTACCCACAAAACGAACTCTCCACTCAAGATTTTCACCAGTTAAAGCACAAGTTATTACTACACGTTTGGAACCCGGTAGTTCGTCCAGTGACACTGCGCTACAGCTCCCAAGAACCACCCATTATAGTCATAATGATGAAAAGGGTTCCGGGGTTTCTTCTTTTTCTTGTGTTAACAAAAGGGTTGGCATAAATTTTGAGAAAACCCCTCCTTCTACCATGGACGAACCTGTTGAGAGGAGAGTCATACTTAGGGATAGACATTCAAAAAATGGATTTAATTCCAAGAACAGAAGAACAATGGGCTCTGGAGATACAAAATTAGCAAGAAAAACTGGTAAGGGTAGGAGTAAAGTGGATGGGGAGAATATAGGCGAAAGATTCAAGAAAGACAAAAGCAATCAGGTGGAAGTGGAAAAGACAGAGAAGGGGTCTAGAAAAACTAAAGTGGAGGCACCTGAAGCAACCCTTAGAGTTGGGCTCGATATGTGCTCGAAAAGGGGGGATATAATGGGAGCAATTACGCTGTATGAATTGGCAAAGAAAGATGGAATAAAGTTGTCCCAGTACCATTATGCTGTTCTGTTGTATCTTTGTTCATCTGCAGCTACTGGGTTTGTCCAGCCGGCAAAAAGTGGGAGTGGTAGCCGGAGTTTGAGTCAAGTTGACCTGTCTAAGGAGAATTCTAGTTTGGGTTCTGAATATTTGAGTGAAATGGGAGAAATGGCCAAAAGAAATTCTGATAGAATTCAATTGAATATACAGGATCATAAAACTGTTAATGGATATCCTATTGAAGTATCATTAGGTGATTCAAGTAAGAGTTTTGATGGGAAAAATGATGGGAAAAACTTCTCAAATGGGACTATGCAGCTTCACCCCGAAACTTTGGATGGACTTGTTCAACTGATGAAGAAGAAAGCTGCAGCTTTAAATGTTAAAGATGACAGAGATGAAAAAACAGGTTATGAAATTCAAGTGAGTGAGGATGTAAAGAGATTGGCACTCCAGAAGGGATTTGAAATCCACAAGGAGATGCGTATGGAAAAGGTACTGATGAATGAAGCAACATTTACATCCGTGGCCAGAATGGCTATGTCCTTGGGTGATGGTGACCTGGCATTTGATATGGTCAAACAAATGAAGGAATTGGGGATAAATCCTCGACTGAGATCATATGGCCCTGCTCTAGCTGTTTTCTGCAGTAAAGAAGATGTTGATAAAGCATTTATGGTAGAAAAACACATGTTAGAACATGGTGTATATCCAGAGGAGCCTGAGCTCAAGGCACTTATGAAAGTAAGCATAGAGGCTGGAAAGAGTGACAAGGTCTATTATTTGTTGCATAAACTTAGAACAAGTTTGAGACAGGTTTCACCAGCTACGGCAGATTTAATTGAAATGTGGTTTAAGAGCAAGATAGCTACAAGAGTGGGTAAAAGAAAATGGGATAAAGAATTCATTATTGAAGCAATCAAAAACGGAGGAGGTGGCTGGCATGGACAGGGTTGGTTGGGTAAAGGAAAATGGACTGTCTCTCGCACACTTGTTGGATCAGATGGCTTATGCAAATGTTGCAGCGAAAAATTAGTCACTATTGACCTTGATCCTGTGGAAACTGAAAATTTTGCCAAATCAGTGGCAGCTTTAGCTGCACAGAGAGAAAAACATTCAAGCTTTCAGAAATTTCAAGTATGTAATGTACCTAAGTATTCGTCATTTATTTATTACATCCTATGAATCTCTAATTAAATGAACGGTGTACTGCATTGCAGAAGTGGCTCGACTATTATGGTCCATTTGAAGCAGTGGTGGATGGAGCAAATATTGGCCTTTATAGCCAAAGAAGATTTAAACCATCTAAGGCAAGTGGTATGATGAAGTATAGAACAGTTTTAGTGCTCCGTTTCTCAGTTTATTTTTTATTTTCTTCTCAATGCTATGTCATATCTAGGTAAATGCAGTAGTGAATGGAATCCGCCAGATGCTTCCTTCAAGAAAATGGCCACTTATTGTCTTGCATAATAGGCGCATTACAGGAGAGAAGATGGATGAACCTCTCAATAGAGCAATAATCGACAAGTGGAAAAATGCGGATGCACTTTATGCAACACCTACAGGATCAAATGATGATTGGTGAAAACTACATTTCAATGTAACTTTCAAATCCTTACGATGTTTTAGTATTTGGATTATTCTGAAACTTATCTTGTTCTTCAGGTACTGGTTATATGCAGCTATAAAATTTAGTTGCTTAATCGTTACCAATGACGAAATGAGAGATCACTTATTTCAACTTTTGGGAAATGATTTTTTTCCTAAATGGAAAGAAAGACATCAGGTGAGCATTTATATATTTGATTATTAAATTTCTTTATACCGTGATTAATTTCTAATATTTTGTTTTAATAAATGAAGTGCAATAATATGTCCCACTCTGAAAGCTTATTTGCCCTTTGATATGCATAATCATCTATGTATTAATCATGAGAATGATCATAAATGCACATTACTCCTACATGATCTTCAATTGTTCTAACAAGGCATCTTGATTTTATTAATGGAAGGTTCATTTCAGATTTTCTGAAACTGGTCCAGTTTTCCTAATGCCGCCTCCATGTTCTGTTGTAATACAGGTGAGTCATGACGCATGTTTTTTTTTGTACAAGGAGATTCAAGGGCATGTATCTTCTTTTCGACATTAACCTGAGTGTGAATGATGTGCATATTTTTGGTTTGCCTTATTAGGTTGGATAAGAGACCCATTCTTTTCTTATCTCCCTATTTTCGACAAAACTGTCTACAAGTTGACTTACCTGCAAACTACAGGGGTGAAACGAATATCATCTAAGAATATGATTTGTACAGGCAGATGTAATATCCTTGAGGCTGACAAAAGAGAGAGAAGTTACTGAAATCTGAACTAATGTCACTGATGCTTTAACTTGATAGGAGTCGGAGAGAGGCCACTGGCATATTCCAATTGTATCGGAAGTTGAACACGAGGATCAAAGAACATGGTTATGCATCACGCGTGCAAACTCAAGCCTGGGGGCAGGGCTGGATGGAGGTTTATTCTCTTACAATTTCAATAATGAACCTTCTTGTTTCTTGTTTTGGCGATATCTGAAGAGAAATTGATAAACTTATTTGTGTCAATACAGAATTACAAATATCTCACTCAAATAGCCGGAAGAAAAACCAGGTTAAGCTAACAATGGCAAGGCATGGCAACCATGACAATGGTAAATCGCAGGAACCTCTAGAATCAGACACAAATTCGAAAACTATTCTACAATCGTCTACATGGGGGATACTTCCAGAACTCGAGGCTGCAGAGAAGCTTGGGAGCTGTGTAATTGATTTTCAAATATAGTAGGTTAATGGTTGGTTGATATCAAGGAACATTCTTGTACAGTAGCTTTGACGCCCGGAATCTACCATCAGTTTTAGAGTTCGTCCGGCCTGGATTTTGATCTTATTTCCAGAGTTATGTGAACTTGATCAGCACTTCATTTTAATTCTATCGTTTTTTGATATTTGTTTATATTTTAATGTGATAGGTTGCGGTCACGTAGCGGGGTTTGGACCAAAACCCAAGATTCGAACCTGACTCAAACACATGAAGAGGTCAAAAATCGAATTGAAACAACACCGAATCAAGTCACGGAGTTATGCCTTACCTATAAATATGGTCGAAGTTTAAGCCCTATGATACCATACATAGTACCGTCTCGACATAATGCCACCTCCATATGGGCAAGAAATGGAGCTCTTGAAAGGAGTAGAGGGTAGGATACTAAGTGAACAAAATTCACTAAACAAACAAAAATTTTGTAAAAGAAACTCTTACAAGTGAAAGGAAGAGAAAATACTACTTTGCTTCCTGTGCATAAGTCAAACCCACATAATTTCATTGGAATACTCACACACGTGGGTCCCGCACATTTTTTTTAAATACACGATGGGGGCTGCACATTGCGAGTTTTTTGGTAAAATTCTGTGGGAAGTTTTCTGTACACGGGGAAGCTGAAATTGGTAAGGATACATAACCCTAGAGCTGGCATTTCATGATTGGTGACAGCTCACATGAACTAACTCGTCGTCGTCGTACCGAACCAAAACCTTCACCGTTGAATATTACGTTAAATTCATTTTATAATTCAAAAGGCAGACAAAAAAAAACGACGCGTATTTCCTTGAAATCGTCGCATATAAACCCACAAAACCAACATTTCCTGCACTATATAATTACTATAAAAATATTTCTAATTTGGATTTACATAAATAAATACTGCTAGATTTCACAGGGGGAAGAGAGAGAGAGAGTGTGTGTGTGTGGGAAATGCTGAAATTCTTGGACTAGTAGACTAGAGAGAGGAAGCTGTGAGTTAGTGTGTAATTTTTTTCTAATGGGAGATGAGAAATCGGAAATTATGGTGGGGGTAATCGGGAACAACGGCAGAGAAAGAGATCGAGAGCTTTTGATACCAGTGGCTGACTCCATTGACCACCATCACCATCATGATGGTGACTCTTCAAAATCCTTATCTTCCGCTTCCGCTTCTCACCATAACTCAGGCCGCGAGGTAGGGTTCTATGTGTAGATTGTGTTGATGGGTTGGTTATATTAGGTCTCCAGGAGTACTTTTTGGGTTTTAAGGAAATATGGGTAAAATCGTTCCTCCGTTGTTTGATTTACGGAATTGAGACTGTTGAAGAAATAATTAGTTTTGGGTTCATGTTGGGATTTGTTTAGAAATTTGCAGCATTAGATTACGATTATACTGACAGCTTATTTGGTTAATCTAAGAGGAAGGGGAGAGAGTAATTTGTGATGGTTTGAATATCAATACAATTCTTACCTTGCCTTGTTCTCATGGATTACTCCTGGAAGAGATTGAATTTCTCTCAAAATCAGAAATAGCAACCATAATCTAGTTGAAACAGCTTAATTTCGAAAAGAAACAATCGCAATTCATGTGTTGACATGTGCTTTTCTTTCGCAATAAATGCAAGTCATTGATTGTGGCATAGTGGTAGGGATTTTAGCTTATTTTATCTACCTATTACAGCTCCTTGGTTAACACTTAGCTTTATGGTCATTTATATTTCTTTCCCTGACATGATGATAATTAATATTACTTTATCTCATTGTTGATCAAATGTACTCATACTAGCTTCCGCTTTCTGTATGTGTGTTTTTGCATGCACATACAGGCGATGAGCCTTGTAGTATCAATATTCAAAAAAAATTGTATCCAAGTTTTCTTATACCCCGAGGTCCCTTGTATTTTATGATTGAAGGTGTTTCAAGCAGAAACTTTCCAACAATAATATGATTGTATTGTTTGTCCCAGTGGTTGCATCTAAATGTTTACTGTGGTCTGAAAAATACTGTATTTCGTTGATACTCTACAGACTTTTTACAAAGTTGTCAGGAGCTGGGCTTCGAAGAAGTTTATGACTGGGTGGTGAGCACACTTATCATCCTATTGATCTGCTATACGCTCTTTGCGCTTGAGATATAATTATTGCCATTTATTTATTGATCCATCTGCACTAAATATATGCAGTTTTAATTTTAATTTTAATTTTTATTACTTTATCAGGCTTTATCTTATTGTCTTTTCGAAATAGTTTCTCTTTTCTTACTTTTTTTTTTGCGTAATAAAGTAGGATCACTTAACGTGGACAACTATTCAAGTTCATTGATATATACTAATAAATAGGAATTTTGTATTGATATCTGAAAGGAGAAAGACTCGGCAAAGTTTGAGATTTATAAAGAAGACAATTTCATTAAATTTCTAGATACACACATCTATAATAAGTTTTGGAGGTTGATATATTAGGAGATAAGACTTGTCATGGTACAACTGTATTGTGAATATCTAGAGTGAACTTAAAAAAGCTTTATCTTAACTATATTTTTTTCCTTTTTATCATTTTTCCCCCCTTTTTTTTTTGAGTATCCTTTTTTATTTTTTGGGTTGGATATTTAATATAGAAGATATTTAACATAGAAGATAAAATAGTCAATTTTGATACATGAAAGTATCAAACAGGGATTGCCTTTTGACGTCATTGGCAAATGTGGTAAAAGTATATGGATTGACATGGTAATAATTTCAGATATGAGATATAACAGTATGTGCTGTGAGAATTATTCTTGGACATTAGGCTTGGAGCTAAATTAGTCGTTTTTATCTGAAAGGAGATTACCACTCCACATTTAGCGATGGATCTAATGAGTTGAATACAGTTTGATTCCATCATCTTCATTGGATTAGCGTTTGCCACTGTGGTATCAGCATTTATGCTGGCCATTAGAACACATTCCATTATCTATTCACGATACTAGAAAAGTAAGTGAACCATGATCTATTAAAGGCTAGATTCCTATGAATGCCTTGCATGGCAATGATCCTTCAACATTAGTGACCGAGGTCACATTTTCTAAATTGAAATTGTTGACAAAGTTTTTGTTTTTTCATAATAGAATTGCCAGGCAGATATTATGTTAATAAATTTTTATCACGTTCTTTTAATTTCTTTTCCTCGTAAATTTACTCTTGATGCACGATGTGCTCTTTACTGCTGTAGCTGTTACTTACTATGTCAATTTGCAGTGTCATCCTCTTCCCAATAGCTATCACTTTCTATATAACATGGTGGTTTATTCACTTTGTGGATGGTTTTTTCTCACCGATTTACGCGCAGCTTGGAATTGACATCTTTGGTAAGCTTATGACACGTTCTTCTAATGCCCAAAAGTACGAGTATGTCCTTTATTCTTGTTGTGTTATCATAACAGTTCTTAAGCTTGAGCGTGTGGAATTACAAACAAATTCAAGTAAAATGTTGGTTGTGTAACTTTTGCAACTGTCGTAATTGTGAATTCCCCTTACAGTTTGTTGATTGTCGTATCTGTTCTTTATGATAAAAGTCTTGTTCAATGATTATATTTCCTGTATCTTTCGGCTAACTCTTGCTCCTACTCCTTGATTTAGGTCTTGGATTTGTTACTTCTATTACTTTTATTTTCTTGGTTGGAGTATTCATGTCATCGTGGTTGGGGGCATCTGTTTTAAGCCTTGGGGAATGGTTCATCAAGCGTATGCCATTTGTTCGTCATATTTACAGTGCCTCCAAGCAAATTAGTGCTGCGATATCTCCTGGTTTGCTTTTATCTATTGATTTTGACTACTTCGGTTCTCTCTTTCAATTTTCTCGTTTGCAAGGGTGAATGTTTCTTCACAATATAATTGCAGATCAGAACACTCAGGCTTTCAAGGAAGTGGCCATTATAAGGCACCCACGTATTGGTGAATATGCATTTGGTTTCATCACTTCGTCTGTCACGCTCCAGGTGTGCCATCACTTTCATGCACGATTCCACCTTTGACTAAGCTTAAAAAGAAGTTAAGGCGTGTTTGGACCACGTTATTTTGGACCACATTATTTTGGAAGAATGTATTATGGAATGGTAGATTGATGGAGAATGTGGTTGAAAAAGAAGGAAAAATTATTGATGTGATGAAAAATATTATTTTATTGAAGAATGTGCAGTTGAAAATAAAGAAAAGAATGAAAATGAAAATTTTAATGTATACCAAACAGGGCTTAATGTTAATTTTATGCTTCTTTTTCAAAGTTGCATATTTTACTAACAAAACTTGCTATAGAGCAGATCTTACACTTTCTAGAAAAGTAACTTTTAGGCTTGGCCAGACATGCTCTATATCATCTCCCCGACTAGGAAATCTGTCTAAACCATTTCTTATATTAGTGCTATTGCTGATTTAGTTTTTGTTACACACTAAATTTTTGTTATTATGCCGAATCTTGATGCTAAATAAATCTTTTGTGTTAGTTTTAGGAGAAACGTCCTTCAACATTCAATTGCATGGTATTCAAAATGATTCGAAAATTTCCACTTTTCGGCATCAGATGCACAGCTGTTGATTTGTCTTTATGAAGTACCTTACAAGGGCTATTGGGTTTCTGCTTGTCAAATAGTTCTGTATTAGGACTGAATTGGATTGATGTGCTTGATTTGTTTTAACCTAGCAGAATGTGGTTAGGCTTGATCGACCGGATTCCCATTGCTTCCACCATCTTTCTTCCCCTACCTCAAGCTTGTCCAGAAAAAATAAAAAAGAAAACAAATAAATGGTGAACATAGTTTCTACAGTTTTAGGACAATTCTAAATATTTTAATCCTTTTCCATTTCTCTTGAAGCAACAAGCTTGCATGCCCTATTTGTAAACATTTAAGTAACGACAGGATTGACCCATCAAACATGCTAGAAAATTTTCACCTGTAAAAGAAGAGACTGACTTTACATTTGCTTGCTTGTTGCATTATAATCTTGATTTCGAGTTCAGAATTCTTTTTATCTTTCTCTCATTTCAGAATTATGAGGCAGAGGAAGAGCTATGCTGTGTATATGTCCCAACAAACCATCTATATATCGGTGACATTTTTTTGGTCAATGCCAAAGACGTTATAAGACCAAACTTGTCTGTCCGGGAAGGAATTGGTAAGAGTTCCATTTCTTACCATGATTACGTGCTGTTTGTTAAAGAATGTACTTAATTATATTTCCTCTGAATTTGACTTTTTACCTTTGAACAATTAAGTCTTCACTACAAATCCGCCTTCACACGCTAGCCACATATGATATCAAGATTCTTCACTGAGTACCTCTTTTTATTATTTTGTACTTATTTCCATGGTTTAAAAAGGCGGTAGTGAGGCGCATATAGTATGCCTCGAGGCGGTATTTTTGAGGCTAAAAATATGAGGCTCACGCCTCTAAATCTGAGGCGCGCGCTTCATTAAAAATTTGATTTTTCAATTGTATGAAAAGAAATCAGAAATGACACTTCTTAAAAAAGAAAATGGCCCATTTAAAAAGACATTTTGGGCTCAAACATAACAATAAAATAAGGTCACATTGCAATTGGTGAATGAGGAAGATGATTTTGTAGAAATTGAGAGTAGCGAAAAGAAAGATGGTGGGAAATTAGATTTGATGATGATTGTAATAGTGATGATAGCGCAGACTATTAGGCTTTTTTTTTTAGTTTAAGCTGCTTCTTTTTTTCCATTGTAAATGAAGTGATTTCTAACTTTTGTAATATTTTTTTTTTGCTAAATATCTTCTTTCTTTAGGTGGATTATATCTCAATATGCTAATGGCTATATATCCTATTTATTATATGCTCCAACTTTGAATTTTTTGTATTTTTGTTTTATTTTATAATTCTTTTACTTAGATTTTTTTATTTTTTTGTGAGGCTTATGCCTTAATCCGCCTCAAGGTTTACGCCTCGCCAAAGAAAAACTGCCTCTGTACTTTGTTTTGCCTTTTTAACCCTTGCTTATTTCCTGTATTTTGGGGGTTTTTTTTTTTTTCTTTTTTTTGGTGGTGTACACTGTTGTTGGGTGAGAGGGGTTATATTGAGATGCAAGTGTTACTACGTTAGTTCTAACATAAAGTGATATTGTTTGAAGAGACCGAGTACAAACTTATATGTCGTTCTTTGTGGATAAGAGACCGAGGACAAACTTAAATGTCATTCTTTGTGGATAACTGATACTATATATAGTAGTTACCATCGACATTATCTGCCGGCTTTTGACTTTGTTCCTTGCTCGCAGAAATTGTTGTATCGGGTGGCATGTCAATGCCCCAGATGCTGTCCACCTTGGATCCAAGAACTATTCAAGTGGATAGGAGTAGATCTAACAGAAGCTGATATTGAAGACATCAGATGCAGCCGGCCGGTTTTCTCTGTACCTTTCTATATTGCAGACAAGATTAAGTCAGATTAATGGTATGTGCACGCGATTTGCTTGTTTCAGCATCTAATCTGCAATTAGTATTTAAATTATTTTAATTTTCAAGTGTTAGATTATAATCACATTATATAACCATTGTCTGAGTCTCGCTGTACAATGTAGGTACCCAGCGGTTGTGGAAATATAGTTTTCTTCGTGTTTTACGTATTAGAAGATATAGTTGTTTAAAGTTAAAAAGATCGTTCTATTCACATGTACTATTGAGCTAGAATTTAGTAACTTCTTGGCGATCCTCATAACTCTGTTTTTGCAATTATAGTATTGGTGAATTCTTCGATCCCATCTTCAATGTCGAACGTAGTGACTAGCATTAGATGGCATCATATTATATTTAATTTTTTTAAGAAAATTTGTCCGCGGTATTCTTGTTTAGATAAATATTAAAGAACGTGAAAAAAATGAACGTCGAACTAAATTGGTGCTCTGAATAAAACAAACTTGATTTTCTATTCACCGTTGATATGAGTTATAATTCACACTACGGGTGTGGTAACATGTGGTGTTGCCACATCAGCCGTGGGGTATGGCGTGGCAACACCACATGTTGTCATGCTTACAATGGGCAATTATAACTTTTGTCAACTATGGTTAGGGGATCAAATCCGCTGAATAAAATATTCATGATTGAAACAAATTAAAGTTTAGCGATGAAGATGACACTAAAGTTTAATATTAACCATATTTTATTTCTTTCTTTAATTTTTTTGTTTATCCAAAAAAAGAAAAAAGAAATTGAACGCAAATGCACAAATAGCAAAAGAATTAAATACAATTTTTTTTTAATTTTTTTTTTTTTACGCAGGAATCCACAATCGCTACCCATGAGTGCTCACTGGATAAATATCGCTCCATGTACAATTTATCCTTATTAAATATACTAGAACACTTTCAAGCACTAAAAAATCTAGATCGTCTTGTTCTTTTTGTCTGATTTGTTCCTCCATTTTTTTGTTTCTTTTATAATTATATTTTATCTAAACCTTCTCATTATATGCCCGTTTGGTACGCATTAAAATTTTCATTTTCATCATTCTATTCATTTTCAATTACACATTTTTAAATAAAATAATATTTTCTATCACATCAATAACATTTCCTTCTTTTTCAATCACACATTTTCCATCAATATACTATTCCAGAATACATTATATCAAAATAATGTGGCTCAAACACACCCTATATTATGAATGCAAGTGTTTGTCGAGACTCGCTGTATTTATATACAAAATTTTACCTTATTATTTATAATAATGCGATCTAGCACCGTTTTAAATGACCACACTCAATATGTGCAATTAAATGGTTACTTTGACTTTACATTTAAATAAATTTATCATTTAATGATATTAATTGTCATCTAAACTGAAAGCAAGGTTTATTAATTTATTTATTACTCATTTATTGAAGTTTTACTATAAATTAAAAAATGCAATCTCGAGTGTCTCATACATATCCATTTTATTTAATACATATTTATTGATTTAAGGATTTCTGTTTCCAAGCTCAGACCGTGGATTTTTATTCTAGACGTTCATTTTAACTCAGGTTTTAATAGATTTTAAATTTTGTTGTCGTCATCTCAGATTTTAAATAGAATTTGGATCCTCGTGTGAGATTTTAATAGATTCCATTAAAATATAATTGTTTTATTAAAGAATAATTAATGGAAGATTTGAATAAATTTTGAAGAATTTCAATCCTATAATTATAATGTGATATATTTTATATAACACATTCTATATACACCGTTTGATAGGGGGAAAAAAAAATGCAAATTTAGGTTCTAATTACTTGAAATTTTTAGTAAATGTGATAATTTATAGAGAAATTATATACAAATTTTAAAAAATTAAAAGGGTTAATATTTTGTTAAAAAGCGAGAGGAAAATAGTAAGAGAGAGTAAGAGAAAAATTCAAGTTTCTTGTGATTTTGTCCTTTGTGGAGATTAAAATCAAATTTTTAGTAAATTTTGATAAAAATTAAACAGATATGGATTCCATGAAATATGTTATTAAAATTAATTGTTAACTTTGATTTAGATTAAAATGTAGATTTCAATCGATATCAAACATTACTTTATAATAATAATAATAATAATAATAATAATAATAATAAATTCTCAAAAGTTGGGGAGTCACGTGACCCCCAGGACCCCACCTGGGTCCGCCCCTAATGATACTCGACACTATAATAAAAAAGATTTTTTATTTTAGATTGAATTGATTTTTAATTTGGTGATATTTATTTTGCTTGACTTTGTAGATTATATTTTTTTTAAAAAAAAAATTAAACTTATTTTAAATTTGTTGATTATTATTTGTTTGATGTTTAGATTGATAAAAATTGTTATTTTAGATGACAAAGTTATAGTTTTTGTAGAATTAGTTAGATTATTACCAAATCCATTAAATTTATGATAAAGAACTTAGTAAAGTTCTTAAAAAATTCATTAAAATTTATGTGGAGATTATCCAATAAATTGAAATAATCAAACTCAAAATAGCAAAAAAACTTAATAATATAAAGTTAGCACCAAAAGTTATCGTTATATTTTTGGGTAGATCTTTCATTATCTACCATTTTCTCAAAATGATGAAAATTATTTCATTCACATTCATCTCGCAATAAATCTTCTACTTAATCGATACGTGGCATGCCAACTTACCACTTCACTAGGTCACAAAAATGTAAAATAAAAAATAAAATAATAATAATAATAAATCTTTTAATGTTTACATATTGTGACATAGTAGTGAAATGCACATCTAAATTGAAGTTCCATGTTCCAATCGAGACAACTAAAGTTTATTGACTCAGTTGAGATTTTACAAAAAGTTCAGTGACTTGTGATGAAATGAAAAAATTAGGGTCGTAGTCCCAACCTTTTGACGTGGTGTGGTCATTGGCCCCAATCTTAAAAGGCGGGGTTCTGGATTCTTAACCTATTTAAATTTGTAAATTTGGGTCTCTACGTGATCATCATGCAAAAATTAAAATCGCACTTGACTTTCAATTGAGCGGGAGAGAAATATAAAGTGGTATGATGATTTTTCCTTCTAACTGTAAGTCACATAAAAAACGCGTAAATATCAACGTCAACTGACAATTTTGTCATGTCGAGACCCAAATTATAGATTTTTAAATTTTAGATTTAAAATCTTTCCTTTAAGGGTTGAACATCACGTAGAGTTCGTTTGAGCAACATTTTTTCTTCATTATAATGAAAAATATGACCGTTATCCATCAAATCAACATTAAAATTCAAACTTTCTATTTCTTGTGTGGGGCCCATAATGACTATATTTTTCATTTTTATTCTCATTATAATGTGACTCAAACGTACTCTTAAAAAGGTTGGAAAACTCGTCCTACGTCTGAAAACAAGCTACTGGCACGAGTTGAACAGCAGAACACTTGTGCGAGCTGCAGTAGCTCACGAGCCACTCACAGAGCCATCAAGGAACTAGTTCGTGAGGCAAGCTCGAATTGATTCGCATAATGGGTCAAGCTGAACTTGGACTGTAAATGGCCCATTCAACACTCCCTAGGTTAAATTATCTATATATTTACTAGGTACCCCGTGGAAAAATGAATAGTTTCAAATGAAAACATACTTCGAGTGGTAAATCTAGAAATACAATCTTCCATTGTTTCTAGCTCTCAAAAATCAGAAGTATTCTCCATGGAAGCAAGCAGTTTTAAGCGATCATCACAGCGAGACGAAGAAAAGGTAATTTTTTTAAGTTCAAATCTTCTCTTTGCATGTCATGATGTAATCTATTTGTTGAATTATTTTTCATCTTTGCCTTCTACTGCACAAAACCCTTGAGGTTAAAACCGTTCTTCACTGATCTTTTATTTTCTTTTTTCAAGGGGAAATTTAAGAATGACTGTCGATTCTCGTGAAATCTTCAATTTTGCAATTATGGGAAACTTGACAGAAAACTCAAATCTATTTAGAAATTAGGCGTGGCTTGGTGCATGATTAAGTAAACAATGATTAAAATCTTAAATTAATATAGAAATTTAAAAATTATTGGTAAATTGTCAGGTCTTCATTTTACATGAAAAAATTCCTTGGACTGATTCTTGGGATGATACAGAATTTCAATTTGGCTGATCCCTAATGTTATCTGCACTTAATGAAGTGATATATAGTGAAAGATTATATAACTATGCATAGATGTCTATGTTCAAATCCTATGTGATTCCGTTCTTGTTAGGTGTAATTACACTAAAGCGGGATCAGAAGCAAGCGATCCTGGATAAAATACTGTTGATATATGGATGTGGTGCCTGAATTCCATATCAGCTGTATATTAATGTTACTCCTTATAGAAAGTGAAAACATTTTTACTTATAATTCATATTGCAATCCTAGATAGAGTTAAATACTATTTTTTTAGTGTTCGGAAAGAACTCAGAATCTAATATAAGAAGCAATCAGTTCTATTGTAATTGAATTGAACCCATCAGCCTCTGGTTAAGGAAAATGTGTGCAAGCATCTAAAACATGCATGTTACCTACTTTGTTTTCGGTCCCTTTTTTATTCTTGAAGCGAGAAGGAAATAAGATTTTAACCATATCAAGGTACATATGATTTTATTTATTTTGTTTATGAAAGTTCCGTTGAACTTTTCAGCCATTAACTTTTATGTACAACGTCTTGAGTAGTTTATGAAATGCAGATACCTTGAGGTGCTTTTGTGTATATAAGGTCTCGAGCACCTGAGTAGCTATACCGTTCTTGATATTTGAAAGCTCTTTGTTTCAATTCTGAATATCTTGCAGATAAATGTATACTTAGAGGTCAGTAAGAAAGTTTGTTTAAATATAAAGAGGTCGGAAACCATTAAAAATGTGAAAGCGATGTTATGTGAGAAGGAAGGTATATCCGAATGTCTGCAGGAGCTCTGTTTTAAAGGTGACCTTCTCAAGGATGCCCAGAGTCTGGTAGATTGTGGAATTGATAAAAATTCGACTGTCCAAGTTTTTGTCCATATACCTATCAATCTGTTCATCAAAATGCCGACTGCTAAGAAAACAATTACTGTTGAAGCAAAGCCTAGTGATACCATCCAGAACATCAAAACTCAGATCAGGGAGAAAGAAGGCATCCGTTCAGATCAGTACACTCTGATTTCTGCTGGAAAGCCACTTGATGATAATCAAACTGTAGAATGCCTCAACATTCGAGGTGGTTCGACCCTTCATATGTTGTTGAATCCAAAAGACATGTTGCTAATTTCTGTAAAAATGCGAACTGGAGAGATTCTGAAGTTAGAAGTTAAGCTCTTGCACACAATTTGCGACGTCAAAGCAATACTTGAGAGCATGGTTGGTTCGTCTCTTAATGATATGGTACTAACATATGCTGGAAAACAACTGGAGGATTCAAAGACTCTCTCTTCTTTAAACATCAAAGAGGAATCAATTTTAGAAATGTTGCCTCTTTCTTTTCCAATATTTATCAAGAGCTCGTGTGGCAAAACTATAACTTTTGATGTGCATCGACATGACATCATTAAATGTCTGAAGGGCAGGATCCTCCAAAAAATAAAAGTGCCAACTTATTTCCAGCTCATGTTTGAGGGAAAACGTCTAGAAGATGATCGAGATCTGGGTAGCTACAATATTCAGAGTGACTGCACCCTCCATTTGTTTTTCTGGCCGTCAACCTTAATTCGCCGGACTAAACTATCTATTGCAGGTAGTAATATACAAGATTCTACTACCATTAATGACTTGAAGAAGAAAATTCAGCTAGTGATGGACAGGCCTGTGAGAGAACTAATCGTGGATGGCAAGGCATTAGAAAGTCAGCTAACCATTGGTGATTATGGTATTAAAATGAACACAGTTATTGATGTGGCTTTAGAAGTGCGATGAGCGAATTGTAGCATCTCTATTGGAGCCGAGTATTGATGTATTCTTGGTGCAACTACTATGAAAATTTCTATACTAAAGGCATTAGCGAGGCTAAATAGTAAATACTGACATTTTTGCAGCTTACTGCATTGATAGCTTGATAACTCTTTGTTACCCTTTTAATATATGTCTTTATTGTCAGCCTGTTTATTACTGTTATTCTATGCACTTTATCTACTTTGTTCCCTGCAGCAACTGTCAACAAAATATGCTGAATAGTATTCCATGCAGTTTTGTTGTGTACTTTATTGATGAATAGTATAGCATGTCATTTGGCTTTCTTCTCTAATGGCCAAAACCCCCCTGAACACCTAAAACTCTAGCCAAGTTTAGATAATATTTTAATTTAAAAGAGGTTGACGATCGCCCTGAAGGTCAGGGAGAATCCTGTGTGTGGGAGGCGAGCTCAACTTTGCTTGTCAATCGAAGTGTCAAGGGGATCTTTTCATACATGAACGCGTATAAAATGTGTTCAGTAAGTGTCCATGTGTCGTTGCTATAGCGTTTTTTCAACGTGTTCAACCTCCATTTTCTAAATTTTCTAATATCTTCAGTTTTTGTGTTTTTGGTTCCAGTTCTTGAATTCGTGCTTCAATTTGTGTTAAGTGTTTCTGTCTCCAACCCTCTCGAGAGTTTCACTTTTGCCAATGGAGACCAGAACTATTCTTGTTCAGATAATTGAAGATGTAAAGATGTGGTAAATGTTCGTCAAAAAGAAACAAAAGATAGGACAGAAACTGTATTTCCCAAGCATAGAATCTTTTCATTCAGAAAAAATCTGCAAAAAGCAAAAGATGCAATATACATGAGAGGACCTCAAGGATGTTCGCCATCAATAAGAGACATCATTTAAAATCTTCTTATGATAACTCGCATTAAATTGAAGTTAAAAATGAGATTGAAAAATAAAAACTGCACATTTCATTTTGCAACTAAACACCTGGATGTGAATTTCAGAGCAGAGTGAAAAATAAGAGCTGCACTATCAGTTCTAAAACTGGATGATCGGCAGTGACCAAGGTATCACCGAGAAGCTAAACCTACTCTCCTATTGTCTTTGGCGCAGCAATCTGAAAGAATGCGATTCCAATTTTCCAACTGATTCAATAGTGATGGCGGTAATCAGTGAGAAGCTAAACTACTCTCCTGTTTTTCAATGTTGCAGCCATCTGGAAGAACTGTACCGCCAACTCTGGTCGGAGGCCAATATCGAAACACCGATCTCCCTATTATATTCTTCGAAGGAAGGGGACCCCTAATCAAAGGACAGATTTCATATATAAGAAAGCGTAAATCATCTCAGGTGATATCTTAAAAAAAAATTTAACTGTCAAGAAATATTACCAGACATGCGAGTCATAGCTGTTATTTCGATTATCACCCATCACAAAAACAGAGTTCTCAGGTACACGCTGTACCAAAATACAAAGACAGATGTTATGGGATTTATGAACAATTCCATTTTTCAATCTAGTTATGTTGGTCGGAGTACCATGCAAGGCTTCAACTCAGGTATTTTGAGGTCACAGGATTCAATCATTGATTGCCATTAATAGATTATAGACCATCTCGACTTTTTATCCTGATCTTAACACTTAACACTCACATGAGGGAAAAAAATGAGCTCAATAAAGTGTACAATAATCTGAACTTACAATTTGATTCATTTCATACTTGGGTACTTCAAGAATGTAATCTTCATTCCTGACAACCCCGTTTACAATCAGTTTTCCATCATGAACCTGAACTAGAAAGAAAAACACAAGAACGACAGGTATTACATATCTAATTGCAAAAGATTCTTATAGATAGCTAGGAGACATGCAGAAATCACAAATGAAAAAATGAAAATCAAAGCCAAGAACTTGGAGCATGAATCAATAGATCTGTAAGAATATTTTTGCATTCATGATATGAAGAACAGAAATAGATTGAAGAGATTAGCTTCTGCTGTAATATTACAGGTGATGATACTAGGGAGAGAATTTCTCATATTATCGCGGCAGACCAAGTGCAGGATAAATTCCCTTCAAGGCAAATATAATACTTTGTGGATTAATTTTATTACTGAAGTCCTCTTAACTATGTATGCAGGTTTAAAAAAAATGACACAAGGGTGTTGATGGACATCTGAACGGGATTACGCATTAAATAGAATTGATAGGTTCTGCATGAAGAGAGATGGTACAATAAAACCTGTTTAGGATGATGAAACCAATTCATAAATGTTACCAAAAAGATGAAAAAGCACATGATACGTGCCAGCCATGCAAGTAATAAGTAATGCTAAGATTCAAACATGCTGGAAGTGGAAATGCGAAGACTAGGTCTTGGTCAAGCATGTTCATTCGGGTTTTATAAAACTCTTTCCCGTATCAAGCAAAGTTTCCTCTGGCCTAATATGCGTCGGACGATGAAGGTTTATTTGCAACAGTGTGATGTTTTTCAACAATTCAAGATCGATTGTATGGAGCCAATAGGTCTACTTCGGCCACTGCCAGCCCCTATATAAATGTGGACCAATGATTCAATGCATTTTATTGAAAGGTTGCCATCTTCTAATGGATACAACATCATCATGGTAATTGTTGATCGATCAACGAAATATGCTCACTTTGTAGCTTTAAGACATCTGTTCACAGTAGTGACTGTCGCTAAAGCCTTTGTCACCAACGTGGTTCGCCTACGCAGCATTCCTACATCCATTGTTAGCGATAGCGACAGTTGTTCATCGGTTAATTTTGGAAAACATTGTCCATTTACAGGGAGTCAAGCCGTGTATGAGTTCAAGTTACCACCCACAATTTGACGGCCAAACAGAAGTAGCAAATCGAACTTTGGAACAATATTTACGAGGTTTTACTGGTGACTAGCCACGAAAATGGATCGACGGGATTCCTTGCGCCGAGTTTAGCTACAACAAATCCTCTCACTCATCCACCAAAATGATGTCTTTTAAAGCTGTTTATGGGATTTCACCCCCAAGTCTACTAGCTTATGTACTGGGCACTTCCCGCATCCAAGCGGTAGATGAGTACCTATGTGATCGAGATGACATTCTACATGAACTCAGACGCAACTTTTTGCTAGCTTGAGAATGGATGAAATACCAAGCAGACCAACACCAATGCGAGGTTTTGTTCGTGGTGGGAGTATGTGTATTTGAAACTACAACCATATTGACAGTTCTCGGTAGCTTTTCGAGGCTCCATGAAACTCGCCCCTTGTTTCTTTGGTCCATATCAAATAATGGAAAAAATAGGTAAGGTGGCATATTGGTTGGATCTACCTCCAGGTTCTCAAATCCATGATGTGTTCCATGCTAGTGTGTTATGGAAGCATTTGGGACCAGTGTCCCCGACTCTACTCAACTTTCACGAGTTTCACATACCTCTACCATCCTTCCATGAACAGAAGTTGTCCTAGATCGACGTGTAATTTTTAAGGGAAAATACTGTCCAAGTCTGAAATCTTGGTTAAATGGGAAGGAGCACCAGGAGAAGACGCAACCTGGGAAAATGAGTGGCCCTTTACCAAGACATATCCTGATTTTATCCTTGTGGACAAGTATCTTTAAGTGGGGGAAAATGATACGTGCCAGCCATGCAAGTAATAAGTAATGCCAAGATTCAAACGTGTTGGAAGTGGAAATACGATGACTTGGTCTTGGTGAAGTTTGTTTCCAAATCTGTTAATTTGTTTTTGTTTGTTAGTGAAGAAGTCCAAGTGGTTAAGTCTTGTTGATTATTTTTCCTAATCTGCAGCCTAATTTTAGTATTATTGTTATCACTTTGAAGGCTATAAATAGCTTGAACGTATTCAATAAATGGCAGGAATTATTTGTTCAATTATCTCTCCTTTATTCTTCTTATGCTTCCAATTCCATTCTTCTCTTTAATTCAAATTAATTCTTATCAGCACGTATATCTTTTTATCATAGGGTAGAAAATTTTAGGTATCTAAGTAAATGGAGATTCTGTGTTTGTTACCAATGCACTTTTTTGTTTACTTTTTCTCATTTTCGACAATGTCCAGAGAATTGGGTGTTACAAATTACTAATCCTGTTGTCCAGTTTCTTTCTTGATCAATCAGGGTAACAAAGTGGTGTATATTACTCCAAGTTCATTATACACCAATAATTGTATCCAGCACCAGCCACTTAAGAAATCATGCAAAATCATAATACCGTAACTCATCAAACCTATAAGATAGTCCTTTTCCTATAGTATATTTAATTATAGAGGGACGAGCTTATGGCTGATACACATTGTGCATGACATACAAATGGATCCATGATGACCATTTTAACGAATAGAGCACAAATAGGAGGGAAAAGGTCTTAAAATCTGACCTCCACAATATCACCTTCTTTTGCAACAATCCGTTTAATAAATACATCTTCATCTGTGTATCCAACTTCCTGAAGAACTGGTGGGCTTTTGAAGATGACAATATCATTGGGACAGGGCTTCCTGAAATAATAGGAGACCTGTAAATTCGAAATTAACATCAGCTTCAGCGAAAAACGATTGACTCAGTTACCAATGCTTTTGGTGAATTATGAACTTTATAGTAGTTCAAATAGTAAATTCTGAACAAGGGGAGCACATCAACATATGTTTCAGAAGTAAGAGTTCAAGCATTTTACATCATACTAATTGCAGCAGAGAACTGAGATATTATGCATAGTTTTATCATAATATAATGATGAAATAGTTTATAGATTTAAAAATAACGGCTAGACCAGTTCTAGGTCATGAAACTTGGAGCAGTGCATAACTTTTAAGAACTAGTTGAAACTGTGTATTATTGTAAGTTTTTACATGTTTCTTATGCTTTCCAATTTTTTAGACTGGAATTGTGTGCCTAAAATTGAATCAGTGAATCGGTTAACATTAACATTACCAAACAGTATATGAATTATCTCCACAGTGAATCAGTTAACGTTATAACAGTTATTTCTTATATGTAATTATCTCCAAATAATATATGAGTTATTTTACATGTAATTTCTTCTTACATTCTAGATAAGCCTTCTCCACAGTGAATCAGTTAACATTACCAAAGAATATATGAATTATCTCCAAGATCATATTTTCAACTCCAAGATGGAAGAAAAATATCTTAATATATCAAAACTTGCCCTAACATTTAGCAGTCAAGTTCCAAACTTTATCACCAAAATAAGAAAAGAATTACCTTTTCAGCTACAATCCTATCTCCAACATCAAATGTGGGATACATAGACAGCGAAGGAATATATCTAGGCTCAGCTACAAAAGACCTAAAGGCAAGTGATATGGCCAATGCTGCGAAAACTGTCTTAGCGTCATCGGAAGTGAAATTCAGCCATTCTGGCAATAACCCACTACTCTTCTCCACATTGTCATCATCTCCATCACCACCATCGTCGCCGCCTCCGCCGCCGCCATCCCCTTCCTCCGAGTCCAAAACTACCTTTACGGTCTCTTTATTGGAGTCTTCTAATCTATCAGAACGAAGGGTCTGAAAGTGAGCATTTTTACTTTCTGAGTGGTTGAAAGACAGGAACTTTGGGCCCTTGAAGAAAGATTTGAAATGGGTGCGGCTGAATTGGAGGGTCTTTGGTGAAAGATTGAAATTATTGGTGGGTGTGAAGCAGTGAACACGGGGGAAATTAGGGTTCTTCAGAGAAGGGAATGGAGGGAGGAGCCCCTGAGTCATCATCTGGTTGAAATGGAAAAGGCAGTTGAATTGCACGGTGGACCTCCCTACAGTACCCCGCGAAAACAGTGTGTGTGGTAGTGGTGCCGGTGGGAGTAATGGGCAGTGGGGGTTCTGCTTAATCTGTTAAAATAGACCATGTTTGGTTGTGCTTATAAGCTGGTTAAACCTGCTTATAAACACGGGCGACTGGGGGCATATGCGCCCGCCATTTGTTAATTCGGGCAATCATTAGGTAAAAAATTAGATACTTCTAACATAATCCAATCAAATATGTCATCAAGAGAGGATTAGAGTGGCAAGGCTTTTAAAAAACTAAAAATAAACTTCTGAAACTCAAAAGTTATTTTTTGACGTGTTAGCTAATTTTATAAATGTTTTCTTACTAATTAGAAAAACGTTTAGAGAAGGTTGGTCCAATATAACTTGTTTTAAAAGTAGTTTTGAAATATGAAACTCTTTTAAAAATTAATTTTCAAACAAAAATAAAGATAGTTTCCTTAAAAAGCTCTTCTACAAAGTAAAAATAAAAATAAAAGCAAAATTTATGTCAAACAAGTCCTTGATAGCAGATATATATCTATTCATGTGACGTGAAATTTTGTACTTTTTGAAATATCTTTACTCTTCTCATGGTTAGTGTCATTCTTTTGTGAGTTAACTCCGTAATTTTCTTTAACAGGCATTTTCAGTAAAACAGATTTAAATAAAGGCTTTTTTATAAGTCATGTGTTAGTCTTTCTTTATTGCTATTGGTGGATTTTGGCCAACCAACTAGAAGCAGAGAAACGTGTGTGCGAGCAAGCCTACACTTATAGAAAAAAAAGGAGTGGGTCCCATTTTTTTGGGACAATATTTAATTCACATAGGCTCACCCCTATGTGAGTGTCTGTACAATTTCTGACAAAATAATTTCTGTACAAACAGAAAATTTCTGTGTGTTTCTTGATCATTGGACATGGACAAGTAACGATGAAAGAAAGGATTGATTTATTTTTTTCCATGTCCGCTTCATTTGATTCGATGTGTATGCCTTGTGATAGGATATATATAGAGATTGAAGGATTATATAATTGTCCATACTCAAGAAAGGATTTGGTGCTAATAGAGTTCTATCTTATGAAAAGACCATCACTAATACAAAGTACAATAATTAACCAAGTCTTCAAAAGTGCGAAAGTTCATATTCTCAACATTCGTATAGAAAGAATCACAATGATATATCATTATCGTGCTTACATGTTGACTATTTGAAAGAAACTACCCCAGTACAATTTGCCAAACCATAACCATTTAGGACATGTTTGGTTTGCGGTTTCTAGAAACAATTGTACAGTATACTCCACAAAACAAGCCATTAATATAAAAATACAACTGGATATAGCAGTTGCTGGAAAACAACATGAAGAAATCAAAAGTATGAAGGTTATTCACTAATAGTTAACACAAAAACTCACACACAGATTGCAGGACTCCGTCCTTGTTTGACAATGAGTGTTTCCAAACTCTTTTTTTTTACATACTCATATTCAATCACTCATTCACACAATAAAATATTTTGAACGTAAACTCAAATTTCTAACCATACATTCTCTTAAAAAATACTATTCAAAACATTGTTTTCCACAAACGGGGCTAACACAGCATATTCCAATCCAGCTGTCAAAAGCCAATCAAAGCCCCGAACGGATAATCACCGGCAAAAATTAGGCACATATTTGATACACGGTAATAGACAAGACTAAACAATATAACGAACAAAATTTGTAACTTCTTTCTTCTTTTTTTAATAGCATCCCTACCAAACGTATTATGCACAAGCCTGAACGATAACCAAGGTTAACGATGAAGATTGCATAAAATACTTAAATATTTGTAATAATAAGCCATAGTAAATACAATAGGGTGGAAGGAACATAATTTGTAAAAGAAGAATTGAGAGAGAAAAAAAAAAAAAAACGTATGCAACTAACTCTAGCGAAACATATCACTAATTCAATTGCTTGCTGTCAAGTACCATCACTGAAACTGTTACTATCATTTTTCATCCTTCTCTTCTCCATTTCTCTAGTTTGTTGGCCTTCGCTACTTGAGACAGATGGATTTAAGCCATATTCACTGGTTGGATTGCTGTAGTGACCCGTACTGCCATACTCCTGACTTGCCAATGCCAATTTCCTGAATTTTTTCATGTCCTCGTTGTATTGCATGGTATCGTAGTCAGAACTTCCATGAGAACTGTACATCGAGCTTTGTCCAGGCCTAATTCCCTCATTGAGATCAGACAGAGATACATTTCCTTCTAAGGCCCTGACAACCTGCTTAGGTATGTGTTTTAGGTGACAATTAGAACATAACTATGGCACAACTAAGTTCAAGTACTGCTTGAATATTTATCGTTAGATAATCCCAACTCAAATAGAGCTTGTCCATGCCATTATTCATGATTACAAATACGTGGAACAACGCTCCATCAGTTGGATTATTTCATAGCATTGTTGATCTTAAGGTCTCTGCTAAAACACATGTAGCATGTCTTTTGCGAGGAGTGGGTATTCCTCGACAATGTTAAGAAAGAACAAGAAGCTAGTCTTGTTTATTATATGGTTGAGTGCTGCATACGAAACACCTACTTAAGGATTGGAATGTTAATCTTGGATTCAATTTGCACCCATAAATACAGCATTTGTTAAGATAGATACCTACTATTGTTAATATTTTTCTATAATGCAAGCATACAACCCTTTGGTTCACTCATTGATGATACTAGATAAATATTTAGTGTGGAGCTTGATGACTGCAAAAGGAAGGCAATCGAAGTACCTGGCTCATTCTTGGTCGGCGCCTTGCTGAATGACGGACACAAGCAGCAGCACAAGCAACCATGCGAGCCATTTCATTAGGGTGGTAGTCCTTTTGCAATCGTGGGTCAACAAGGGCATCAAACTTTTCATCTTCCAAAGCCTGTGTGAGCAAGGGCCTTGCCTATCACAATAATAGTTTCGAGTTAACGTCTTGCGCTCAGATGCTCAACTCCCCAACTCTAACAGAAAGGATAGGAAAAAGCCAATGGTTTGGGAACTACGGTTTATTCGAGTCACTCACCCAGTCTACCAAGCTATCATCCATGAAAGATTGGTTACTGTCAACAGGTCGACGTCCAGTAATCAATTCCAGAAGCATGACCCCAAAGGAGAACACATCTGATTTATCGGTAAGTTTTCCGGAGGAAGCATATTCTGGTGCCATATAACTAGGAATAATGAAATGTCAGTATATAGTAATACTAAAGCTTGATTCTTAATATGAAGAAATGTCTCAGTTGTAAAACATGAAACTATAACTAGAATCCAGCAGCTTTACATATTTATGTACAAAATTGGACCCAAACTCCAACTTCTCTTTATACGTGGAGTGGAAAACAAAATTTAGTTTACTATGCAGCTTGGTATAGAAAATTATCCCAAGGTATATTAGAACACATCTTTAAGAAACAAAAGTTCAAAACCTGACCAATTAAAAGTGTTGGAAAATACATAGAAAGGAAGCGCAGAGCAAACAAAAGTAGCAGTGATCATGATCCCCAACCAGGGCAGAGAGGAAGAGGTTAAATGAAAATTAATTCAGCATTCTTGACAAATCATCACCTCAAACATCATAATAAGCAACAGTTAACGCAAAAGAATTAGTTTTACCCAAAAGTTCCCATCACTCGAGTGGAGACATGAGTATTAACATCAGAAGTAATCTTTGCAAGACCAAAATCTGCAACCTGAGGCAATAAATGATGCTCATCAATAAGCATAATAAAATAGATAAATTTATCAATCTCCTCTACATCAATTATTTGCATGTTCAAGCTAAGTTGAGTTGCTAATTTCACTGTAGTCAGGGAAAATCTAAATAGACCTATTTTATGAGGAAATAGAGTTTCTAAATCCTACTGCTCATTTTCGATGAGATATGACTCGCTGTCTAACTGAGAATGACAAAAGAGAACTAAAGGGCAGCCATTTGTAAGGATCGTAATTCTCCAACCATGACTATAAAAGACAGTACCTTTGCTTCAAAGTTGAAATCTAGAAGAATATTAGCAGCCTTGATATCCCGATGAATAATCTTTGGATAACCTAAGTGCAGAAAACACCCCATTCAGAATCAAATATATTGAAGGGCACCAAATATAAATGTTTCCCAGTTTTATATAAACACGTGCCCACCAATTAAACTTACAATCCTCATGTAGATATGCCAATCCTTTTGCAGTCCCCAAAGAAATTTTCAATCTTGTTGACCAGTCCATAGTAGGTCTTCCCTTTCCTGAAATACATTAAACTACTAGTTATCAGATGAAACGTCACTCTTACTGATAAATTTGAGGTATATACCATATACAGATCATTTAAGAGTAAACGGTGGTAAAATTCTGAATTTCAATGCTGTTACAGGAACATAAATAAAGCATAAAAAGAGTCCCAACAAAATGAGGCGAAATGAGAACTTAGCTACATTTGACAGGTTTGACAAGAGATAAGAAGTAGAAAAAGAAAAAGAAAAAGAAAATTAAAAATTAAGTCTCTTTTCAGAGTTTCAGTTATTTCAATACAAAAAAAATTAAAAAATCAATAAATGAGGTTGCATATACTTAATATGCAAGATAATTAAGATAAGAAGTAACGAGCATAAAATCTCCTTCGAATTATTATGATTCAATAGAAAAATCAATAATGTGTAT
Source organism: Fraxinus excelsior (assembly GCA_019097785.1). Taxonomy (NCBI): domain Eukaryota; kingdom Viridiplantae; phylum Streptophyta; class Magnoliopsida; order Lamiales; family Oleaceae; genus Fraxinus; species Fraxinus excelsior. Next base: position 6,246,120 of record CM032630.1, read on the forward strand.
CAGTGGATACATACCATGCAAGTGAAATTCCAAGGTGTTATTTGGAACAAACTCATAAACAAGCAGTCTCTGAGTCCCGGTGATGCAGTATCCGACTAATGAAACGAGATGTTTGTGATGCACTCTGCTTATGATCTCAACCTCAGCCTGAAATTCACGCTCCCCTTGTCCACTTCCAGCTTTTAGCTGCTTAACTGCGACCTCTTTCCCATTTTGAAGAACCCCCCTATGCACATAACCAAAACCACCTTGTCCAAGAAGATTCGAATTCGAGAAGCCCTCTGTTGCTCTCGCCAACTCTTCATATGTAAATGTGCTTTGCGAGAACCCAAAGGCCATGGCAGGTGATGGTGGTGGAAGTGGATTTTCAGGTCCAGAATAACTAGAACCAGAACCTCCACTACTGTTGTTGTAAGGAGGAGGAGGAGGAGTAGGCCTTTCAAGTGAGGGGGCTTGTACTGGTGAGAACGGAGGTCGTGAAGTACCAGTGGGTGGTTGAGAAGGTTTCGGTGGTACAGTGAAAACATGATTACCAGGTGGCGGAGCATTATGCTGCCAATGGTATCCTGGGCCGCCATATGGATCAGCTGGCAAACACCAAAAAAATCCCAAAAATAAGTACCCGGACTCCGGTTTGTTAAAGGTATGGCGATCATCCATGGACATTGACAAAAACGGTCATTGAAAGTTTGAAAAATCCAGGGTTCATTAAAAGTAAGATTCTTCAGCATTATTGGCATTTGCAGATTATTTTCATATTTTCACACTTCTAGCAATATTTCCTATTCAATCTTCATGTCTCAGTTCTGCATCTTCTTCATTTTAAAGTTTCTCCCCTCACCGCAGAGATTTCTATAGAAAATGACATCTAGTAACAATATGCTTACACAGCCCCATATACATGAAAGTTAAGCATATGTATGTGGGAAAAGCTCATCTCTAATTATACCTTTTTCTTAAACCAGACTCCATTGTACACCCAATAAACCA